>CM064575.1:66443178-66673173 GCA_032716605.1 Paralithodes platypus | reverse complement strand
CCATAGAGTTGAGCCGATTTTTTGTTTACACTGTTTCTTCACATACCTCATTTAAACCGTGTCTCACAACATCTCTTTTTACATGACATTAGCTGAGCTTAATTGTGTGTTCATTGTAAATGAGTGGGCAAAGCCACTAGTTTTCACTGTAAAAAATAAGTGGGTTAACCACAGGTTTATGTCGCTGGCCGTGAATGAGACCTCAGGAGTTTTCCCCTTTCAGTAGAAATTTTAACGTAAATGCAGAGGGGTTTTTCTACTCAAGGGCGATCATTTAATGCACCAGCGACAGGTTAGACTCACACCACAGTATGGAAGACACCCTGAATGACACCTGAGTGATTTTAGCAGAGCAAAATCAATGTTAGTAGGGGGAATGTCACGGGTCAGACCGTGACTGTGATTATATACTATAGGGTTAGCTATATTTCTCGAGCGCGGGAAAAATTGGGGAGGCGGGAACAGCTGTAGAGAAAGGGAGAGAAGAGGGGTGGAGGCACAGGCATAGGCCTGTGTACCGCTAGGCACCTCGCGTACATGTGTGCGTGTGTGCGTTCTTGCTTGTGAGCGTGGGTAGGACGCCGTTACGCGTACATGTGTGTGTGCGTTCATGTTGTAGGCGTGGTCATAGGGAGTGTCCAGTCTTTTCATTGGCACCAAATTCAAAATGTGATGGGGGAGGGGAAAACCGAGGTTATAAAGGGGGCAGGAATGCCCAGGACAGGCCTTATTCTCCTCCTGCCCGACCCCAACGAGATAGTCCAATTTTGTTGTGCCGGCGATGAATGGGTCGGCAGGGCTGCGAGGGCACCTCGTGCCCTAATTCAACCATAATCAGGTGAGTCCAATTCAGTTAGACAAGTGTCAACGTTGATTGAGATATCCAGAGTGATGTGTGGTGGTGAGAGTGATGTATGGTGGTGTGCTTGTGTGCGTTGGCCAGTCACCAGGACTGAGCCAGACCGTGCACATGGCCAAGGTTGTGACGCCGACCGAATTAGCTTATGCTATGGCCGAGAATGGCAGGTGTAAGCATGACCCCACAGAGGGCTTGCTAAAGGCTAGGGATGCCCAGGGCGACATTGTTCTCCTGCGGCGATATCCCACTGATTTAGCTATGCACGTGGCCAGGGGTGTGTGTGGATGTGTGCGGGTGTGGTGAGTGACGCCGTAACGCTTAACCCCACAGAGGGTGAGGTTACCGCTAGAGGATAGTCGGCTTGAAGGGCTTGTCGTACTGCCCGTTTTGAGACCCTTTGATTAGGCAACTCTCATTAGTCTAGCGAGTCACGTGTGTGTGGATGTGTGAGTGACGCCGTAGCATCTTAACCCCACAGAGGGTGAGGTTACCGCTAGAGGATAGTCGGCTTGAAGGGCTTGTCGTACTGCCCGTTTTGAGACCCTTTAATTAGGCAACTCTCATTAGTCTAGCGAGTCACGTGTGTGTGCGGATGTCGGTGAGTGACGCCGTAGCTCTCAACCCCACAGAGGGTGATGGTTACCTGTTAGAGGAGTGTCGGCTTGAAGGGCTTGTCGTACTGCCGTTTTGAGACCCTTTAATTAGGCAACTCTCATTAGTCTAGCGAGTCACGTAACCGAGGTGAGGAGGTGAGAGAGAGAGAGAGTGATGAGTGTGATTGACGGGTACTGTGAGTGTGGGAAAATCTCGTAGTACCTTATTCGAGCATGTGGTCATTTGCTGGGCTAGACGATTTCAGTAACACAGTAGACTAAAGGGTTGGTTGATGTGAGATTTCGTGTGACAAGCAGTAATCAGTATAATGATTTGGGGTAATCTTAGGGGTAGTTATAATACTGGGTAATTGTATTTAGGTAAGTGGATTAGATAAGTGGGTTAGATTGAGTGGCTGAGTGTGTGAATGAAATTGTCTCTTTGATAAATGCAATTTCAGTGTCGCTATTCAATAAAACCATTTTAGTAGGAATGTTTGTTTCTTTAATTCTTACTAACTTTAAGAATATAATTATTATCAATATATACCTATCATTACAATAAATCCGTGTACTCTATTATCCCGTAAGCTGGGAACTGCAATTTTCTTTTCAAATATATTACTGCATCGAGTCAGTATAGATATAAATGTATAGCATGTTCTGGGACTTTTGTTGCCATAATTTCACAAGGGATATTTGTCTATTTTTGATCTAAAGTAACGACACTATCAATTATAGGTTTATTTCCTAGATAATGGGCAAGTGTTACAGTAACCTATTAGTCTTATGATCTATTACAATTGGCGATCTGGACAGGATTACTATTACAATTGGCACCGGGCATGATCTATTACACTAACCAACCT
Organism: Paralithodes platypus; assembly: GCA_032716605.1. NCBI lineage: Eukaryota > Metazoa > Arthropoda > Malacostraca > Decapoda > Lithodidae > Paralithodes > Paralithodes platypus. The sequence goes on along the minus strand of CM064575.1, from coordinate 66,670,852 downwards.
GGAAATTGAAAGTGTGGGCCAAATAACTCGAGTATACAAACAAAAACTAACACATAAATGGGCCAGTGAAGGGAAACCCGTTAGGCTGTGTTACCTGTCCCGGCTAACTTGGTTCACATGTCCGTTACTGTACCGTTAATCCAGTTGGTCACAGGTACTCGTAGTAGTAGTAGTAGTAGTGATCATTTTGTGGGGAACACTTTTCCCGACAGTACATTCTGTATATGAACCCCACCTATAATACCATAATACAGTATAACACTTTCAAATGTAAAGTAACCTGACCTAACCTTACAAATCTAACCTAATATAACCAAACCTAAACTAACCAAATAAAGCCTAACCAGTCATATGCTGATATAATCTAACCCTGCGTAAATAATCTAACATTGGTATTCTAATCCCATCCTAACTTAGCCTAACTACACTAATTCAAACCAAACCTAGTGTAGCCAAACCGATCTTAACCTAAACATTTTACAGTGTGGGCAAAAGAACTCTGGAAAGGGCCAGTGAAGGAAAGCAGCTCATAAACCCTCTGAACCGTGTTACCTGTTCCGGCTAACCTCATTACATACATACATACATATTTTGTTTGTGTTTTGTTTATAACATTTTAAGACTGAGTGTTCCACACATACGTGCAGTTTCAGTCTCTTGTCCTAATGGCGGCGTTCCAGGCAACCCTGTTAAGGGCTGCTTCACTTGTCAAGTTCTTGGATTTGAGATCGGCACGTATAGTCCGATCCCAGGTCTTCCTCGGCCCACCCCTTGGTGCAGCTCCCTCCACAATCACAGACCTGCATTTATTCACCTGTCCAGTAAATCTAGTTGGCTACAGGTGCACATAGTAGTAGTAGTAGTAGTAGTAGTAGTAGTATTTTGGGAGTACACTTTGCACTACGGTACGTTTGACTATTCGATACCTATATATATTTTGGGGGTACACTTTGCACTACGGTACGTTTGACTATTCGATACCTATATATATTTTCGGGAGAGTTTGCACCACATTTGGCTTAAGGGTTTCCGTGACTCCCTCCTCTGTCTATTTCTCACTCTCCCACTCTCTCTGTTTCACTCTCTATCGCACACAAACACACACACTTTATCTCTCTCTTCCTCTCTCTCTCGCTCCCCTTCTCTATACCTCTATACATTATATATCATATTTATTTATCCTTAACCCGAAAGTGACGACAGTTTCCTCATGCAAAATATGTAATAAAGATGCTGTATATTGAAAACATCAAGGATGAAATATATCCCGATATTATAACATGCAATCTCCCTTTAAAGGTTAGCTGAAAATATAATTACGATATCTCCAAACTATTAAATTTGTGTTCAAATGATAACCAGAATATAATATAATAATATTGGCCTATGACAGAGTGGATAGAGAAGGTTTGTGGAAAGTACTTAGAATATACGGAGTAGAGGGCAAGTTGCTGAAAGCAGTGAAGAGCATGTATGAGGGTGCAAAGGCGGCAGTACATGTGGAGAGTGAGCAGAGCGAGTTCTTTGACCTGAATGTTGGTTTGAAACAGGGGTGTGTGATGTCCCCGTGGTTGTTTACTGTATATATGGATGGAGTTATGAAAGAAATACTATCAAGAGCAGTGGATGTTGGTGTATCGCTGAAAAGGGAGGGAATTGAGTGGACGCTACCTATACTGCTGTTTGCGGATGATACAGTTCTGATGAGTGATAATGAATGGGAGTTGCAGGGTCTGGTAAATGAGTTTGGAACAGTGTGCGAAAAACGGAATTTGAAGGTAAATACGGGGAAGAGCAAGGTTTATGGTCCTTCGAAAGGGGTGAAGTCACAGAGTGTGAGGTGAAGCTGAACGGTCAGGGCTATGGAGATGGTCAACACTTTTAAGTATCTGGACAGTGTGTTGAGTAAAGATGGGACTATGGATGAAGAGGTGCGGGAGAGGGTACAACAGGGGAAGAGGGTTGTAGGAACGCTAAAAGCAGTAACAAGAAATAGGGTGGTCAGTATGGAAGTGAAGAAGTCCTTGTCATGACAGTGTGGTAATCCCGACACTGACTTACAGAAGCGAAGCATGGACGTTGGTTGAGAGACTCAGACCAAGAGTGAGAGCAGTGGAAATGAATTACTTAAGGAGTGCGTGCGGAGTTACATGGAGGGATAGACAGACTAATGAGGAAGTAAGAAGGAGGTGTGGTGTGGAGGTAGATGTGCTGGAAAGTGTGAAAAGGAACAACTTGAGATGGTTCGGCCATATGGAACGTATGGAAAGCGAGAGAATGACTAAGAGGGTGTACGAGAGCGAGGTGGAGGGACAGAGGGGGAGAGGTAGACCGAATATGAGGTGGAAGGATGGAGTGAGGAACTACATGAACGAAGGCGGTGCTGGTTGGGGGGAGGGGCGTCGACTGACTGGGGACAGAGGTGCATGGGGGCGGTTCGTTCGTGGCCACACGTTCGGGGATCACGGCGTCAGGCAATAGATAGATAGAATATAATAGATCTTCTTTCAAATAATAACCAGAATATATTTCTTCTATTAATTAATAATGAGAATATAAATATTATCTCTTCTGTCAAATATTATCCCAATATATCTTTTCTTTCAAATAATAGCCACACTTACGTGTTTTCCTTTCAAATAACATAATTCATCTCTATAACTTCCGTCTTCTAAAAGGTCATACCTTCAAGCCAACATTTTACATAATGGTAATAACAATATAATAGCACATGGTTTGGCTGTACCCTCTTATTCTAGCAATTTTCACAGAGATTTCTGAACAGACCTATTCAACCTGAAACTCCAGCGTTAAGGGAATTAGTTGCGTTTTTCTGGACCCATTTCTCCCTTATGCAAAGCCCCATTAGCTTTGAAATTCTAAATCGTTCGTTCCATTAGTCTTGCGATTTTTAGCCCTTTCGCCCTATTTACTTGTCAATAATAAGACCTTTAATCGTGCCTTTTAGGTGTCGATGTTTTCCTGGCAAGCGATAACAAGCCTATAATTTTGGAGCATCTGGTCTCCCAACGGATTATTTTTATATATAAAAACAAAAAAAACACACAAAAAAAACATGTACTGTAGAGATTTATCTTGAAAGGAGGTCTAGGACGTGTTTTTTTTAAAGCTTGATGGAGGTCTAGCGAGGAAACTGAAAATTAATACACACATACTGTATATAAACGAATACATAAGTATACCAAAACATACCTACTACCCATTTAAATCACTTGTGTGTGTTGTATGTGAATTGCATGTTGAATGTTTGTTGTGAAGATAAACACCATATAAGGAAAAAACACATTAATGGTAAATGCACAGTCTATATAGTGCTCCTCCTTATATGGTGAGCATATGCATGTTTATTTGTATTAATGTTGTTGTAATGTTTGAGTGGTTGTGAGGGTTGTCTGTAACTAGTGTAATCAACTCGAGCATGTTGATCTTGTGCAGTCATTCACATTTTAAATTTGACATTGGTCTACTGCACCACTGATGTCCGCTTGTTTTTGGCGTTATTAACTCTGCCAGTACTGGTGACGTCTTTCTTATTGGATTTCAGCTTTATCTAGACGGTTTTATGACACTTAAGAGGATATATGGTAGCTAAAACGAATGAATGAGATATTATAAAACCATTTAGTTTGTAGATGTCCTTCCTAAGCTGACTAAAAGTGTCTAATAGTTTCCAGAAAATAACGAAAAGAATGTCACCGGTACTGAGTACCTATGATTTGACAATTTATTCAGGTCATCATTTGACCGAGTCATGCAGCTTAGGAAGGACCTCTAACAATCAAAGTGGCAAAAACGATCATAACCCCTCTCAGCACCATTACACTTATTTTTACCTTTTATTTTGGCTAACGGAGTAGCAAAGTCTGACACGGGAATAAATGAGACGAGGAAGTCACATTGATTCAACCCCCTAGATGTACAGTCAGCCGCTTAAATATACAATTCACTGCAAGTAAATTACCTTATAAGTATATGAGAGTTGTAATAATGATTGCTAAAATAATTAACAAATACAACATGTAATAATAAGGTAATACATTAAAATACAAAATAACCTTAAGGGCTGGTGTTGACTTTCTCTTCAGTTCACACCCATTATCATGAATGTTGTCCAGGAACTCTTGATTTTGACTGTACCAGGTTACGTAAGAAAATGGTGGTGGTGGGTAATGATGTAACCCAACACTGATGACGGGGAACAATTAGTGGCCTCATCTCTGTTTAATCAAGATAGTGCCGCAGATTCATATTGTTCAGTATGTATTGCATATTATATTGTATCTATATCTGTCTATAGCACACACACTCTCTCTCTCTCTCTCTCTCAGCAGAAACATAAGAACATAAGAACATAAGAAAATGGGAGTCTGCAGAAAGCCGATTGGCCTAAGCAAGGCAGATCCCTGTCCCACACAACCCCAATTACAAAGCCCAATTATAGGCTGAACACTCTAATACCCTGAGGATCATCTTACCAAAACGGTTAGAGATTAACGCAGGATTACGGGGTCTGCAGAGCGCTGATTGGCCCAACCCTGCTGATCCCCCTTCACACCCAACCCTTCTCGTCCATATGCTTATCCAATCCTACTATAGCACTTGGTAGTTCATTCCACCCATCTACAACTCTGTTACCAAACCAATATTTGCCTATATCTTTTCTGAAACGAAATTTATCTAATTTGAAACCATTGGTACGAGTTCTTTCGCTATCACTGAGCTTTAGTACATGTGTCATGTCCCCTTTGTTAATCCCACTAACCCACTTGAATACCTCTATCATATCCCCTCTAACTCTGCGTCTCTCTAACGAATGTAAGCCTAATTTCTTCAACCTTTCTTTATACGGAAGATTTCTAATATTATGGATCATTTTTGTCATTCTACGTTGTACTCTCTCCAATGAATCTATGTCCCATTCTGTAATAAGGACACCAGAATTGAACAGCATAATCCATATGAGGTCTCACTAATGACAAGTAAAGTTTTAAGATAACATCAGCAGTTTTGTTACTCACACTCCTAGAGATGAACCCGAGAATCCTGTTTGCCTTGTTTCGAACGCTTATACACTGTTGTCTAGGCTTCAAATCATTGCTAACAAACACACCTAGATCTTTCTCACAATTCGAGTTTTCTAATTCCATATTAGCTAGTTTATATTTAACATTTGTATGCATCTTCCCTATCTTTAATACCTTGCATTTGTCAATGTTAAACTTCATCTGCCAATTTACTGAACCATGTCGTGTAAGGTATCTAGATCCCTTTGGAGGCACTCTATATCTCTATCTGAATCAATTGTTCTCCCCATTTTGGTATCGTCTGCAAATTTACTTATCCTACTAGTTATACATAAATCAAGGTCATTTATGTATATAACAAACAACAGAGGACCTAATACAGATCCCTGGGGGACACCACTTTTGACTGCTCCCCATTCTGACTTCGTACCATTTATGCTGACTCTCTGCTTCCTACCAATTAGCCATGACCTAATCCATCCCAACAATGCCCCACCTATTCCATGCGCCTCAACCTTTCTCATCAATCTCTCATGGGGGACTCTGTCGAAAGCTTTACTGAAATCTAAATATATTATATCATATGACTTGTCATTATCTACTGCTTCATATACCTGAGAAAAAACTAAGCAAATTAGTAAGGCAAGAACGTCCCTGAGTGAATCCATGCTGAGAAGAATTTATTAAATAAAATGTATCTAAGTGGTTTCTAATTTTACTAGCAATAATTGACTCTAGTAGCTTTCCTATGATTGATGTAAGACTAATGGGACGGTAATTGGATGAACATAGCTACATGATTGTATGGATAAAGACAGATAATACATATATATAGTTAATTACTCTATAATAAAGTGAAGTCTGGAAATCGATTAATTAAACGAGATCAGTCCACTAAATATCCCAGTAAGAACAGTCTGGTTTTAATTAATCTGGGTTTGATTAAGTCTGTGTGTGTGTGCGTGTGAGAGAGAGAGAGAGAGTGTCAGAGAGAGAGAGAGAGGTTCATTAAGTGAGATCAGTCCACCGATTATCCCTGTAAGAACAGTCTGGGATTATTTCAATAAGTTTCTTGCCCTCTCATAAGCTGCCAGACAAGTGTTAAATAGAAGTTAGGTGGAAAAACACTGGTGTGAAACCAGCATAAACTCCTACTTGCAGAACATTTTACACACAGGAACAACAATTGAAAGCATTCAAGAGCAGCGAGTTAATTTACATGTGACCACAATATAAGAGTCCAATTAAACAACAAACTGCAGTACAAAACCTTAAGGGGATATTTACATATATTTTTGTTTATAAATATATTTATTATCCCAGGGACTGCGGCCAGACTCATAAGAGGTTCTACTGGGCGAATGCGGCCAGACTTTTAAGATCCATGGCATAAATTTGTTTTTCAAAACATCCCTGTGGCATTCAAAACAAAGCAATTAGTGATTAGGCGAGATATCTCCCGTCCATTACTTGCTACCACTCATACACATGTGCCCCCCCCTCCTTCCCCCCCTTTTTTCCCTCCTCAATTATCTGGTATTTTCCCTATTATTCCTGATATTTATTGAGTATTTTCGTGCAAGGACGGCTAGGAGAGAGAGGGTAGGATGGAGGAGTGTATCTCCGACCCCCTAAGCCAGTCTGAGAGTTCCCCTTGTCTCTCAGTACCATGCCAGATATGAGAGAGAGGGAGGGGGGGGGGGGGGGGGGGGGGTGGATCTTACTCTCGCTGGTCAATGTAAGGTTATGACCGTGGGGCTAAAATATACGATTTCCACCAGCCAATTGCTGTTATCACTTGTTTTATTGCTTTCCCATGTTCATATGTGTATATTATAAGTAAAATAGGCGCATATGGATAAATATTAATGATATATATGGTAAATTGACGATTTTAGTCAGGAATGAATCAAATACCTTTGCATGGCGGGCACTTTCAAATACCATAGCTGTGCAGCTTATGAGTTAATGTATTATTACTATTAAGTTTTCTAGCTTCCTTTCAAGACCTTCATAAACTTTATAAAAGTATCCCTAAGTCCCCCTTACGATTTATATTTGTACATTTGTTTGGTAGAAAAGTGTGCCAGCCGAAGGCCGTTACCTCCAAAATTGTAGGGTCGCTATTGCTCTCAAGGCAAAGCTTTACACCTAAATGGCAAGAAACGGCTTAAAATTGACAAGGTAATCAATAGGGCGAAAGGTATCATAATCACCAAACTATTGGAGCGAATATCTTTAAATTTGAAAACTATTGGAGCTAAGCATGAGGGAGAAGGGGCCCAGAAAACACCCCCGAAAAACTCCTCTTAACAGAGTGACCAAGGTAAAGAGCCCCAGTAATGAACAGAGTGATCCAAGGCATTATTTAACCCTTAGCTCAATGAACTCCAAGAGGTAATATAATGGTTCATGGAAGAAACAGCTATTGATACTTATAGACTCGTAGCTGCTGTAAAATGGGTATAGTATTAAACAGCAATGGGAAGTATGTGGAAGACGAGAAATCTCGGAGTGAAAGTAAAAAGTGCACTGTATCAAGGAATTGTTGTGCCAACAGTGATGTATGGGGCTGAGACATGGGCTCTGAAGAAAAAGGAGAAAAGAGGGCTGGATGTGATGGAGATGAGCTGCTTGAGGAGTATGTGTGGAGTTACTCGTAGAGACAGATTGAGGAATGAAGAGATACGTAGGAGAGTGGGGCAGCAGGAACATTTGTCAGCCAGAGTGGACAGAAGGGTGCTGAGCTGGTATGGTCATGTTGAACGAATGGGAGATGAAAGGCTTACAAAGATAATATGTGAGTCAGGTACAAGGGGAGATAGAAGGGCAGGAAGACCCCCATTGAGATGGAGAGACTGTCTAAGAAAGGCTTTGGATGATAGAGGAATGACTATAGATCAGGCAGGGGAAGTGGTGGTGGACAGGAATGAATGGAGAATGCTTGTGAATAGTTGAGTGAACACGTGGTCATTTGGAGTAAGGGGTCGGGCGCAAGTTCGACTAGATAATAATCCATCAGGCGCCTGGCCCGGGGAGACGATTAATATGAAGGGTGTGCCTGGAAGTGTGGTGGGAGGGCTTGTGGCTTTGGCTCCGCTGCATGTCTGCCTGCCGAGATCGGAACCTCTCTGGGTGGTCAGGGGCAGGGGGAGTGCTGGAGCGACCTTGGTAACCCTGGTCTCTGGGTCTTCTCCTGGGTGACCTGGATATGTGTGAGTTTGTGTTTTTTATCAGTGTTTATTTTTTGTTTTATGTTGTTTTTGTGTTTTCCCTGTTCTTGCTCTGTCTTGAGTCGGTTACCCCCAAAATGGGGATTGGGCCTGAGCATATAGATAGATAGATAGATTAAACAGTTGGGCTATTGCTGGAAAATATATCAATTATCTCTCTCTCTCTCTCATATATATATATATATATATATATATATATATACTGAAAACTAACTATCATATTATTTTATTCAGAATAGAGTCACTTCTTGGTAGTGCTGAAATAAAATTATGACTTTTAACAACATTTGGTCTACATACATGTATTAGGAGTGTTACAATTGCTTAGTGTTAACCAGAACAAAGAAAGCATTGATGATCGTAATGGAAGGCGAATGTATATGGTAACTAAGGTAACGGGACATTCTTGAAACGGAAAATTATTATTGTTACCATCGATATTGTGCTCCGAGAAAGTACCAGTTGTATGGTAAGCACACACACACACACATATGAAAAGTATCATATTGTATTCATCCATGTACACTCACGCGTACTAAAAGTTGCTCAGGGGTGGGTCCTTCCTTCCCCTACTCCACCCTGGGCAGGTGGAAGGGGGGAGTCGGGTCCAAGTCTACCCCCACCTTCCATCCCCAAACTATCCCCAACTCCCCTACCTTCCTTCTCTAGCTGGCAGTTATAGTGATTAGCGACGATTTTTCTCATGTATTACAAATTATTGTTAAACCATCATTGCACATGCTTACAATGGCCAACATTTAACATTTATTAGGAATATATTAATGCAATATACTGTATAATTGTATTCTCAAAATGAGTCTCTATACACAACGTGGGTTACACGAATTTTGGCTGTAGTGGTCTTGTGCCTCTCTCTCTTCTCTCTCTCTCTACGAGATCAGTTCATTTAAGTTTTTAAAATATGTAATGGGTTTGATAATGTGTATCATAGCAAAATGTTTAGCCTCAATATGAAAAGAATACGCAAACATGGCTGGCAATTACTGTAGAATTGAAAAGGTTCAGCACTAGTGTTTGTGGAAACTGTTTCCCATTTATATGATCTGTTCTACCTGGAACAAACTTTCCTCAAAAGTTGTAAACATTTCCTCAGTTGAGCAGTTTAAGAAGACAGTAGATATTATTTTGCACACTCTGTAAGGAATGTAGGGCACTGAAAAATAAATTTCCTTCCACTTCGAATATTTCCCCGAAATGGACCGGAAGGTATTTGAGATACTAACTATTCCTTGTAACTCCTTGTAGCTCTCTTATAGCACACATTGTCTACAACCAAGATTTAACGGGTCTGAATGTGGTATATTTCCCTTCGTTAGTGTGTGCGATGAGTGTTGCCTGTATTCGATACACATAGAGGAAAGTTGATGGTAAAACTGTCAATTAATCCTATTCCTTTTTGCGGGATTATTAGAGGTGAGAGGCTGGGATCACAGATATAGGCAGAGAAGGGGGAAGTGAGAAGGCGATCCCTGCTATTCAAGTGCTCTATACTCAAACCTTACTAAAAGTTAACACCGACTTTGATAGTAATTTGTATCGAGTTCTACAATTATTTGATTGAAGACAACAAAAAAGTGTATAGGCCACATATAATTAGATGCAGATCGTTTATAGTATGCATGGTATTGAATAAATGGGACAAACTGATTCAAATGATAAAACAATCAATAACTGTCGCAACACTATTCCAGCCTATCTTTGCCTGTAGTCCTTTCATATTATGATATAAAAGCCCGACTGTGTAAGTAATTTGAGAACCTAGGAGTAAATCGTAGAGGGGACGTTGATGTGTATTGCAATAATGGTAAAACTAATATCCTGAATACTGTATAAGATTGGATTTAATTACGGTATTGTTATATTGAAATTACATTAAATCTTGATCGTAGAAAGTAGTGCAATGAGAGAGAGAGAGAGAGAGAGAGAGAGAGAGAGAGAGAGAGAGAGAGATGCACAAGACCACTACAACCAAGATTCGTGTAACCCACGTTGTGTATTGAAACTCATTTTGAGAACACAATTATACAGTATATTGTATTTATAAATTCCTAATAAATGTTAAATGTTGGCTATTGTAAGCATGTGCATTGATGGTTTAACAATAATTTGTAATACATGAGAACAATCGTCGCTAATCACTAGCTGCCAGATAGTTGGGGGTGGAAAGTCGGGGTAGACTTGGACCTGACTCCCCCCTTCCACCTGCCCAGGGTGGAGTAGGGGAAGGAAGGACCCACCCCTGAGCAACCTTTAGTAAGCAGGAGTGTACAGTCAAGAGCATAACTTTCGTGACACACCCATTTACTTCAGTATCGAACGCGAACGAAACCATACAATACTTTTATAGCACAGATGCTTCAGAACATAGCTTTAAAGGTTCAAAGGTTCGAACTGGTGTAACCTTATGATGCGGAGAACTGTACAGTAGTGGTCAGACACTTCTTCACAATTGTTCATGGCACAATTATGATACACGGGTGAACTGTTTTGATAAACTTCTTGTACCACCATTGATTAATATAAGGAGATTTTTTTTTTAACGTGCACTGTCTTATGTTTATTGTTCTGAGGTGTTCAAGTATTCTTGGCAATGATTGAACATGCTTTACAAAATAACTCTGGAACTCTCCCTCTCAAGGGAATGGAGTTCTCGAAAATGGGCTCCAGTTCTGACGTTATTCTTGATTTTAAGTGTGCTGGCTTAATAATCCAATTCTCCCTACCAATAAATGCCTACAGTGGCCGATAGAGGCGCTGCACGCCATGTTTACCGTGGTGCATTGTGGGAATTTGATGACATTGCAGACCAATGCACCCTCCCTTTCCTTCAAAAATTCTTTATTTTAAGCAGTTAGTTGACATTTCTGTAGCTGACACATACTTTGGTTTATGTCTACTGTTGTTTTATATATTTTTAAATCACCCATATTCATAAATAACGTATATTTACAATACAAATTCAGCAAGTAGTTTTGCGCCTATTTTGTCATGATAGTTAATCAGCTTATAAATATGTGTGCAGTCTTTATCAGCTGCCAATGGACTTTCCCTTTATAATTATACTATATAAGCACTTAGTGTAGTCGTATATTGTAAAATACAAACATGTACACTCACAAAAAATCGAGATTAACTGTGCATACCCTAGGTGTTGGGTATAGTGATGTCTACAGTTATAGCCCTGGCATAGTTCAGAAGCGTCCACCAGAAGTCTCAAGAGTAATGTTGTTAGGGAGAATAGGGTGATAGCCTCTGAAGTCCTATTTTAACTATTTATCTCTCTCAGTCTATCTTTCCCTCATCCTATGATTTGGACTGCTTCAAGCTCCGTGTGTCCAATCATATTGACTCTAATATACCTTGAATTTGGCTCTCTATCACTCTCTCAACTTTGAGGGAGACACTAGTTACAGACAGCATTGGCTTTTGTCTACTTCATACACATAGAAGAAATATAGTGACTTCAGTGGACTTGTGCAACTCAGCGTGACATAATGAGTTTATCAATAAACATTAGTGCGATCATGTATTTAGTGTACTTAAAACTAACTTTAAATGGACCTCATTAGTAGCGAGAGTATCGTCCACTAATTTTACGAAAATTCTGATTATCATATCACAATATAAGGGATTTCCTTAAATCCTTCAGAATGGAAACATTTTAACTGTATTTCATGTGTAGATATTGTAGTGACGAATGAATTACAACTATGGATAATAATATGCTAAGGTAACTTTAAACAAACTACATGCTCTGGAATGAAGTGAATACATTAGCCATGACTAACGTTGATTCAGTGTAGTGCCGAGATAATTACAGCTATGGATTACAAAGCGACTACAAACTTTCATAAATACGGAGCCAGCGAACTACGTGACATTTGATAATTGTGTACATATATAGAAATTGTAAACATATTGCACCCCTGATCTTTACTACAACTAATTTAAATGTTCTTTTCAGTGACGATGACGAACTGATTACAGCGATGGATATAGATGTGATATGAAAATGCATTTTGAAATAAAGATATACTACAGCCATGAGTGTTAAGGTGACGGTTCATTTTTCCATTAAGGGTCATATAAAGCACATAAATTGATAACACAGTGACTGCCATAAATTATCAAATGGGGATATCACCCACTATGGATAACTGGAGGTCAACTGGTGAAAAGAAGATGGAAACTATGGTGTGTCTAGTCATTCTGCTCATCACATCGCAGGTCGCTAGAGGTAAGTGCATCTTTGATATTACTCTTCTCTTCCATTTCGATGGTACCACTGCAATTACTTAATGTGATAAAACTAAATCTACACTCAATTTGTATTTATCTATAGATATTCTGTTCATCGTATTGTAGGTGGCTCAGGTCTTTTCCTTCTAAGATGACGGGGCTCGAGGACAATGAGCCAAAGCATCTCCAGAACCTACTCCCATATAGAGAAGAGACCCCAACATCAACATGTAGAATTGCTGCCATTAAAACCACAAGAAGGAAAAAGAAGAAGAACACCTGTAAACAAAAAATCAGTCTACCTCAGTGCCCCCTACCACCACCCGGAGGTAAACAAAGCCTACTACCTGGGTAGCAGGCATACGGGCCACTCCCAGGTGCTAATACCTTCCGGCCGAGGCTCCAACACTGGCCGCTTCCCTCCGCAGGTGAGAAGTCCCAACCAGAACCAGATCTCGACTATGACGAGAAATATTTTATGGAATTACGGCATCAACCTCCTCAATTTCCATGTCTTTACCTAGACAGAAATGACCAACACTACTATGACGAGGACAACAAACAACAAGAGCAGTATTCCAACTCGTAACGAAAGCATTGCGTAAGACCTAACAAATGTATAAGAACCATCAAAACTGTAATTTAATTATTATTAATTTCTACAAGCTTTCTAATAATTACTTCTAATATTAATAAATAAAGAATAACATTATCTATGCAACCCTATATGTACTATATTTTTAAGACCTTTAATAACCGAACAATAATCCACAACCTGTAATTCATATGCCTCTCCTATTCCGAAACGCACTACCCGAGTACCAAATTAAAAACCGAATATTACCTGCCTGAAACAAGATATTGTTAGGCAAAATTGACTCTACTTTCGAGTACCTCTCCTTAGGGTGAACGTACTTAATTGTAGACATAGTCAATTCGGAGAATACTTCCGTAGGGGTTACCCATAATCCCCTTTAAAAGTATCCTGCAAGCTGTTTGAGTGCAGTGACCAAGTGCGAGTGTTAGACGACTTAGAAGTGACCATTCTAATAGTGCGAGTGAAGGACGTGTCCCCCTGGTGCAAACAGGCAGCTCAACATCCTACTCAGTTACCAAGTGTAACCAGATCTCTCACGGCTCCTACTTCTATACCTCCACCAAAATTAAGTGCCTTTTGTTCGATTCTATTGTTTTGATGATTATTGTGAAGGTTATACAAGATATGCTAAGTTAACGTCATTAAGAGATTATTTATTCTCGCCTTCTAGCAATCGTCACTCGTGTTGAGAGAACAATACATATTATATATGTGGGATTGATATATCTATATTCTTTGATATATAGTTTCCTATATATCACATACGGGTTATAGATATATTCGTTCGGAAATTGTACATACACACTACACGTAATTACCAGTGAACACTCTACTAGATCTTATTCTATTTTGTTGTTATTAGTTGGGTACGTAATTGTATGTATAAGTGTTCTCAGAGAGAGTTATTATCAGTCTCCTATTCAGACTAAATTTACATTTATGCTTCCTGACGTCAAACTCAGTTTAATCTTCCCTTTGAGTTGAAGTTAAACTCCTGTCCGTATCACGCCGAGTTAATCCTTCCCGGCGAAATCTTCAGCACTACACACAGGCTAAATGTAATTTATTACTCATTCATTGAATATATATTCCTTATTTTTTATTTTTTTTTTTTTTTTTTCTATGTGATTGAGGGAGGCAAAAGGCATAACTGCCTATAGCGAGTGCCTCCCCCATAGTTGAAAGAGTGACAGGGCCAAAATCAAGGGACGTTCGAGCCAAAATGCCTGGACACACGGAGTTTGAAGCAATTTAAGTCATAGGAAGAGGGAAAGACTGATTCTGGGAGAGAGTTCCAGAGCTCAGCTGTTGAGTAGAAGAAAGTTTGAGAGTAACGTTTCACTCTTGGGTTGGAGAGTTGCACAGAGTAGGGGTGGGATTGAGTTGCAAGACGGGTACCACGTGCCCTACGTAAAGGAGGTGGTATGCACTGGGATAGCTCTGAGGAACACTGATTATTATAGTAGCGATAGAATAGCGAGAGAGATGCAACATTGCGGCGGAGAGAGAGAGATTGCAGAGAGTTGGTGAGTGGACGGGAGTTAATGATACGAAAGGCCTTCCTTTCAACTTTGTCTAGGAGAGCGGTGTGAGAGGAACCTCCCCACACATGTGAACAATACTCAATACAAGGGCGCACTATGCCCCTGTACAGAGCAAGAAGCTGTGCAGGGGAAAAGAACCCCCTAAGGCGGTTGAGCACACCCAGCTTCTGGGAGGTTGCCTTAGCAAGACTGGTAATATGGTCCTTCCAAATGAGAGCAGAAGAAAAAGAGACACCAAGAATATTGAGAGAAGATGAATTATAACTCTATCAGTTAATTTAGATTTATATAATCTATTGTATTGAATTGACGTCCAGTTATTCATAGTTCAGCTAGTATCCTAGTTCTATATAATTAGTTCACTGTGTGTGCGTTTACGCAGTAATATTTACCTTCCCTATTCACTCGCTACCTCGCGTTTATTATTCACCAGGATACTAGTTATTTTCTGTTGAGATTAACCTCTCTGTGTATGTTTATGCGATGTGTATATAAATACTGTATCTTATTTATACTTATTGATGTCATTACATTAGTACAACTTGTGTATTTAGTTCTTGTGATTTATGAAGCAAGAATAACTATCATTATTATAATTCTATTGATGATATTCTGAGTGTATTTACTATAGATACCACTCAGTCATATACTTGTCCATATATTTATATACTGTTTTTTTCTGATGGCACCATCTTCCTTTGGCAAAGTTAAATTCTTCACTATTTTTCCCCTCAATCTCAACTTCTGGTGATACTCGTACATCTGCTAACTTCACCTTCTTCACATCTTTACCTACTCTCTTCCGATAGCAATATTTTTATTTTATTTTTTTTTTTTAAGAGACAATGAACGGAGGAAGGAAAAACACAGATAAAACAAAAAGGTCCATGTGCCTAAAGTCATCCTCCATTCATAAAATGTTTGTAACAACTGGATTTAAACATTTGTAGATTGTAAGTTTGTGGAAAGCAATTCGAGGGAAGTGAATTCCAAAGAGTAGTAGCTCTGGGGATAAATGAATTCTGATAAGCAGAAGTTCTGCATTGTGGAGGAGAAAGTGTAAATTCATGGGCGCTCTCAGCTGCCCTAGTTCTACGGGGAAAGATGTGGAGAGGCGGCACAATTGAAGCAAGTTCCTCGGAACAATTGCTGTGAAAATATCTGTAGAATAATGCAAGGGATGCAACGTTTCTTCGTATGGCTAATGTAGGAAGGTCCTGTGTGATTGCAGGGTTATTGATTAATCTAATAGCTTTATTTTGAATTTTGTCCAACTGCCTCAATGCAACCACTCCACTTCCACCCCACAGAGGTGAACAGTAATCCATCTGAGAGCGCACATGACTTTTATATATTACGGCCAACTGCTCGTCAGTGAAGAATTCTCGAACTCTGTACAGGAGTCCCAGTTTTTTAGAGGCATTCTTAGCAATGCTTCTAACATAATGTGTCCAGCTCAAGTTAGTAGTTAATGTTACACCGAGAATGTCAATACTAGGGGAAGTGGGAATATTTACATCATTAAAAAATATATGGGAGTCAGTGAGATTCTGTCGGTTAGAAAATTGATTGTACTTGGTTTTCTGTGCATTAAAGGAAACTAGATTCTCTTGTCCCCATTCATTAATTCTAGAAAGGTCCTGGTTCAGAGAAATTGCAGTGTTTATTTTTGAATTTATAAGATCGGGTTGGGTGAAAGAATTGGTAAATGTGAAGGAACTGTGGAGTGTTGAGTCATCTGCGTAGGAATGTATTGGATTATGAGTGGTAGATATGAGATCATTGATATGAATGAGGAACAGAGTTGGGGCCAAAACTGATCCCTGGGGAACACCAGCATTTATTGAGTGAAATTGAGAATAAAGGCCATCTACCATTACACGTATTTTTCTGTTATGAAGATAAGAAGAAATTAGTGGAACTAATGATGCAAGGCCGTAGTGTGACATCTTCGACAATAAGGATTGATGCCAGACTCTATCAAATGCCTTTGATATATCCAATATTCATTGTAACTCACTCACTCCCCCCCCCCCCTTCTCTTTCTCTCTCTTTGTTTGTGTTTTTGTTTTTTCTAACTGTCCCCTACTAACATCTCCTAATCCTGCCACAGACATTTGTCCCAGGGCAGTCTTCCCTTTCCAAGTGTCCTTTACCCACTCTAAACTACTGTTTGGACACTTGACCATCAGTGTTTCGGAGGGCAAGCAGCCTTGAGGGGTCGTTGGCACTGTTGTTGCTTGATTTCCATGGTACTCTCTCTCTCTCTCTCTCTGTAAGCCGATAACAGCACCATCGATGCCAGCCACCAGAACCTTCCACAAGTCCTGCTCATTTCCCCAACCTTACACAACACCGTTTACTTGCTCATTACCAAACACACACACACACACACACACAGCACTGTTCACGTCTTCATTACCACCTCTGCTCATTTCCTTTTTTACATAATTGTATATATTGTGTTGTTAACTTTGTTTTCCGCAACACAATGTGTCGGGTTATGAGGAGCTTCCATCAGCATGTGCTTTGCCAACAGTCACTTCACCTATATTTGTTTTTCGTGTGTGTGTATGTGTGTGTGAGCGAGAGAGAGAGAGAGAGAGAGATGGTGAGATGATTTTAGAGCCATCTGGCGGCAGCAAGATTAATTGGTTTAGTTTTTTCTTATTTTTTCTTATTTTGTTGTTATTATTTGTTGTCAGGGTGTTGATAGAGAGGATAATAAAATGTACGGAAGTTGCAATAGGAGAATAACAGTGTGGTTTTAGGAGGGGAAGAGGATGCGTGGATCAGATTTTTGAAGTAAGACAGTTTATGCGAGAAGTATTTAGAGGAGCATAAGGAGAAATTTTGGGCTTTTATGGATTTGGAAGAAGCGTATGATCGTGTGGATCGTGAAGCAATGTGGAAGGTGTTAAGGATTTATAAAATTGGAGGAAATTTGTTGGAAGCAGTTAAGAGTTTTTTTTTATGAAGGGAGCAGAGAATGTGTTAGTTAACCCCCTCCGACATATGACGCGATTTTGAGCCTATTGGGGATTCTTTAAAGCCTTTGTTACCATCAGGGGTATTTAGAAACCTTTAGTTTAGTTACTTCAACCTCTGCAGTTGTCTTTGAGTTAGCTGTGGGCAGAAAACTAATTTTGGAGAGGTAATTATAAGAGTGAGAGAACTCTATTTCTTATTGCTAATCTGGCAACCTCTGCGTCATATGTGCGTGAAAGGGTTAAGAGTTTTTTATGAAGGGAGCAGAGCATGTATTAGAGTAGGAAATGGTGAGTTGAGTGAATGGTTTGAGGTAAAGGTAGGTTTGCGACAGGGTTGTGTAATGTCACCATGGCTGTTTAATATGTTTATGGATGGTGTGGTGAGGGAGGTGAAAATGAGAACTATGGGAAGAGGATTGGGTTTAGTAGGACAAAATGGTAGAGATTGGGAGTTGAATCAGTTGCTGTTCGCTGATGACACAGCGTTGGTGGCGAATTCTGAGGAGAAATTGCAGTGGGTAGTGAAGGAGTTTGGAGTGGTATGTGGGAGGAGAAAACTGAAGGTGAATGTCAATAAAAGTAGAGTAATGGTGTGTAATAGGGCTGATCGTAGGGTGAATCTAGATGTGAGGCTGGATGGGGAAATATTGGAACAAGTAGAGTGTTTTAAATATCTAGGAGGAACGATAAGCAGGAATGGAGGTATGTAAATGGAGGTAAAACAGAGAGTGTGTGAAGGAAGGAAGGTTTCCGGAGCAATGGGAAGTATGTGGAAGACGAGAAATCTCGGAATGAAAGTAAAAAGTGCAATGTATCAAGGAATTGTTGTGCCAACAGTGATGTATGAGGCTGAGACATGGGCTCTGAAAAAAAAGGAGATAAGAAAGCTGGATGTGATGGAGATGAGCTGCTTGAAGAGTTGTGTGGAGTTACTCGTAGAGACAGATTGAGGAATAAAGAGATACGTAGGAGAGTGGGGCAGCAGGAACATTTGTCAGCCAGAGTGGACAGAAGGGTGCTGAGCTGGTATGGTCATGTTGAACGAATGGGAGACGAAAGGCTTACAAAGAGAATATGTGAGTCATATACAAGGGGAGATAGAAGGGCAGGAAGACCCCCATTGAGATGGAGAGACTGTGTAAGACAAGCTTTGGATGATAGATTGATGACTATAGATCAGGCAAAGGAAGTGGTAATAAACAGGAATGAATGGAGAATGCTTATGAATAGTTGAGTGAACACGTGGTCATTTGGGGGAAGGGGTCGGGCGCAAGTTGGACTAGATAATAGTCCATCAGGCGCCTGGCCCAGGGAGACGATTACTATGAAGGGTGAGCCTAGAAGTGTGGTGGGCGGGCTTGTGGCATTGGCTCCGCTGCATGTCTGCCTGCCGAGATCGGAGCCTCTCCGGGTGGTCAGGGGCCGGGGGAGTGCTGGAGCGACTTTGGTGACCCTGGTCTCTGGGTCTTCTCCTGGGTGACCTAGATGTGTGTGAATTTTGTGTTATGACTGTGTTTCTCCGTTGTTTTGTGTTGTGTTTTGTGTTTTCCCTGTTCTTGCTCTGTCTTGAGTCGGCCACCCCCAAGAAAATAAAAACAAAAAATAATAAAATATAGTAAAATAGAAAATAAAAATAAAAATAGGAAAAGTGGGGATTGGGCCTGAGTATATAGATAAATAGATAGTAATTTTTTTAGTTTGCTCCCTAGATTTTAATCAAACTTTAAACAAAGAAAAACATCCCCAAGACTCCCCTTCGAGATAAATTTGTAAATTTTTCGATTTCTCCTAAGGTACAGGGTCGCAATCACTCGCTAGGAAATAATCGACAACTAAATGGCACAACATTTCTTAACCCGTCCAGCCCCGGCTAGTTTTGTAATGTTTGTTCA
Organism: Paralithodes platypus; assembly: GCA_032716605.1. Taxonomy (NCBI): domain Eukaryota; kingdom Metazoa; phylum Arthropoda; class Malacostraca; order Decapoda; family Lithodidae; genus Paralithodes; species Paralithodes platypus. The sequence goes on along the minus strand of CM064575.1, from coordinate 66,651,290 downwards.
CCAGAACCCGGCCGGTTTTCAAAAAAATGGTTTTATTCCAGAAACAATAGCGAATGGGTTAGGAATGAAGGAAAAACCACGAAAAACCGCTCAAAAATCTTAAAGAATGGTCCTACAGAGCCCCCGAAAACGTATTTTACAAGAGTAAAAAATTGAAGGCAATTACCCCAAAAAACCAGGTTATTGCGCGCTCACGCGCACGCACGTGGACTTTGAGAGTTTTCAACCATCGGTACGGTTGCGTGGGATACGTACACAGTTCCCATACAAATCTGAGCCCTCTTGAGTGGCTACACCTGAGGTTACGGTCGGCGAAATTAGGGTGACGCGCCAGGCGCATCTCTGGGGCTGTGCGTTACATACATCGCCGACGCGTCAGGCGCGTCGCTGGGGCTGTACGGGTTAATAATCTTAATATTGAAAACAAAATGGAAGCAACATATCGCAACATAACATCGCCAAACTAGTGGGGGCGAACGTCTTAAAATGTCGTAACTAATGGGGCTAAACAAGTGGGGGAAAGGGTACCAGAAGAAAACAAAGCCTTTCCTTAGGTTATCACTCCATTCCATTGACATACTGTACATGGGGAAAATTACCCCCCTTATTATGCAAGAGAGCGCCTTACACCGTTAAGTAACTGCATATTGATGCTGGTTTTGGTTTACCTGACATACCTAGCAACAATTCCAAGACTATACCACTGTACAGTGTACATAGTAGTACATTCAAGGAATTATATTAAGTAGTACCATAGGCTTTGTACCGGTCAGACCTCTCTCCCAGGTATGGTTATAACTGAAGGACGTGGAAATATCATTGTTATTGCACCTACAGTATATGGCTTCAGGTGACAACTTAGGCTTGTAAATACGAGCAGGTGAAGCAAAGTAGCCATACAAGGCGCTGTAACATAAATATGTTCGTGTTTGGTTCGTATTGTTATTGTCAACAAACTGCACTTCCTACCTGACCGAAGGTGTTCATGTAAATGAATATATTTCAATTAATAGATGACTATATGTGGTGATTTAACCCTAGAAATGTTGCTAAGTATGTCAGCTAAAATAATGATAAGCATTGGTATGCAGCTAAAAAACAGTGTAGGAGGATTTATAGCACAATAGGGGTTTTGCTGTTTTACTTGGTGTATTATTGTCAACATGACAGAGTTGTGATTGTACTACCCTGCTGCCAGTTGACCATACCTATTACCTGTCACGATCATTCCCCCGAGAGAGACCTTAAGTGGGGAATCTTATCTTAGACTATACTATCCTTGACAACTTCTACATCTGAAGTAGACTCCAGAGAGAGTTGAAACTGTCGTGTCATTACAATACAAAACACATACCGCTATGTGAGCATAATTTTTCCAAGGTAATTGTAAGAGAAGGGACTATAATCAACCTATTTATATGCCGGTGGACAAAGTTGAAAGAACAAGAAAAACAACAACAATAAACCGGTACTGTTACAACAGCCTTTACGTGTGGTAATGAGGATGTGAACGGTGCTGTGCAACTTTAAGGATCATTACCAGTGCTTTGTTTACAGATATATATATATATATTATTATCATCATAATATATACACATGGGGGAGATTGTAGGCACCAATCGAGCAGGGCTAGACCCAGGAGAGGTTATAGGCATTTGATAAGGAGTCGCTGGAACTCCTGTTTCATTTACTTGGCCTCTCTTACTGATTTCCTTTGTGCTTCAGTTACACTGAGACCCCCTCCTCCTATCCATTTCACTACACTAAACATGCACACCACACTTTATTATTCCACATAACACAAAAACAAAAAAACAAAAATAAATTATAATGAAAGTCCCCCCCACCTGGGGGGGGGGGGGGAATGGCACCACGCCCACCCGTCTTCCACTGACGACCCATCTAAATGCACTGGGCCACGGCCTGTCTTTCTTCCTATCAACTTTTGCAACATTCGTGGCCTTTCCTCTAATTTTTACTTTGTTGAACACCATCTCTCCTCCTACAAACCTGATATGATTTTCCTCACCAAAACGCACGTGTCTGAATCAACTGCCAGCAGCCCCTTCTCTGTATCCTCCTACGTTCTCTATCCTAGTTTCAAAGCCAAAGACGGATGTTGTGCATATGTGCACAACAAACTCACTTGTTCTCGTGTTCCCGGTTTCGACTCCTCTGAATTCTCAACTTTATGGCTCAAACTATCCTATCATTCTCATACTAAATATTTCTGTGCTGTCTATCTTTCCACTACCTCTACCGACTTTCCCAAATTCATCGACTATCTAAACTCTACAGTGGAACACATTCTATCCATTTCTCCTTTCTCAGAAATCTCCATCTTAGGAGATTTCAACGTTCACCACCGCCAATGGCTCTCCTCTCACACTACTGACCAACCTGGTGAACAAGCCTACGTCTTTTCTATCCTTAATGACCTAGAGCAGTTAGTTCAGCAACCCCCGTATCCCGGATCGCTTCAGAGATCGGCTCAACATTCTTCACTTGTTTCTAACTTCTAACCCTCTTCTTATACTGTCGATCTTTTCTCTCCTTTGAGCTCTTCCGACCATAAACTTATCTTTGTCACCTGCCCTATCTCTCCAGTACGGCCACCCGATCCTCCCATATTTAGAACACTTATTTAGAACAGGGTATAGCACAAAAACACAGCCATGCATGGCCCAAGTGCTACCGAAACAAAAAAACAACATACTGCTACAACCATACTCAAACGTCTCTAGAAAATCACTAGATAATAATTAAATGTAAAAAACCGCTATATAAAGGTAATCATTGTGAGAATGTCGCTTTAATGGGAGGTCTAGGGAGGAAACTAAAAGAAAATAATAATGATGACACAAATAGAAAATAATTAAATAAATGTTCCCATTAAGTTTATGATGAACCCTGCCTCCTGATGTTACATATAATGATGATTCTGAAGATATCTGATAATACTAAGCGACTCCATGGACTATAACGTCATTTAGCCTATTCAGTACCGGTGACGTCGTGGTTATTATATCCTGGCAACTAGTGGGTGATTTTATTCGGCTAAGGAAGGACGTCTACCCATTAGAAGGTTACAGACTATCTTCATTCATCCTTTATTCTACCATATATCTTTCCTGAACTTTATTAATCACCTAACTGTAGCTGAAATCAAATACAAATAACGTCACCGGTACTGAAAGGTTAAGGAGTAGCACTTTATTGACAACGTTTTGTATAATTCAGTCAACTTATATTAACCCCTTCAATACGATGATGCCTTTTTTCCCTTTTATGCTGGCAAACTTTTATACAATTTTATGTAGCTTAGATGGCCCTATGGTCATTAGATGGTTTATAGAGATAATGTCTATCTCTTGGGAGTCCTAGAGGTATAGTATATGATACAAACAAATATCATCTAATGTTAACCAGAAGAAGACGAAAATTACGTCATCGTGCTGAAAAGCGACTTGAGTACGGACAAAAGGCGAGATAACGAGCAACCAATTTGTGTAGTACATTCGGATACCATAGTCTCTAGCCCACTCATGATAACTAGTGGACCCCCTATATTGGTTAGGTATGCAATTAAAACTATCTGGATTGATTTTCGGAAAGAAGTTGCGTAAACAAAAAAATAGTATATATATAGTTTTGTTGTTGATGTATAGATAATCATATTCATAAATTTGTTTCCAGCGATATACTTGCATAATTGGAAATAGGTGAAGTCAACTGTTATTTATGTATGGGCTAGAGACTAAGGCATACGAGTGCACACTAAGGACCAAAATGAAGTTAATCACACTCTATAAACCCTGGCGTTGACCATATCGATTCCCACTACCCACGTCCCCATCAGGTAGGCCGTGTCCCAACCTCCAGACACACCGAGGGACTGCATTGTTTACCAGAACAGGGGCAGATCATTATTAGTCCACCCAGTTAAGGTTGCTCGTACACCGCTAACGCTTAGAAGTTGCGATTACGCAATCCATATCGGTTTTTTGGCTAGTATGAAATGATTGTATTCAGATTAGGAAGGGTATATGAAAGTCAGAGGGTTAATTGAGTCAGTCGTCACTCGTATGTTTCCCACAGATCCACCCTAGAATATATAATATCGGGTAATGATAGCCAACATAAACTGTCAAATGTTATCGTAATTTTGAATGGGTTAACCCCTTCATCAAGATGATGTCGTTATATTTTTATGATTTGGGCTAAAAATTTACGATTGTATGCAGTTTAAAAAAGACCTATGTTATTCAGAAGGTTTATTGACATTGTATTTATCCCTTTGAGTCTAGAGGTACCTTATGAGTTATATAAAATCTTGTAATGGTAACCATATGAAAACAAATGTCATCGTGTTAAAGAGGTTAAACACGGAAGTACAATTGCCAACATTAATATATACACACTCCGATATTTAATTTATCGTGAGAAAGTAGTATGATTGAATTTGGATTACAGCTTGTTATGCAGTCGTTAAATCAAATGATCAATTCTGTTTTTCTTTCACTCAACATTTGCATTCTGAAACTCTCTCCCTCAATTTATCTTTCCCTCATCCTAAGACTTAAATTATGTTTAGCATCCAAAAATATTTACTCTAACACACCTTCAATGTGATTCTCTATAAAAAATTTACATTTTAATTAATATATATATATACCGTATATATATTTATATATATATATATATATATATCTATATATATAATTTCTGCAATGGAGCTTCCTCTTGGGAATCGAAGTCTCACAAGGAAAGGGAGAACCAGCGTACGAACCTTACTGCTTGATATTTCACATCCATATGTAATTATTTGTTTTCTTTTTGTATTTCATTTATTTTAGATTCACTGAAGATGGAGACTGTTTTCTCCGAAACGTTTGGTAACCAATACAGATAAGATGTTCGCTACTACGCTGGTTCTCCTTTTCCTTGTGAGACTTATATATATATATGGCACAACCATCACTTCTTCCTCTGACAAAGCTAAACTCTTCGCTCAAACTTTTGCTAGAAACTCCACCTTGGTGATTCGGTGCTATTCCCTCTCCGCCCTCCTCTCTCTTACTTATGCCTAATATCCTAATCTCTTCTAAAGATGTACTTTCTACCCTCTCTGGGCTTAACACTAATAAGGCGTAGGTCCGGACGGTGTTCCTCCTGTTGTTCTCAAAAACTGTGCTTCCGTGCTGACTCCCTGCCTAGGCAAACTCTTTCGTCTCTGTCTATCCTCTAACGTCTCCCTTCATGCTGGAAGTTTGCTCCATTCAACCTGTCCCAAAGAAGGGTGACCGCTTCAACCCTCCAACTATCGTCCAATTGCTCTTATCTCTTGTCTTTCTAAAGTTTTTGAAACTATTCTTGCTTCCAAATTTCTTAAGCATTTCTTTTCTCATAATCTGCTCTCAGATCGCCAGTATGGCTTCCTTAAGGGTCGCTCTACTGGTGATCTTCTTTCATATCTTACTAACTCTTGGTCATCCTCCTTCCGGGACTTCGGTGAGACTTTTTCTATTGCACTAGACATATCGAAAGCCTTCGATAGAGTCTGGCATAAATCTTTAATTTCTAAACTACCCTCCTTCGGTTTCTATCCTCCATCTGTGCCTTGTGTCTCTAATTTCCTTTCCGGCCGTTCCATAGCCGCGGTTGTGGACGGCCATTGTTCACTTCCTACCCTATAAACTCCGGTGTTCCTCAGGGCTCTGTCCTATCTCCTATTCTTTCTAATTTTTATAAATGATCTCCTTAACTGTACCTTAATTCCCATCCATTCATACGCAGACGACTCAACCTTACACTACTCCATTAGTTTTCAGAACGCCCCAGCAGCAATCCCTCAACGACAAACGTAATGAAGCCATAGAACTCTTAAATTCTGATCTAAATACTATTTCCAATTGGGGCAGAGAAAACCTTGTTAACTTTAATGCTTCCAAAACCCAATTCCTCCATCTATCTACCCGTCAGGATCTCCCAGCGGACTATCCCTTATTCTTCAACAATACAAAAATCAACCCTTCATCTTCTCTCAATATTCTTGGTGTCTCTTTTTCTTCTGCTCTCATTTGGAAGGACCATATTACCAGTCTTGCTAAGGCAGCCTCCCAGAAGCTGGGTGTGCTCAACCGCCTTAGGGGGTTCTTTTCCCCTGCACAGCTTCTTGCTCTGTACAGGGGCATAGTGCGCCTTGTATTGAGTATTGTCACATGTGTGGGGAGGTTCCTCTCACACCGCTCTCCTAGACAAAGTTGAAAGGAAGGCCTTTCGTATCATTAACTCCCGTCCACTCACCAACTCTCTGCAATCTCTCTCTCTCCGCCGCAATGTTGCATCTCTCCCGCTATTCTATCGCTACTATAATAATCAGTGTTCCTCAGAGCTATCCCAGTGCATACCACTCCTATACGTAGGGCACGTGGTACCCGTCTTCAACTCAATCCCACCCTACTCTGTGCAACTCTCCAACCCAAGAGTGAAACGTTACTCTCAAACTTTCTTCTACTCAACAGCTGAGCTCTGGAACTCTCTCCCAGAATCAGTCTTTCCTCTTCCTATGACTTAAATTGCTTCAAACTCCGTGTGTCCAGGCATTTTGGCTCGAACGTCCCTTGATTTTGGCCCTGTCACTCTTTCAACTATGGGGGAGGCACTCGCTATAGGCAGTTTCTGCCTTTTTGCCTCCCTCAATCACATAGAAAAAAAAAAAAAAAAAAATATATATATATATATATATATATACCGGTATATATATATATATTTTTTTTTTTTTTTTTTTTTTTTTTTTAACTTACAGACAGATATACATTTAGTCTCCTTCATACACATACAACAACAACAACATATTAATAACGGCCGAGTAATAAATTGATCTTATATATAAACCTATATATCAGTTTTCTAATCCATACATAACATCGCAGAGTGAGTGGGAATTTATATGGGCAACTCTACATTTTTGGGCAGTGTATATACCATGCATTATTATTACATTGAACAGTTTCAAAATACTTATAAACTTCATCCCTTGAGGATTATATCGCGTTTTGACCGTTTATCCTGGCTATTATTAAATGATTGTATGCAGCTTTGGAAGGATCTGTGAGAATTAAAAGCTCAAAGACTATCTCAATTAACACTGTCCTCCATATACCTTTTCTAATCTGAATGATATCGTCTAATAATAGCCAGGAAACAAGTTTAAACGCGTCATAATCCTCAAGGGGTTAAAGCTAGTATGACAGAAGCACTTTATCCTTCAACATTATCCCTAACACTAGTCAACTGCTTGACCCTAAATTCCCGATTCCGTTAGGAGGAGGTCTGGGTTTTGCTGAATTGAGTGAGCTTTGTCATTTCCGAAACCTTTAACTCCTAAATGGCTGCCTCTACGACATTGAACACTATGACCAAGTTACTAACAGAGCCAAAATGAATACAGTAAACCTGTCAGATTTCTGTTACCGACTGTGGTGGCTCTTCCACCACCAGATTATTAAGAACGGGATGTAGCAGAATCGAGACGTAGCGGATTAATCTGCCATTAATTAATCAATATTCAGTCTAGTTTCTGATACCAGTACAAAATAACCCAGAAATGTTGCCAGAAAAATGTTGATCATTGAATATTGACAATAAAATCTCTCGTGTCATACCTGCCTTAAACTATCACCAAATTGATACACCAAACTGTAATAATATGTGTGTGCAATTTAAACACAATGTTGCAGTATCTCTAACGAATATGGTACACGTAAACAGTATGTCGAGCAAATAGAGTATTATTCTGTTTAATACGGTAATGCGAATATTTTGTCCAGACGTTATGCGTATATTTTGGTTATATAACATCATAAATGTAATGGCAGACATTACTGACAAATTGAAAATTAGTTTCAAAATAGTGTTTTGCAATATCTAGGCTACTATTTTTTGTATGGGTGTTATTGTTTTTAATATATTATAACAAAAATATCCAATATTTAATTCATGGAAATAGGACATACTATTTTACACCTTCATACACATAAAACAAAAAACTCAGAGAACAAAATAAGTCAAAGGGGTAAAATCGATCTCAGTTAACCTTTTGATTCACGCAGCTCCGTTCTTTACAGACTAAAATCGTCTACTAATAGACAGACTTAAACTGTCAAAGCTCGTCATAATCCTCAATTCCTTACCTGAAATTTGTATTTTGTAAGTCCCATCATATTTTTCGAGGCTTATAAATGTATCATAATTTATGACCAAGACTGAACTTTACCAATTGAATGCATTTGTGTTATTGATGTATAATTGTATTTAAATAGAAAACCAAATGTAACATTTAGTAACCGGATATCAAATATACAAAATCTATTAACTATGTCAAAAAGTAGTGAAAGCAGATATAGCATGAGCTACAGTGTTTGAGGGAAAACTGTACTAAAAATCCAGATGGCGCTGGGGGTCTTGTTCAAATGACTATCGTGTGTGATGCACCATTGAGGTGTTTGAGGGCTGTCGTGATTTAAGAGGTTTAATACAGTTTGCACACTTATCTATGACACATAGTTGTGTAGTATATTTTTACTAGATTCATAATATGATGGTTATATACTCGTTAATGCAGTGAATATATAATAATTAACATAATTTGATACATAAATATCAACTTACTGAACAAGAAATTTAGTTTCATCTAATGTGGTGTGATAGGCTGGGCGAAATGTTAATATTCATTGAAGTATTGTATGTACTTCCTTTTTAGTTACTAACAAATACGTGTTTCAGTAGAAATTGGCTGAACATACGGTATTATATTCTGTAGCTGTAGAATTTGGCAGGTTGAATGTCTGCGCCTGCGCACTATAGTTTATTTCCTACAAAACAAGCTATCGTGCGCTTTTAAGTTACCAATTTATAATCCACTATCAAATCGGGCAGCTAAATATGTTACCGGCTATATTTCTTATTAATAATAATAATAATAATAATAATAATATTTATTCAGTTAGCAATTTACAGAGTTGGTACCACATAGTATGTTATAAATATGACATGTACCAGCCTTGCATAATTCCAACTAAGGCTAGCCCAATAAGGCCGTTAGGCGTATTTCCATTGGGATCCTTGTGGGATTAGGTTAGGTGGGGAAATGGGGAGGATAAAGAAATAGATACTTTAGAGAAAGTATTTCTAGGGGGTTATTTTAAGATACCTTACATCCTATAGTAAATATCAGTAATCCGTAATCAGTAATCATTTCAGTTTGGTTTGTCTATCTCTTATGTCGTATTTAGTAGTAGACATAAGCTTGGTGCTCCCTTCTCGCAGCTGTCCGGTTCAGGTGTTCCTTCAGGCTACGTCTGAAGGAATACAGTGTTCTCTTTTCACGGACTGACTGGGGTAGGTCGTTCCAGTCTTTGATGGCAGTGAAGAAGAATGTTTGCTTACCCTGTTCTTGGATTCTCGGGACCTTAAAATTAAACATCCTGTTTCTTGTATTATGTCCACTCCTCTCATTTGCTTTAACAAAATCATTCTTTAGATACTCTGGAGCTCTGTCATAGAAAATTTTGAAGGCATTAGTTAGCCTGATTTGTTTGGCCCTGTCAGAGACATTGAGCATACCTAGTGACTGAAGTTGTTCCTGGCCAACATGTGATCTGGGTTCTAGGTTCAGCATGAACCTAACCATTTTATTTTGAGTGACCTGAAGTTTGTGCTGTGCTGATTTAGATGATGCAGAGTACCAGGATGACACAGAATAGTCAAAATGACATTGAACAAGCGCTTGGCAGAGGGTCTTTTTGGTCGCCGCGGGCAAGCATCCCACCTGTCTATACAGGTATTTTATACGTGCTCTACACTTACTCAGGATAGATTCCAAAATTGTTTCACCTGACAAACTCGCGTCCAGTTTCAGTCCGAGATATTTAACTTGTGACACTGTTGTTATAGGAATATCATTACAGTTGACCGAGAAGCCCACAATGTCTTTCAGTTTGCGTTTTGTTCCACATAAGATGGCTTCCGTCTTGCCCAGGTGAAGAGATAGTCTATTGTCCACTAGCCATTCACTACATGATGCTAGTTCTTTGGAAAGTGAAGCGGCAATACTTATTGGGTCTTTTCCTGAAACCAGAAGCACGCTGTCGTCTGCATACAGTAATAATTTACATGAGACGCTCAGTTCCATGTCGTTCACATAACAGAGAAAGAGTAAGGGACCAAGGATGCTTCCCTGCGGGACCCCACAGTTAATTGGCATAGGATCAGATATATTATCATCAATTTTGACTCTTTGGGTTCTACCACTAAGATAAGATTTAAACCAGTTCACAGACCCTATGCCCATTGCTTGTACTTTATTACATAGGATATCATGGTCTACTGTGTCAAACGCTTTTTGTAGATCAAGAAGAACCATACCGGTGTAGTTACCTTTAGACATTTCTTTACGAATGTGATCCGTTAAGTGGATGAGACAGGAGTCTGTCGAGTACATGCATCTGAAACCTGATTGAAACTTATAGAATAGATAATTTTGTTTGAGGTAGTGTTCAATTTGGGTGTATACCGCTCTTTCAAGGATTTTAGATACAATACATAAAATGCTAACTGGTCTGTAGTTGCCAACTTCTAGTTTATTTCCTTTCTTGAATAGAGGGGTTACAATAGCTTCCTTCAGTTCAGCAGGTACTGTGTTGGTGTTAATTGACAAGTTGATGATGTGGGTTAGGGGGCCTGCTATACCAATGGCTCCATCTCGTAGAAATTTGGCAGGAATTTTGTCTGGTCCTGTGCTCTTATGTACATTTAAGTTAGACAGCTCGTCAAAAGTGTATTTTGGTGTAACATTTTGCAATCTAAATGTGTTCGGGTGTATGTCTTTATCTCTGTAGAAATTACGAAAGGTGGCCGTTGTTGTCGTGTATTTATTGAGAGGTTGAGGTAGGTTCTGTGCAAGTGTGTTTGCTATGGAAGTGAAGAAGGAGTTGAAGTAGGTTGAAATTTGTCGTTTATCTTGGCAAACCTGATCATTAACCTGGGAACTGCGGGGAGACTCTTAAGAGTTCCCCCGGCGGACTGCGGGGAGACTCTTAATAGTCAGAGACAAAAAAAATCCACTTTTGACATCGAATTTTTTTTTTTTTTTGGCCCCTGGGCCATGCAAAATCTCAGTCCTCTACCTCCCCTCCTTCCCCACTTTCCTCCTCTCCTTCAGTTATCACCTATTTTCCCTGTTATTCCCTTATTCTGAGGTATATTTTCGTGCTAACATTAGAAATCCGGTTGCAGGGTGTGGTCATCACTGATAGCAAGCGAATGCAAGAGAGAGAGAGAGAGTATCGATCGACTGTGTCTCAGTGGCCTTGGGGGAAATTGGCGGGAAAGCAGCTTGCCTCACCCATACATTATACAACTCGCGGGCTATATCTCCGATTTTGACCATCCAAACGCTGTTTTCACTCGTTTTATTGTTGTTTCAGGTTAATACCTTTATAATCAACCCATAATAGGCGCATATGGATAAGTATTAATGCTATTATGGTACAATGAATATTTTAGTGACGGAAACACCTCAAATACATGCGCACAGGGAGAGGTGTCTAATTACCCCCATGCGCACTTCAGAGGTTAATGGTGAGAGCAATATTAGTGTTAGACGAATCCCTTGTCTTGTTGCTGTAGCCTGTTGTTTTTAGGTGCCTCCATAGTTTCTTTGGGTTATTCTGATATTCCTCTGCCTTATTGTGAAAATAATTATTTTTCGCTGATTTCATTTTCCTACTTAGTTTATTCCTGGCCCTGTTGAACTCATGTTTCAGACCTTGATCCTGTCTATGTTTCGCTAGCCTTTTTAACAGATTGTTTCTGTGTTCCAGATGGTGTAGTATGTCATTGTTGATCCATGGGTCTGACCTTGCTTTAATTCGTATGTCTTTCAGAGGAGCTATTTCGTCTAGGATGTTTGTGATGATGGTTCTGAAGCCAACCCATGCATCATTAACGTTTGTACTTCCAAACACTGGAGACCAGTCTGCATTCCATAAAATGTCCAGAAATGTTTCCTTAATGTAGTTTCTGAGTGACCTTGTTTTGATAATCTTGTGATTCTCTAGGGTAATTTTTGTGGTTTTCCGTGTGCAATATGTGACGAAGTGATCACTTATCCCAGTCTGTATAACCCCTGATTGGGATATTTTGTCCTCTCTGTTACAGTTTATGTGGTCTAATATTGTGGCAGTGTTCTCAGAGATACGTGTGGGGCTTGTGATGAGTTGTTTGTGATTGTGCATTGTCAGTATATGCCTATATTCTCGTACAAGCCTATCATTTCGTTGTTTGTAACACAGGTTAAAATCCCCTAGTATGATGGATTCATTCCGAGGGTCTAGCGATGACAAAGTTCGTTCAAATTTGGTCAAGAATTGTGTGTCGGCTGGTGGCCTATAGCATACCCCAATTATTGTGATGGGTCTTGTCCTCGGCAGGTGTAGGTCGATCCACAGAGCTTCGTGATTTTCTACATGGAGGTCGGTCCTAGTTGTGTGTGTGAGGTTGTTTTTTACATACAGACATACTCCTCCCCCATGCCTATTGCGATCATTCCTAACCATGTTGAAACCTTGAATGTTTATTTCACCATCGTTTATACTTGAATCCAGCCAGGTTTCTGTGATTGCAATTATTGAAGCTTTGGCCTTATTAGCTAACAAGTTTATTTCTGACAATTTATGGTACATTGATCTGGCGTTAATGTGGATAAGATGGAGCCCTTTGTTGGTGAACACTCTGTATTCATCTTTGACTTTGAATGTGTCCTGGCTGGATTCTGAGTTGTTAATACTTGGATCATTTACATTAATATTCGGTAATGAATGCAAGGCACACTTATTGCAAAGGAATTCCCGTTCTTCACCAGTGACAGGAAATCAATCAATGTGAATCAGAATGTCATAGAACACAGAGGCAGCAAATTACATACGTGGAGATGCAGGAAATTCGAAAAAGATGATGACAATTTTTTTTACAACACTGCCTTTTCCATGGGCGACTGTTCAGGTCGTCAGCTGACCGCGGCGGGATATACGTACACAGTGTTGCCAAGGTCTTCTTTTGTTCGCACCATTGGGCTAGTTAGGATTCGTTCAGTGCGTATATTTGCGAGTTTCCATTTCAAACGATATTATATTCTTGATTTACAGTGTGATGGGGTGGATAACCTCTGAAGTATTATCCTAACTAACTAACATTGAGGAAAGCGGAATTGGGCTGGTTCTATATACTATTAAAGTTGTAGAGGTGTCGAGTGTTGAGTAGCCTATAGCTAGGCTACATTTCATACAAACGTTCATCATGGCTTTCTGTTGGTTGTACTATACATGTATGGTAGCCTATGTGGTGGTGACTGAATAGCCTAATTAAGTGATTGTTTGTGAGGGGGGATTGGGACATTGATGCAGATTTGATGAGTGCATGATTGTGATAATAATGTATGTGGTATTTCATTAATATTTAAATGATGTGACACGTAGGCCACTACTCATACAGTAGGCTATATGGGACTAGGCCTAGTTATATTTGGGGAACTCATAGTATCATGCATGCATGGCTGTTAAAGATAAACATATCAGAAAATGTGTGTGATAGGATTAAAATAGCTGAAATTGTCTGTTGTGCCGTATTAAGTGATTGGGCTACTTTTGGGCGAGTTTGGAGATGTGATGTGCGCTGGCAACCTTGGAATACACACACACACACACACGCACGCAGGACACAATCTATAACTGAAAATTTGTACCTTTATTAAGACTATAATTAACATTATATTAAGATTTCCATCTGTGAGAAACAAATATCTACCACCATTACTGCTAATGTGCACATAGATGCACAACTAATGTCAAATTTAACAAAGTAAGTTAAGTGGGGAAGAGATGTTTACTGTCCGAGAAGTTTCGTATAATGACTATTATGGGTAGCGAACACTGGCATCAATTTATTATGGGCTTGCCAGATCTGAAACTAGTTTATAATTGTATAATCTAATACCCAGTAAAGTGGCTAATGACGATTATTTTATAAGTTCATCTCGAGTTTTTATACATATCATTTTAATTTTAGGACATGGATACCTATCTATTAAAATATTAACAGAACTATTTTTCGAATGACTGCCATGTGTTTTTGTGGGCCTAATCAAATATGTTTTATTAATCATATTATTAAATACTTTGTATATTGGACAATGTACTGAATAGAATGTTAGAGTAATGTGTCTGTAACATTCATCACTATAGAAATCCAGTGATATTTTGATGACTGCGATTTAAAAAATTAAATTCACTGGATGGCAATAAATTTAGGTTGGTGCGAACCAAAGGCGGGAAAAATAGCAGACGATTTTTTGTATTGTCCCCCAAGAGCTCTGGGAGGCAGGGAACATTCAAGTGACGATTCAACCCCCACTCTGACAGGATCAGTCCACACACACACACGCTCACACACACACACACACACAGTTGAGGTGTGGAGGAGTGGCCTTGCCACTGGACTGGTAATCCAATGGACCCGGGATCGAATCCCAATATGTCAATGGGAAGATATTATTGGGAGGGTATTTGTGCTGTACCTAGAGTATCAGTGCATTACCACAGCACACCGAAATGCCAAAAAAAAAAAACACCCTCATTGTTCCCTGATTAAAATAGCATTGTTGCTACTAATGGATGATACTGTTATACTTCGACCTCCAGAGAGATGTGCAGAAGGAAACTTGATGTTTTACTAGAGTATGGTAGAGAATATGGTATGGTTTGGAATTTAAAAAAAATCAAAATTTTCGTTATAAACGGTGACGAAAACGACAAAGTTTCCTTCTATACTCATACGCACGAAATCAAGACAGTACTGTCCAAAATATTTATACCGCGCTGCTTGGTTTACAGACGAAGGGAAAACGGATTCTGTATCGCTTCATGATGTAGACATTTCTGCGCTGGTTAAAAAATTTGCCATCTTCTGCTCAGTTAATACGGATATGCCATTCGTTTACAAACTTAAAGTGTTCAACGCCGGAGTTTTATCATCATTCCTGTACAGTTCCGAGACCTGGTGTACAGTTAATCCAAAACGTGTTATCAGATATTATCAGGCAGATTAGTAAAGTGCCTACTTGGGGTAAGAAAGAATACGAGCACACACATGTGCTTGGTTGAGTCAGGAATACTCCCAGTGCAATATATCCTGTCTAAAAAGAGGAGAATATTTTTGGAAGGAAAGATACAGTCATTAGATATATATAATCCGTTTTCATTTGTATATAACCTGTGCAGAAGAAATAACACACGAGGATTTAGATTTATTCAGAAGGCATTAGATTTTAATATTGCAGTTAACCCTCTGGAAACTATAAAAGATTCAATTAGAAATAAACCAGATTCTGCAACTAAATTTGTTACATTTGACCGGGGCTTGTATAAAACAAGGGCTCTTAATCATTGGACTAGGAAAGCACACAGCCACAACGGTAACACTAGATCCAACCCCTGAACTTATAATGCCGGCCCACAAAAACACCTGTACCCTCCAGAGTTAAATCTGCGATAACGGGGTATCCTATAACCCAGTATAAGTGCACTACTACTACAGGCTGATGATCTCTGATACAGCCTGATCACAACAACATACAATTACGGTAATAAGGTATACTAGGAAAAGATAGAGATCTTAATTAAATCACTGCAATGATTTAATGGAAACTAGAAGAAAGTATATTTAAAGTTACTCTAAACAATAATGAACTGTCACTCCTATACTAAAGAAAGTGAACGAAAGTCTCAAAGCATCGAGCAGGAATCTTCTGAAGAAAGTCTGATGCTGGGATAAGATGATCGTATCGGATTTTGAACTGTAGTATAAAGCAGGAACAGGATATGACAATTGTAAGGACATATAGGGTTAACTGGCACGGGAATAATAATAACTGCGCAATAGTAGGAACTCAAACAGCAAAAGAAGTACTTCCTCATCAACGAAACAGCCTACTAAGGTTGTGCAACTCAACAACAACCTAGACTAATAAATGCCGTGAATAATAATGCATACATAACAGAAAGAGTTTATAATCTAAATCTGGTGTCTGCTAGGCGAATAAAGTCTAGCTGGGATGTAGTAGGCTAGGAAACAATGGCTGAGCAAGCGGCTCGTAGCCCAGCGAAGTCCTTAAGGCTGTGCGGCCAAATTACGTTAATTGACGGGGTGCTCTCTTGAGAGATCCAGATCGCTAGTATCTGGTTCTCTCCTGACAACCCTCTCAAAATCAAAGCAAACGAGTTAGCACAGTGTTGGGTGGCAGAGGCAAAAGCCCTCACTCGCAACACAGTGCTAAACTCACAAGGTACACAGTCAGAAAGACCACCTAGGTTTCCCACGTCTCCGTTGCGATTTGTACAGGTTCAACAAAACCTAGTACACAACGGAAATCACAACACCAGTAGCCTTATCCCAGTCTAGCATTAAATCCCCCAGCAGACCACCAAGATACAGGAAGGGAGACACCGTGAGTGTGTCGAACCTCTACAGACAAAAATGGTAACCCTTCCAAAATGCCTAACTAAACATGTGTTATATGAGAGCTTCAGCATATAATACGATGGCCGATATATGAAATCGTGCAGAACCAAAGGGAAGTTATGATATTAAATAGAGTAGAAGAATGAGAGGTAAGAAGTTGAGAGAGAGAGAAAGTGCTCTATAGGTAGAAGTCGGGAGACAGGGGGGCAAGGGACATGTGAAGGGTATGCTTGACAGGAAAGCTCTGAGGATGGAACTCCTCGGGACCCCTCCAGGATCACACACAAAGGCATGGTGGTCAGCCAATCACAGGCTGCCACGTCACCAGGCAGCAGGGCTGCAGAAGGCGCCAGGAACCACCAGCCAATCAAGAGGCGCGAGACGGCACGCGCACGAGCCTACAAAGCGAGTGGGGAGGCAGCACATGTATACGCACGCAGACACTACCACCCCACTGCCTATATTATTCTCTCTCCTTAACTATATACAATGCATCCTATGTTCAACTCATGATATAAAATGCTTCCCGTTGTCACAGACGAAAACAAAGACCTCCACTGGACTGTCTGTAACAACACGAACACTATGAAAGAAAGAACAACATTGTAGACATACTGTAGCCAAATACCTTGCCCCGGCGAGTGCTAGCGAGTGGCCAAGCGAGCAGCTGAGCCCACGTGGTGTTCTGCTGAGCTGCAGGCGTCACACATATAGCCCAGTGTTAAACCCTGAGCTTAAAGTGCATGACGTGTATTCTAACAAGGATTATATACCAGACCATACACGCATAGCATTTTCAAGATTGCGTTTGATGTCTCATAACTTAAAAATAGAAACAGGAAGATGGAGCAGAACACCGGCGGAGTTAAGACTTTGTGGATGTGGAGAAGGAAGGGTTCAGGATGAGGCTCATGTTTTACTAGAGTGCCCTATGTCTAATGATCGCAGAATCAGTTTCAATATGTTAAATTTTTCTTCTATGCCTAGATTGCTAAACGAGAGACAATACTGTGGTGAACTGTGCAAATATATTGACAGAGTTTTAACCCTTGTCTATCGGGGCCCGACTCAAGTCGGTCTAGAGAAGAAAGGACTATGTGGCGGGGACCGACTTAAGGCGGTGTGCAATTCTGAGCAATATTTGGCTCTGAGAGAGAGACGAGCGGTGGGAGGAGCATAGGTCGGCTCTGACCGTTCGGCACGGCTCCCACGCCAGCACTGGGCCCTCCTCCACACACACCCACACTCACTGCCTCGCTACACAGGGAATTATGTAAGGAAATTACCGTATTTTAGCGATTTTGCCCTTCGGTTGCACGATCGTTGCAAGAGAACGTGTGGTCGTACAAGGATGGTTCTGGTGTCATTGGAAAGCTCAATTATCGCCCTTTCAGGGATACATAATTGTATTACGCTCTGGCTCTTGTTTATGCATGAAAAAGAGCACGGAAACAAGGTCGTTTAGGGTAAAACCACCCGCTTGGCGGATAGTAGAAGTTACTGACGGCCCGTCAGTAACTTCTACTCATAAGCTCATAACGCTCATAAGGCGTTAAACCTGTATACGTAATGTCATACAGTATCCTGTAAGAAAGCAAATATGTTGGTATTAATTGGCTATCTATTGCGTGGTAATTTCGCATGTTGATATTTGATCTTAATAATCACTGAATAGAACTGATAAAGCCCTCTTTGATATGTGTATATATTCTTTTTGATGGACAAAATTTATATTGTACTCACATTATGTAAATCATATATTACAATGTATTGTAGATTGTATTTTGTCAATAAACTAACTATGAATATTCCCATATTCAAAAATATGCTACACGGGGGCATTGCCTAGTGAGTTAATTGCTCAATAGGTGGCGTTCTGAGAGTGAGGGTCCGAGTGTGGGGGATGAGACTGTGAAGTGCCTAGGCGAGGCAGCTTCAGAGATGGAGTTGCTTCGAGCCATGAAGCTTCGCATGTCTCACTTCCTAGACTGGTGCAAGACCTCACGGGCCTCACCGTGTTCAGCGGTAGAGTGTAAAAGCTATCAGCCTATGCCCGAGAGGTAGTAGTTGGAATATAGAAAAAAAGAGAAAAAAAAAACACAAACACAAACACACATACACACACACACATACTCACACACACACACACACACACACACACGAACACGAAAACATTGCCTTCTGTTCCCCGTCTCAGATTACAGTATATGTAGAGTGATCGCCAAAACTATAGTGCATTCTTTAGGGCGACTCTAGAAATTGACCACTTGCGAATTTCAGGCTATGAGGAAGTTTGAGCCATACACATCGATATTAAGCAGAATTTCCGGCTATATTACGAACTTAAAACATATATAAATACCTAACATCATATTCAACATACTGTTTATCCATCTGAAACCTACATTATTATTGCATTTATGCTTAGTATCGATGTTTACGGCTCCAACTTCCTTATAGCCTGAAACTCATAAGTGGTCAATTAGAACACACTGACTCTCGTAAGTCAGGGAATACTGGAGCAAATGGGCTGTTAAGTTCCAAACGTATTTTCGGGTTCTCAAATGATACGAATATTGGTATATTATTCAAGCCCTGTTTGAGTTATGAGAGTTTGATTATTTGGTTATCAAGGGATTTATGCATTGGTTATTGTTATATTTATTAATTAACCACTTGAGGATTATGATGCGTTTTGCAACGTTATTGTGGCTATCATTAGACGATGTTTTGCAAGGTTATTGTGGCTATCATTAGACGATGTGTATGGCTTAAGAAGGATCTGCTGGAATTAATAGGGTAAATACATTGCAGTTAAGCCTCTGAATTCCATGTACTCTTCCTAATGAGAATGAAATCGTCTAATAATAGCCAGAAAACAAAAACATAAATACGTTTTCATATCTTGAAAGGGTTAATATAAGAGGTTGATTGATAGTGATGAGGATTTCTAAGCTCACCATTATGATAACAATGTACCGAAAAAACAGCTATAAAACGTTGTCAAAATAAAACTGCCAATAAATACCTAGTGTGACACCGCCTGAAGCTTGTCTTCTCTCCACAACCCCCTCACACGATCTGTAAACAAATATATGTGTTAATTATAAGTATATTAAATCATTGGTTTTATACTGATAGCGACTTACCGTACCATTATTATTTGTAATGAGTTTATTACTGTCAATATACCTTTATAGGGGTTCACTCTAACTCAAAAGTGAACCAATTTCCCAATCTTTCTTCCAGTCAACAAGTAAACTCTGGAACAGTGTCTATCAATCTGTGTTTCTCTCATCCTACGACTTAAGCTGCTTCAATGTTCTTGTGTCCAGACATTTTAACTCGAACGTAACTTGAATTTGGCTCTGTTACACTTTCAATTTGTTTATGGGGGACACACATTACAGGTAGCATTGCCGTTTGTCTCCTTCATAGACATAGGAAAAAAGATATTATAGACACCTTATTTACTTGTTCTATAACCATACTATATAGCAGAGTACTTGTGCCCGAGAATAGCTTTCTGCGTGTCAACTAATCAGAACAGTGACTCGAAATGTAGAATGTGATAGAGACAATAAGGTTTCAGTCTCACAGACGTCAACATTTTATGGTCTCTGCTCCACCTTTACTATTTCCCCAGGCAGACACGTGTAAATAATAATAACAGTGTATACTGTACATACTATACACACAACCACACACACACACACACACACACACATACAGTATATATATAGATAGAGAGAGAGAGAGAGAGAGAGAGAGAGAGAGATAGAGAGAACAGAGAGAAAGAGAGAGAGATGTGAGTGTGTGTTTATTGGATAAATCAATTTCATCAAACAATATATATATAATAACATTGAAATAATATTACCTGTACGTTATGGGGGCAACGAGAAAAGTGAAGTGATACATTTTCGAGGGTTTATATTGGTGTACCAGGATTCCCGTTTATTTATATTCCCATTTATCTTTATTCCCATTATTTATATTTAGAAATTACCATTTTGTTGAAATGTGTTGTTTGCTCGTCTCCCCTGGCCATAGCTTGTTATGTTATGCCTTAATGGTCTGGGTGAAGCATTTGGACTCTGGTTTATGATGGTTGTAAAGAGCTTCATGTTAACTCTCATAGCCTAGTTTTACCTATCCTACCTGGCCTAACTTATCTAATGACATAAACCTAATTACCTAACCTTCCCTATATTATCGAACTTAGTCTAGCTAACTTAGCCTACCTTACCTAGCCTAACCTAAACGACATAACCTAATCTAACTACCTGAACTACCTAACATAACCTTACTTACCTAACCTAATTACCTAACTTAATATACCAAACCTAATCTACCTACCTAACTTAACTTACCTAACCTAGTTTACCTAACCTATTCCACTTAACTTAATCTACCTACTCAAGCCTATCTAACCTAACCTGACTTGTATTAACCTATCATGACCTACCTAACCTAATGTGTTGCCTGGTGGTCTCTCCCGGTCATATCTTGTAATGTTATGTCTTAATGGTCTGGGTGAAGCATTTGGTCTCTGGTTTATGATGGATGTAAAGAGCTCCATGTTAACTCTCATAGTTCAACCTAGGAGTCTTATCTAGCTTGACTAACCTAATACACTTAACTTATCTAAATTCCTAAACCAAATTAACTAACCAACCCGAATTACCGAACTTAAGCTACCTAAATTAACTACCTTACCTAGCGAAACCTAACTTACATAAATTAATATACTCAACCTAATATACCTAACTAACTAAACCTAGCCTACCTAATCTACCTAACCTAACTTAACTAACCTAATCTAACATACCTAACCTTGTCTACCTACCCAAGCCTACCTAACCTAACCTTATCTATCTTATATTAACCTAATCTAACCTAACCTAATGTGTAGCCTGGTGGTTTCTCCTGTTCATATCTTGTAATGGTATGTCGTTTAATGGTCTGGGTGAAGCATTTGGTGTGTGGTTTATAATAGTTGTAAAGAACTTCATGTTAACTCTCATAGCCTAGTCTTACCTAACTTGCCTAACTTATCTAATTACCTAGACATATTTATGCCCCATAATTTGTTCTTTCCTTTCACTTAAACATTAGGCTATTCAGTGTGCAGTTGGGTCTGAATGCATGATTAGATTGATATCCAGTATTCGATAACATTATATAAAATCGTAGTCATGTATTTAACCTTTAGCTGTCTTGGTAGTGTAATGGTAAGAATGTTCCAAGATCTGCATTTGGTATCCCAGGTTCAAATCCCCGGAGGAACACATGCTTACAGTAATTGTATTGGTAGGTGTTTGGTGCGGGGAGTGAAATATGTTATTTGTGTATTACTTAACATAATGTATCTAACCTAACCTAAAACAATATACTCAATTTCAAGCTAACCGAACTCACACATTATCTAATTTAATCTAAACTAAGCAACCAGGGGAGGTGTGGTGGAGTGGTCTTTCCACTGGACTGGTAATCCAATGGGCCCGGGTTCGAATCTCGATATGTCAATGAGAAGATATTATTGGGATGAATTTTTTTGCTGTACCTAGAGTATCAGTGCATGACCACAAAGCCCACCGAAATGCCAAATAAATACCCTCATTGTTCCCTGATTAAATAGAACTGTATGAATATTCTCATATTCAAAATATGCTACAGGGGGACAATGTCTAGTGAGTTTATTGCTCAATAGGTGGCGTTCTGAGAGTGAGGGTCCGTGTCTAGGAGATAAGACAGTGAAACACTGGAGCGAGGGAGCTTCAGAGATGTGGCTGCCTCAAGCTGTGAATGGGCAACTAAGCCCCATGCATCCTACGAATACTAGATGGCAGGAGCTGGTTGCAGCTAAGTGTTTCACATGTATCACCCCCTAAACTTGAACGAGATCTCACAGGCTTCACCGTTCAATGGTTAGCGGTTGAATGTACAGGCTCTCAGACTATGCCCTAGAGGGAGTAGTTGGAATATAGAAAAACAAAACAAATAAAAAGAAACTTAACCTAGCTTAACCGGAAGCACAATAGCTTATTTTAATGTAACTTAGGTTTAAACAATATAACCTATTTTACCTTAATTAACCTAACCTACAGTAACCATTCATAACATATCCTACCTAACGTAACTTACAACAATGTAACATATCTTAACCTAAGTTTACCAACCAACCTAACCAAATCTAACCTAACCAACGTAACCTAAGTCAATGTAACCTATCTTCATCTACTTACTCACACAAACCATCCCTTTCTAACCTGACCTAATCTAATTATAAGCAATATATCCTATCTCAAACTAAACTAATTCAATAATTATTTAACTTAACCCAACTTAATACAAAACAAAACATCGATAGTTGTTTACATAGATTTACAAAGATACTCAGACCACACAGACCTTGCGGTCCCAATTAGGTGGTCCGGCCTTAATACTACTAGACAGGGACAGTTTATAGTGGAAGAATAAGACAGTAAAGTAGAAGGCTCTCTCCCCACCCTCCGGCTAAAAAGCTGAACCGGAAAATAGGATGAAATGTAACCTTATGGGTCAGGAAATGCCCACAAGAAAAGTTTTGTATAGAGTACAGGAAGACATTAGTTTGAAAGGGAAATTACACATGCCTACTGATTAATTCATATTAATCCAATCTTCATTAGATGATCGTCCAGTCTTTTCCTAAACGTATCATTTGAATTACTGTCGACCACCTCCCTTGGTAAACTATTCCACTCTTTAACCACATTGTATGTGAAGAAAATTATGTTGTGTCACAGCTAAGGATGCCTTTTTTCTAATTAATTTAATTCCATTAACTCAGGTTGCAGCATTGTTATTAATCGTGCACAGTGCACTGATATCTACTCTGTCAAATCCTTTAAGTATTTTAAAACACTCGATAAGATGGCCTCGCAACCTCCTTTGCTTTAGCAAAAATTAATTTAATTTGTTTAATCTTTCATAATATGGCTTGTTTTTCAGAGGGAATTAGTTTAGTTGCTCTACGCCGTACATATTCGAGTTTGTTATTGTCTTTCTTGAGATATAGGGACCAAAACTGTTAGAACGCGATATTCAAGATGGGGTCTAACAATGCTTTTGAATAACGGCAAAATAATGTTTTCGTTTTTATAGGTAACACTGCTTTTGATAAATCCCAAGGCTTTGTTAGCTTTATTTGCCGGAGCCGCACATTGCTCTGAGGATTTTAGGTTTTCTGATATTATAACCCCGAGATCTTTAACCTTAAAGTCTGCTATTATTGGTTGGCCTCTCAATTGATAATCTACTTTTCTTTTCTTTTTTTAACCAACGTGCAAAATTTGACGTGTGTCAACATTAAAGGGCATTTGCCACTTTTCTAACCAATCAACTATTTTGCTTAAGTCGGACTGTAGGCTATTTCTCTCTTCCTCACTCAAGACTATGTTCCCTATTGTTGTATAGTCAGCACAATTGGAGATAAAGCTATTCAGACCTACATCAATATTATTTATATATATGATAAATATAACCGGACCAAGGACAAATCCTTGAGGCACACCGCTGGTAACAGGCATCCAATCTTATGCTATACCTTTACTAACAACTCTTCGCTTTCTGTTTGCAAGCCAGTTTTTAATCCATTGGTATATATTACCCTTTATTCCGAGCATTTCAAATTTGTTTCATCGTTTATTGTGAGGTACTTTGTCAAACGCCTTTTGAAAATCTAGGTAAGCGCCTTATTTGAGTCATTAAGTGTATATAGTTTATTATGAAATTCGAGTAGTTTTGTTAGGCACGATTTTCTCAACTACTCAACTACTTTATTTCTTAAAATGGTTTCAAAAATGGTTCCCTATTACTGATATTAAGCTTATAGGTCTGTAATTATTAGCTTTGGCTCGATCACCCTTTTTGTGAATGGGTGTAATGCTGGCTGTTTTCCAATCATTTGGGATGCAACCATGCTGTAGTGATGAGTTTAAAGATAATGGTCAGAGATTCGCATATTTCTTCTTTTACTTGTTTTATTTTCCTATTATGGAAATTATCAGGCCCCGGAGTCTTGTTAATATTTAATGTATTTAATTTACATAATATTTCACTTGCGCTGTTAGTAAAGTTTCCTATTTCTTGCATCGATACTGCCCTATGCTTTGTATTATTCTTTACTTTGTTTGTAAAAACAGAACAAAAATATTGTTAAGTGTATTTGCAATATATATGTCGGCTGTCACTATTTGATCATAGGCCTATCTAGTTAATGGGCCACTTCTGCTTTTTATTTATGTTGTTATTTACGTAGCTATCAAAATACTTTGGGTTGTCAGTGCTGTTTCTGGCTATAGATACTTCATAATCAAGTTTAGCGGATCTAATTAGTTCCGTAACATTTATACTAGCAAGGTTGCATAATTCGTTCACTTGGTCATCAAAACAGTAATTTTGTTTGAGCTTGAGCATTTTCTGTATATATATTATTGTATTATGGATTTCACTGTTGAACCATGGTGTTGTTTTTTTTAAATTTCACTTTTTTTGGTACATATTTGTTTTGTGCCATCATAAACATGTTCTTAAACTGTTATCACACCTCATTCTTTTCTTTATATCTATCTATCCGTGAATGTCTGTTATGCAGTGCTTGCCTAACTATGTCAAAATCAGCATTTTTTAAATTTGGTACCAGGATTTCTTTTTTCTCAGCAGTATACTGTAGCTGCAATTAACATCGAACCTAATGATTCTATGGTTGGAATTTGACAGATGTTCTCCTACCTCTAAATTAGTAACTAAATGTTCATGATTTGGTATGACAAGGTAAATTTGTATTGTATTCACGCGTTGCTTTTCCTTTACACACTGCTATGGGCAATTATCTTTTATGAAATATATCATTTTGATTGAATTAGCGTTATTTCCTGTGACTAGATTCCATTCTATATTAGGGACATTATAATCGCCTAGAATAATACATTTTTTCCGAAAGAGTTCTATTTAGCATATCGTAAAATATTACATCTTCACTATCTTTGTAGCTTGGTGGTCTGTAAATTGTTGTAATATGAATATTAGTTTTATTGATATTAATTCGGGCACACACTATTTCTAGATTACTAGGGGGGATGGTGATTTTTCCTGGCATCAACTTTGATGAGATATACATAACCACACCTCCTCATTTCTGTCCATTTGTACGGCATGTGTAAATACATTTGTAGCATTTAATATTATATTTTCCGAATACAATATTAATGGCTACAAATTAGGTCTTTGTTATTCAAATCAAGGTGAGTTCCGGTGATAATATCAGTTTCTTCAGTTAATAGGAGACACCGTAATTCATTGATCTTATTTCTAATAGAGAAGGCATTGAAAGACCTTAGTTTAATGGAATTTTCAACCATTCTGCGGGGGATAGGGGGGTGAGGTCTATCCCAGCTAAGAATGGAATTATTGTTGATCTGGGTGTAATTTATTTAGGTTTTAATTTTGCGGGTCACATAAGTAATATGGCGTGGGGAGGGAGACGCTGATGGACCCTGTCAATACTTAGATGTGTGAATTCTGAACTTAATATTTTCATGGGCATCATAAACAACTTTGTTTAGGATTTCACTCATGCACTCATCTCTTTTGTCTGAAAGATGAACACCATCCCACTTGTACAGGTCTGGGTTTCCCTCAAAATTCCTTCAGTTGTGTACATAATGCACCTTTTCGCTTGAACACAGCCTGGATTGCTCGGTTCAGACTATACGATCCTGACTTGAGTGTTGGTACCATGAGATTTACTATATATACATTGTTTTCCTTATTTTTAATTTCCGTTATCAGAGTTTGGTATTTATCTACTATATTTGTTATTGGGACCTTACCTCCATCAAAACAGTGGTTACTTCCCACATTAACCATAACACAGGCGTTATCAGGAATGTGAGCTTTGATTACGTCATTGGTGATGTGCTCTATCTTACTAACACCTGGGATAACCTTTACAGACCTTTTCTTAGCATTCCTTGCGGCGAAAGCAGGCCCTTGTCCCCGCAATAAACTGTCACTGAACACTAGTTTACAAGTCTCTTTGCTGCTGATTGTCTTGCTTTGTTTGAAATTATATGTCTTACCTTTGTTGATTGTCTTTATTTCTTTCTAATTTTTTTCTCTTGCCTGGACTTATCATTTGTGTCAACTTTAGCCAACACATCATATCTGTTTGCAGTGGAGATGTCAGAGAGAGAGAGAGAATGTGTGTGTGTGCGCGTGCGAGTATGAATGAAAGAGCCAAAACTTCTCAAACTATGGTTCTAGGAAGATCAAGGAATCGACAGGAAGTTCAGCACACAAAACCCAGCTTAGGCCCGAATTCAGAACAGTGGTTTAAACCTCGGATTTCGGGGCAGGTTTAAACCCGGGATTGAGATTACTCGATCCTGGATCGAACACAAAGGCTTATCCGTATTCAGAACACGGGATTAAGATCGAGATAGAGTAATCCACGGCTTAAAACTCTGTTTAAGTCAAAGGTTTGCATTAGCCAATCACAGTACGGAATGCAGTTAGCCAATAAGCACATGGATGAGCCATTTTATCTATTAACCCTCAACTGACGGTGACCGCCATATGACGGGAGAGAGAATATTGGCCTACCCTGCGGTGCCCTTCATATGACGGGTGCCAATTTGATGACGTTATGAGCTCTGAGAGAGAGTCTGCGCGGTGGGAGGACGATAGCTGGGCTTGGACCGCTTGGCATCACCTTTGGGCCATCACTGATACGTAGCAATGCCTCATCCCCACCGTAACTCTTGCAACAGGGAAAACAAACACGGAAATTACCATATTTTAGGGTATTTTCACCTCCGGTTACACGATTGCTACAAGATAACCGTGGTCATACAAGGATGATTCAGGTGTCATTGGAAAGCTCTATTATCGCCCTTTCACGGATATATAATTGTATTGCGCTCTGCCTCTTGTTTATGAATGTAAAAGAGCATCAAATGAAGCTCATTTTCTGTAAATATGCCCGCCCAGCAATACGGTCATGTAAAAAACCAAGCCCGCTTTTAGGGAGTTAATCTATATTATTAATGCCGTCACTGCCTATTTTAAATGTGTAATACGTAAAGCACAGCCTGTGATTGGCTAAGCCGCTAGGGCAAAGTCAGTCAGTCTTCACTCTCGCTTACTTCTTGCATTTATAATTTCTTTATTTTGGTTTTGTTTACTTTATGTGTTACGACCGGGGCTCGTATAAAACAAGGGCTCTTAATCATTGGACTAGGAAAGCACACAGCCACAACGGTAACACTAGATCCAACCCCTGAACTTATAATGCCGGCGCACAAAAACACCTATACCCTCCAGAGTTAAATCTGCGATAACGGAGTATCCTATAACTCAGTATAAGTGCACTACTACTACAGGCTGATGATCTCTGATACAGCCTGATCACAACAACATACAATTACGGTAATAAGGTATACTAGGAAAAGATAGAGATCTTAATTAAATCACTCCAATGATTTAATGCAAACTAGAAGAAAGTATATTTAAAGTTACTCTAAACAATAATGAACTGTCACTCCTATACTAAAGAAAGTGAACGAAAGTCCCAAAGCATCGAGCAGGAATCTTCTGAAGAAAGTCTGATGCTAGGTTAAGATGATCGTATCGGATTTTGAACTGTAGTATAAAGCAGGAACAGGATATGACAATTGTAAGGACATATAGGGTTAACTGGCACGGGAATAATAACTGCGCAATAGTAGGAACTCAAACGGCAAAAGAAGTACTTCCTCATCAACGAAACAGCCTACTAGGGTTGTGCAACTCAACAACAACCTAGACTAAATGCCGTGAATAATAATGCATACATAACAGAAAGAGTTTATAATCTAAATCTGGTGTCTGCTAGGCGAATAAAGTCTAGCTGGGATGTAGTAGGCTAGGAAACAATGGCTGAGCAAGCGGCTCGTAGCCTAGCGAAGTCCTTAAAGCTGTGCGGCCAAATTACGTTAATTGACGGGGTGCTCTCTTGAGAGATCCAGATCGCTAGTATCTGGTTCTCTCCTGGCGACCCTCTCAAAGTCAAAGCAAACGAGTTAGCACAGTGTTGGGTGGCAGAGGCAAAAGCCCTCACTCGCAACACAGTGCTAAACTCACAAGGTACACAGTCAGAAAGACCACCTAGGCTTCCCACGTCTCCGTTGCGATTGTACAGGTTCAACAAAACCTAGTACACATCGGAAATCACAACACCAGTAGCCTTATCCCAGTCTAGCATTAAATCCCCCAGCAGACCACCACGATACAGGATGGGAGACACCGTGAGTGTGTCAACCTCTACAGACAAAATGGTAACCCTTCCAAAATGCCTAACTAAACATGTGTTATCTGAGAGCTTCAGCATATAATACGATGGCCGATATATGAAATCGTGCAGAACCAAAGGGAAGTTATGATATTAAATAGAGTAGAAGAATGAGAGGTAAGAAGTTGAGAGAGAGAGAAAGTGCTCTATAGGTAGAAGTCGGGAGACAGGGGGGCAAGGGACATGTGAAGGGTATGCTAGTCAGGAAAGCTCTGAGGAGAATAGCTCCTCTGGACCCCTCCAGGATCCCACACAAAGGCACGGTGGTCAGCCAATCACAGGCCGCTACGTCACCCGGCAGCAGGCCTGCAGAAGGCGCCAGGAACCACCAGCCAATCAAAACCGAGAGAAAAGACCACGCGGGCGAACAACTCCTCCGGGAGGGAGGAGGGAGGAGGAGGAGGAAAAGCAACACTCACCTCCCCCACCCCGCTCGCTCGCTCTCTCTCTCTCTCCTGCACTACAATGCATCTTATGTTCAACTCATGATATAAAATACAATGCATTGTCACAGGCGAAAACAAAGACCACTTCTACCCTGCCTGTGACATGACGATTCACAAGAAAGAAAGTACAACATTGTAGACAGACTGTAGCCCATTTCACTGCCCTGGCGAGTGCTAGTGGCTACCGGGAGGCGATTCTGCCAACGCTGGCAGGCGTCACACCCCGCCCAAGATATAGGACGCTCAACATTAGGCGAGCACGATATCTGACAAGGCAGAATGCCGACAAGACCCGTCACACATAGCCACTCCACCAGAAATGAAATGCAAAGCTCAATCTTACATAAAACAACATATCAACATAAAGAAAATCTTATAACCCCTCCCAAACATAATAGTATAATTTTAGCCTGCTATGCTCCCAGAGCGAGCTTCACAGAACCCAGCCTCCTAAGTGAAAGACAGGTTCAACTTAGGACTTTAGCTATAACATAGGCAACTTACAATTAACTATCAAAAGAAAGAGTTTTTATGTGATTTTTGATTTTTTTAATACGTTTATGGCGGCTGCACTTACAGGGGCAAGCCTAGTTTTTCTCCACTCTCAACACACACTGACTGAACGGCGAGGATTCTCCTGCAAACAAACCCTCCTGTGACAAACAATCAGCCAAAACATTATCAGTGCCCTTAGCATGCCACACATCCAACTTGTGTCCCGGCAGCAAAACACCTGGCACTGATAAACTGCCCAGTTCATCACAAGACTGGCATTTATCTTCGCTCTTTCCGGCAACGGGGCCTGCCAATAACCTTTCACTAGTTCTACCTTCGTGATAGGCGATGCAGCCCCGAGGCGGTCTATGGTGTCGTCAACTCTCGATAAGGTATAGGCGTCTGTCAGGGATAATGCACACACACTCTCGCAATCAACACACTCACTGATCTTGCCACTTAACACAGGTTGCAAAGTTACAGGCAACGACCACTCACGACATTCCTTATCCCTCAGACCCTTCGTCAACACGTAATCCAGCTCTGCTTTCACCACAGGCTGTCGAGCAGGATTTATACGGTAGGGAAATAAACTGAGCCTTGCACTATCTCCAGCCTGCATGTCGGATTCTACCCCATACATCAGGCCTGGAGAAGCAACAAACATGCGGATGCACTGCCACAGCCTAGTAAACAACTTATCTCGCAGAATAACAATCCTAGTGCCTTTCCACAACCCAGCCGAGACCGCAGCTTCTAACCTGTAGTCTCCCTCCTCCTCCACCTTCGTCCCTAGAACAGCCAGGTCATGGGAGGGACAATCAGTACCATCTGTGCAGTCACTCCCATAGTTCACAATTGCTAAGGCTTCCCCACCGATGCCGTACATGCGCACCCCCGCATTCCTTTCGACTACATCTGCCTGCGCAGCATCACCGCTTTTAGCGACATGGCCAGATACAGTCGGTCTATGGTAGGGCTGTTGCAATTGACTAGAGCAGCATTGGGAGGCTATGCGACGACTGGGCATTTCTATGCCACAGCCAACCTCACCAATCTGCTCAAAGTCCTTCTTTTGACCACCACCCTTGGCAGCCATGGGTCGACCCTGACCTGGCAACCATGCCAAAGCCTCGTCGCCCACCTTGAATCAACGAAACAACGAGGCTAACGGTCTTTCAACATTCACGTGACCTGCTCACGGAACATCTTGCACCGCCCGAGTTGTGAGGCTCAGGGGCTCGGCTCGACCAGTGGGGTATGAACCGAGCTGGTGCTGGAGCGCTGCACACTGCTGCTCAGGCAGGTGCTCTAGCGCTTCCACAGCCACCAGACTCGTGTCCCCCGCCCACTGTTCCGCCGAGACGTGACAATCCCTACTCTCCTCCACCTGTGCCCTACTGCCCCCCTCTCCTTCTCCACCTTGGCCGCTGCAGACCAACGCAGGGACAGTAGGCTGCTCAGGTGGTTGCCTCACAAACTCCTTCAACAGGTTCACATGACATGTTTCCCAGTCCTCGTGTTTGATCTCGACAGCACCATTACCACACTTCTGAACTAGCGGATCCTCCAACTGCAGTTTACAAATATCTGAGGGAACCAACCTGTCTAGATGCTTCCGAAGCAACCCAAGTCCTCCCCCAATATCAAACTGAGCAACCCTTTTTTCTCTCCGTGTGTAACGTTGCTGCCTCGGAGTCTCTTCCTGCCCTACCTCCTCACTAGCTGTGACAGGTCCTGGGGCTTCTCCAGACTCCAACAATGGTGCCAATACTGAGTTGCCAAGAAGAGCCGCTGGTACTAAACTCTTCAAACTGTTACCAACATTAGCCATCTTCTTCCAACCGTTCCTCCGAAGACTGAGGAATAGGCTGTGACACTTTGGATGCAAGAGGTCTT
The DNA here is from genome assembly GCA_032716605.1 of Paralithodes platypus. Taxonomy (NCBI): domain Eukaryota; kingdom Metazoa; phylum Arthropoda; class Malacostraca; order Decapoda; family Lithodidae; genus Paralithodes; species Paralithodes platypus. The sequence continues at coordinate 66,619,496 of CM064575.1, read as the reverse complement.
GTAACAACGCACGCCATAGGTTGTACTTGACATTTCTCTACCCACTCCTGCTCCTCCCTACTCACGTCGGCCGGCTTCTCGGCAACGACTAAGGGTGAAACCTCAGAAGTAGGCACTGCGAAGTCGTTGCCGAGAAGGAGGTCGACGCCCCCAACAGGCAAGTTCTCCACAACACCCACATCCAACTCTCGTGTCACACCATCCACCTCCAGTTCCATCCTGACCAACGGGTATGACTTGACAGCATTGATACCCTGCACCACAACCACCCGTGCCGCGTTTATTGGTCTACCAGTAAAGTTCTTCATTAAAGTCTGAGAGGCACCCGTGTCTCGCAACAGCTCAACTCCATGCTTCTTACCAGCCCACTTCACGCAGCCATGCCCTCGATGGTCACAAAAGACATCGCGGACAGGGTTCAAGCCTTCCGGATTCTTCTCCACTGGCTGTGTCCCAGCCTCTGACGTTATACCCCGGGCAAACTCAGACGACTTCGGGGACACCCCAATGTTGCGAGCCAAAGACACGACTGCATTAGGTAGCTTGCTTGGACAGGCTCTTGCAAAATGGCCCTTCTCATGACAATGAAAACACTCTAACTCCCCCTTGGGCTTCCCTTGAGGTGGGGAAGGGCCCTGACCCTTCTTAAACGGGACGGTATTAAGTTTATGGTCAGACTTTGTATCGTTGCTCTTGTTATAATGGTTATATGGTGTATCACTGACTCGGGGGGGTGGAGTGTTGCGCCCCTTGTTACCTGCATCGTTCCGTTGTGCAGACCCGCACCCACGAATCAGTGACATCCGAAGGTCAGCCATCTCAGCTGCCTCCTGAAGAGTTCTTGGGTTTTTCTCTTTAAGATTCAACGTCAGATCGCTGCCTGTACACTTAAAAAATTGTTCTAGAAACATCAGCTGTTTCAACTCCTCAAACGTCGATGCCTTCTCAGAACGCAGCCAGTTTCTAAATGCATCGGACAGATCCCGGGCATGCTCAAGAAAGGTGCATTCACGACCCTTCGTTACACCCCGGAACTTCAATCTGTACGTCTCTGGTTGTAACTCATATGCCCGCAGGACAGCCTCCTTCAATACCTCGTAATCGATGCACGACTCCAAGGGCAACGCATCATATGCCCTGAGTCCTTTGCCAACCAATCTAGAGGAAACAAGGGCTGCCCACTTAACCTCGGGCCATTGGTGCTCCCGGCACTTCTTCTCGAAACGCATAAAAAATTCAGTGACACCCGACTCATCAAATACAGGGACCAACTAGAGCAGGTGCGATAACGACTGATCAAGACCTCGATTCCCAGAACCGAGACGCTGCCCTGTCGACTCCACCCTAGACTTCTCAAGATCTATGTCCGCACAGTACTTCGTAGACTCCGCCTGAAGCTCAGCTTCATGTCTGGCCTTTCTCTTCTCAGTCTGAAGCTCAGCCTCACGTATGGCCCTTCTCTCCTCAGTCTCATATCTGACCCTTCTCTCCTCAGCCTGAATCTTAGCCATCTCAAACTCCTGCTGCTGCTGCTCAGATTTCCGCTTCTGCTGCAGCTGCATCTTAGCCATGTCAAGCTGGAAGAGCATATCTGCAGTAAAACCTTGAGGAGGAGATGCAACAATTGGAGACCCACCCTGCGACAAACCACGCTGCCAGTGACTATCGGCCTGCGGGAACGTACCCGACTCCGGAGCCCGAGGGGGCGCCATGGTAGGAGTCGTGTGGAATGGGGGCTGGGCCGAAAGTGCCCCAGCTCCCGCTCCACCCGAAGCCCCACGCACCCCGCCGAGCACACAGGCCACCAGGTCACCTCTCGACATGCTGCTAGTGCCCACATGCCCCATGACCGTGGCCAAACACTGGAGACCATACCGATCAATCCCCGACACCCGGTCAGCAATAATAGGTATCTCCAGAAACTTCCTTGCATCCTCCTCACTAGCTATAACTCTAATGTCATCTAACAAAGCCCGCTGCTGCACCTCAGAGTCTGCTTCCCTTACTGTATCCTCACTGTACATTGATCCGTCGTTCGACATAGAGACTCTTAAGTGTTATACAACTTGCCAAAAAAAAAAATCCACGTGTCCACTATATTCCTTTAAACAAAAACAAATGACCACAACACTCTTGCAATATTTCTCTAAGTTCACAAAATCCTAAGCAAGGTCGCCATTTGTTACGACCGGGGCTCGTATAAAACAAGGGCTCTTAATCATTGGACTAGGAAAGCACACAGCCACAACGGTAACACTAGATCCAACCCTTGAACTTATAATGCCGGCGCACAAAAACACCTATACCCTCCAGAGTTAAATCTGCGATAACGGAGTATCCTATAACTCAGTATAAGTGCACTACTACTACAGGCTGATGATCTCTGATACAGCCTGATCACAACAACATACAATTACGGTAATAAGGTATACTAGGAAAAGATAGAGATCTTAATTAAATCACTCCAATGATTTAATGCAAACTAGAAGAAAGTATATTTAAAGTTACTCTAAACAATAATGAACTGTCACTCCTATACTAAAGAAAGTGAACGAAAGTCCCAAAGCATCGAGCAAGAATCTTCTGAAGAAAGTCTGATGCTAGGTTAAGATGATCGTATCGGATTTTGAACTGTAGTATAAAGCAGGAACAGGATATGACAATTGTAAGGACATATAGGGTTAACTGGCACGGGAATAATAACTGCGCAATAGTAGGAACTCAAACAGCAAAAGAAGTACTTCCTCATCAACGAAACAGCCTACTAGGGTTGTGCAACTCAACAACAACCTAGACTAATAAATGCCGTGAATAATAATGCATACATAACAGAAAGAGTTTATAATCTAAATCTGGTGTCTGCTAGGCGAATAAAGTCTAGCTGGGATGTAGTAGGCTAGGAAACAATGGCTGAGCAAGCGGCTCGTAGCCTAGCGAAGTCCTTAAGGCTGTGCGGCCAAATTACGTTAATTGACGGGGTGCTCTCTTGAGAGATCCAGATCGCTAGTATCTGGTTCTCTCCTGGCGACCCTCTCAAAGTCAAAGCAAACGAGTTAGCACAGTGTTGGGTGGCAGAGGCAAAAGCCCTCACTCGCAACACAGTGCTAAACTCACAAGGTACACAGTCAGAAAGACCACCTAGGCTTCCCACGTCTCCGTTGCGATTGTACAGGTTCAACAAAACCTAGTACACATCGGAAATCACAACACCAGTAGCCTTATTCCAGTCTAGCATTAAATCCCCCAGCAGACCACCACGATACAGGATGGGAGACACCGTGAGTGTGTCAACCTCTACAGACAAAATTGGTAACCCTTCCAAAATGCCTAACTAAACATGTGTTATCTGAGAGCTTCAGCATATAATACGATGGCCGATATATGAAATCGTGCAGAACCAAAGGGAAGTTATGATATTAAATAGAGTAGAAGAATGAGAGGTAAGAAGTTGAGAGAGAGAGAAAGTGCTCTATAGGTAGAAGTCGGGAGACAGGGGGGCAAGGGACATGTGAAGGGTATGCTAGTCAGGAAAGCTCTGAGGAGAATAGCTCCTCTGGACCCCTCCAGGATCCCACACAAAGGCACGGTGGTCAGCCAATCACAGGCCGCTACGTCACCCGGCAGCAGGCCTGCAGAAGGCGCCAGGAACCACCAGCCAATCAAAACCGAGAGAAAAGACCACGCGGGCAAACAACTCCTCCGGGAGGGAGGAGGGAGGAGGAGGAAAAGCAACACTCACCTCCCCCACCCCGCTCGCTCGCTCTCTCTCTCTCCTTCACTACAATGCATCTTATGTTCAACTCATGATATAAAATACAATGCATTGTCACAGGCGAAAACAAATACCACTTCTACCCTGCCTGTGACATGACGATTCACAAGAAAGAAAGTACAACATTGTAGACAGACTGTAGCCCATTTCACTGCCCTGGCGAGTGCTAGTGGCTACCGGGAGGCGATTCTGCCAACGCTGGCAGGTGTCACATATGATATTGAATTGCTCTTTAGATTCGGATAGCATTGTAATTTATTAAGTAATAATTAAATTAACTTAAACATATATAGTTTAATGAATACATATGGAACAATACAGATAATAAATAAATTATCAGGGTACTGATAGGAGAGCCAATCAAGAACGTGCTGCTATAATTATAGTGCTGCTGCTTCAACTGACTTCCACTTTTACCGACAGATGTGGAATCATATCGCTTGTTTTAGGTAATAGCGAGCAATATAATCATACTTACCTTGGTTTTTATGTATACTTAACTTTATCATAGGGATTGTGATGTATTAGTAGCATGACAGGAATCTAAACCGATCGAATTAACACCAATACATTTTGAAGTGAAAACGAAAGAGTGTATGTGAGATAGTGCCATTAAAATCGGTGTTCCGAGAAATTTTATTCCTGCATATGTAACCACCCTTATTATTAGGTGTCGTAGGAATCGTTGGTAGTGGTGACTACAGTCGCCCAAGTGGCAAAAATTGGGGCATGTGTAACCGCTCCTTAACAACCCATTAAGCCAAGCTTATACTTTAAGTTACTGCATTTACTGCATTTACCGCATGCTCAGTGCTGTTAATACTCACTCAAATGAACACATATATATATATATATAGGATAAATAGCTCAACTGCAATACGTTGTAACCATTAACTATGTAGGCGAAAACGGTAGCCTAACCAATGTGACTCATCATATCAAAAAAATGCATCATTACATCCTACTAGGCTTAAACAGAAAATTCATGTTTCAAATAACTCATCTTACTTGATTAATGCATTTGAATATAATGGTTCACTTGTGATTCCTTATATATTATAAACTATATATTTTAATTCGTACACAGGATTAACATTGTGTATGGATACAGTCAATAATTATACTTGTGCAACATGTAATGGACTAATACTATTGGTTCTATGGTAAACTAATAAATGTGTTTTGTACCTAATACATGTTTGCGGACATTTATATATAATATTTGTATTATTCAGCTTAGAAGCATCTCAGGTTATCAAGACAATAACAAGTATTATCAAATAACTTTAAGCTCAACTATATCAGTGGTTAGACTACTGCAGTGTTTCGTTCGCTTGGCACTTATTATATAGTTGTTAGTATGCTTAGACAATTACCAACATAATGTAAAAGCTGTTCCGTATTTTACAATATAATGGCATGGGTTTAATGACAATTTGTGTTAGTTGGAAATCACAATATGATATTTTAGCGGTGAGTAGAAGCCTTCGATCGATCGTCTGTCAAGCCTCCTGCTGGTTTACACCTGGGATTGACTGCCTGAGGTGCTTTCTTACACACCATTACTTATTTATATAATCCTTGCTTAGAATGACTGCAAAGACAGCAAATAATTAATCAGTGGCAGTCTTTGTATTTTATATTATGGGTCCTTATGGATTAGTGTAAGCAATCATGAGTAATTTGAGGTTTTTATAAATTCGATCTAGTGTCGAAGCTACCCTCCTGCTGGTTTAAACCTCGGATCGAGCAATCCGCGGATTGATTGGATAAGTGGTTGAGGATTTCATTCTGAATACCGATAGTCCTGGATTGAGTTTCAATCTTGGGTTTAAACATGCGAGAAGGTTTAAACCACTGTTCTGAATTCGGGCCTAACGATACACACAAGAAATGCCAGCTTTGTTACGCTCATGCCTTCACCTCTTACTCTTACTCCTCGTCCTCCTCCTTCTGCTATACTATCCTATTTACCAAGTATTTAGTAGCTTAGCAGTGTATATCCAAACTGCCTCGTAAGGACCACTAGGTCAGTTGCAGTGTGTACGTTCTTTGTATTGTTTTGTATGCCTCCTCTTCCTCTTCTTATTTTGATTTTCATTATAATAGTTCAACTTTTATTTTACTTTGTTTTAATATTTTCATATGTTTTACTTGTTCTCATTGTCTTCTTCGTCATTATTATATTATGCTGTGGCTAATCTTCGTTTGCTTTGATCTTAGACGTCCTTTATTATCCTTCCTCCCCATATCACTCTTCTTCACATTACTAAACAGTTCTATATCTGGAAATTGTGTATGCAGTTGTATATATTTGCTAAATTTTGAATCATAATGTTATAATAAATAAGGAGGCTTCTTTAAGTTCCCAAATGCATATCACACACCTACGTGACCAACAAATATGATTATAGCATACTCGAAACCTCACGTCTAATTATATAGGAAGGTTTAACAGAGCAATTCCCGACACTATTTCGGCTTTACATCCCATTTACACTTGACGGGCCTGAGACAACGACACCATGGTTGATGGCACTATGTACAGTTGCCCACATAAGTTTTGTTCCTCTCCGTTTGTTTATACTTACAATTATAATGCACATGATTGAAGTACGAGTAGACTCATCTGATTCATCAATTGATAATCAAAAGAAACCACACTCCCATTGCATCCATACTATTATACATTCTTACATAATATTACGACGAGAGATATAATTTATGTGGCCAACTGTACATTCAGCAAACAAGGTTATCGTGATTGACCACTAGACCCACTTCAAGATTAAACACACACATACATACTCGCACACATCCTATTCATACTAAGTACCCCCCCACACCCACACCCACACCCCTCTTCTTTCCACAACTACCAGCCTTCAAACTTGAACTTAACTTCCCCCTGACCCATCTTCAAGCTAACTGTGTAAATTTGTCAGTAGAACAAATAACCGATTTCTCCTTAATTGACTAATCGCTATCGCTTGCAGGGTAAGATCGATATCAGAATGAGAACACACGTCATATGACTCAACTTAATAGGGCAAAATGTCTCAAGATCGCCAAACTAATGGGGTGAAATTATAAGTGAGCCAATAATCCCAGCAGGTTGATGTGGCTGTGTACACTGGGTTGCCTGGAGTCACTGTAATGTTTATGTTTATTACCTAACATTATACAGGCTGTGAAGTGACAGGGAGATGACATTGTTCAACACAATGTGTATTATGAACATTCACAATGTTAGGTTTTCAACTTTATTATAGTTAATTCATTATAGGTAGGCTAAAAATCGTGACCCCCTCAACACTAACTCAAAAAGGGCTAGAGCTAATGGGCTGTAAAGCTCCACATCTACTCCCTGGCTGACTCTCCCCAAATTATAGAAATATGAGCTCAATTACTGAAGTCCTTTTTGGGCTATGAGAAGTTGGGGTCGAGGTTTCTGGTCTACCTATAATGAACAGGGTAGCTGGAGAAAGTTTGTAAGGGCAGTGGATGAAGGTTTTGTATCTTTTATTATTATGTTCCTTCCAACAACCAACTATACTCCTAAAATCGATTAATGAAATTTACAAACACATGTGGCAGTCCGTGGATTCGAACCCAGGATGCTCACACCGAATATCAACACCTTATGCATCGCACCACGAAGACAGTTAAAGAATGGTGGACACTGCCTACCATGTATTATGCAACTTCGAATCCTGCATATCAATCTAAGCATGTACACACATCCCAACTGCAACTCACGTAGGCTATGCATATGTGAATGGAAAGAGCAATTAATGGGGCCTTAACCACTAGGGAAGTCCTCTCGATAAATTACCCCTGAACCAATATCAATTATTATGTTCCTTCCAACAACCAACTATACTCCTAAAATCGATTAATGAAATTTACAAACACATGTGGCAGTCCGTGGATTCGAACCCAGGATGCTCACACCGAAAATCAACACCTTATGCATCGCACCACGAAGACAGTTAAAGAATGGTGGACACTGCCTACGATTTATTATGCAACTTCGAATCCTGCATATCAATTTAAGCATGTACACACATCCCAACTGCAACTCACGTAGGCTATGCATATGTGAATGGAAAGAGCAATTAATGGGGCCTTAACCACTAGGGAAGTCCTCTCGATAAATTACCCCTGAACCAATATCAATTATTATGTTCCTTCCAACAACCAATTATACTCCTAAAATCGATTAATGAAATTTACAAACACATGTGGCAGTCCGTGGATTCGAACCCAGGATGCTCACACTGAAAATCAACACCTTATGCATCGCACCACGAAGACAGTTAAAGAATGGTGGACACTGCCTACGATTTATTATGCAACTTCGAATCCTGCATATCAATCTAAGCATGTACACACATCCCAACTGCAACTCACGTAGGCTATGCATATGTGAATGGAAAGAGCAATTAATGGGGCCTTAACCACTAGGGAAGTCCTCTCGATAAATTACCCCTGAACCAATATCAATTATTATGTTCCTTCCAACAACCAACTATACTCCTAAAATCGATTAATGAAATTTACAAACACATGTGGCAGTCCGTGGATTCGAACCCTGGATGCTCACACCGAAAATCAACACCTTATGCATCGCACCACGAAGACAGTTAAAGAATGGTGGACACTGCCTACGATTTATTATGCAACTTCGAATCCTGCATATCAATCTAAGCATGTACACACATCCCAACTGCAACTCACGTAGGCTATGCATATGTGATTGGAAAGAGCAATTAATGGGCCTTAACCACTAGGAAAGTCCTCTCGATAAATTACCCCTGAATCAATATCAATTATTATGTTCCTTCCAACAACCAACTATACTCCTAAAATCGATTAATGAAATTTACAAACACATGTGGCAGTCCGTGGATTCGAACCCAGGATGCTCACACCGAAAATCAACACCTTATGCATCGCACCACGAAGACAGTTAAAGAATGGTGGACACTGCCTACGATTTATTATGCAACTTCGAATCCTGCATATCAATCTAAGCATGTACACACATCCCAACTGCAACTCACGTAGGCTATGCATATGTGAATGGAAAGAGCAATTAATGGGGCCTTAACCACTAGGGAAGTCCTCTCGATAAATTACCCCTGAACCAATATCAATTATTATGTTCCTTCCAACAACCAACTATACTCCTAAAATCGATTAATGAAATTTACAAACACATGTGGCAGTCCGTGGATTCGAACCCAGGATGCTCACACCGAAAATCAACACCTTATGCATCGCACCACGAAGACAGTTAAAGAATGGTGGACACTGCCTACGATTTATTATGCAACTTCGAATACTGCATATCAATCTAAGCATGTACACACATCCCAACTGCAAGTCACGTAGGCTATGCATATGTGAATGGAAAGAGCAATTAATGGGGCCTTAACCACTAGGGAAGTCCTCTCGATAAATTACCCCTGAACCAATATCAATTATTATGTTCCTTCCAACAACCAACTATACTCCTAAAATCGATTAATGAAATTTACAAACATATGTGGCAGTCCGTGGATTCGAACCCAGGATGCTCACACCGAAAATCAACACCTTATGCATCGCACCACGAAGACAGTTAAAGAATGGTGGACACTGCCTACGATTTATTATGCAACTTCGAATCCTGCATATCAATCTAAGCATGTACACACATCCCAACTGCAACTCACGTAGGCTATGCATATGTGAATGGAAAGAGCAATTAATGGGGCCTTAACCACTAGGGAAGTCCTCTCGATAAATTACCCCTGAACCAATATCAATTATTATGTTCCTTCCAACAACCAACTATACTCCTAAAATCGATTAATGAAATTTACAAACACATGTGGCAGTCCGTGGATTCGAACCCAGGATGCTCACACCGAAAATCAACACCTTATGCATCGCACCACGAAGACAGTTAAAGAATGGTGGACACTGCCTACGATTTATTATGCAACTTCGAATCCTGCATATCAATCTAAGCATGTACACACATCCCAACTGCAACTCACGTAGGCTATGCATATGTGATTGGAAAGAGCAATTAATGGGGCCTTAACCACTAGGAAAGTCCTCTCGATAAATTACCCCTGAATCAATATCAATTATTATGTTCCTTCCAACAACCAACTATACTCCTAAAATCGATTAATGAAATTTACAAACACATGTGGCAGTCCGTGGATTCGAACCCAGGATGCTCACACCGAAAATCAACACCTTATGCATCGCACCACGAAGACAGTTAAAGAATGGTGGACACTGCCTACGATTTATTATGCAACTTCGAATCCTGCATATCAATCTAAGCATGTACACACATCCCAACTGCAACTCACGTAGGCTATGCATATGTGAATGGAAAGAGCAATTAATGGGGCCTTAACCACTAGGGAAGTCCTCTCGATAAATTACCCCTGAACCAATATCAATTATTATGTTCCTTCCAACAACCAACTATACTCCTAAAATCGATTAATGAAATTTACAAACACATGTGGCAGTCCGTGGATTCGAACCCAGGATGCTCACACCGAAAATCAACACCTTATGCATCGCACCACGAAGACAGTTAAAGAATGGTGGACACTGCCTACGATTTATTATGCAACTTCGAATACTGCATATCAATCTAAGCATGTACACACATCCCAACTGCAAGTCACGTAGGCTATGCATATGTGAATGGAAAGAGCAATTAATGGGGCTTTAACCACTAGGGAAGTCCTCTCGATAAATTACCCCTGAACCAATATCAATTATTATGTTCCTTCCAACAACCAACTATACTCCTAAAATCGATTAATGAAATTTACAAACATATGTGGCAGTCCGTGGATTCGAACCCAGGATGCTCACACCGAAAATCAACACCTTATGCATCGCACCACGAAGACAGTTAAAGAATGGTGGACACTGCCTACGATTTATTATGCAACTTCGAATCCTGCATATCAATCTAAGCATGTACACACATCCCAACTGCAACTCACGTAGGCTATGCATATGTGAATGGAAAGAGCAATTAATGGGGCCTTAACCACTAGGGAAGTCCTCTCGATAAATTACCCCTGAACCAATATCAATTATTATGTTCCTTCCAACAACCAACTATACTCCTAAAATCGATTAATGAAATTTACAAACACATGTGGCAGTCCGTGGATTCGAACCCAGGATGCTCACACCGAAAATCAACACCTTATGCATCGCACCACGAAGACAGTTAAAGAATGGTGGACACTGCCTACGATTTATTATGCAACTTCGAATCCTGCATATCAATCTAAGCATGTACATATTTGATAAAATAAATAGGACTTTACCTCACATACAAGCATCTCTGGTGTGGATTTTGGTTGTGTGTAAAGTAAAGCTAACGGCTGTTTTATCAAATAATGCTATCCCTTGATAGCGCTGTTAATGGACAAGTTAACCAGACATACTACGTTACCTGCATCTCTGTAGACAACAATATTTCTCACAATATTTGTTAGGTGTCAGTCGCTGCGAGAGGAAATAATTGTTTAGGGAAGGCTTGGTTTTTTACCCCCTTTTTCCTCATGGTTAGACCCATTAGTTGTTGACATTTTGAGACGTTCACCCCATTATATTGGTGAACTTAAGACGTTTTGCGTCAGGTGTATATTGCATTTACAGTAGGTGTATATGTTTTGTTCCCGGCCAGCGACAGCAAGTCTGCAATTTAGTTTGGCCGGGAAATTGTTCTACCGAAAAAATTCCAAATTTAGTCCGAAGGATGTTTTTCAAAGGTTGGTGGAGGTCTTATGAGGAAACTATACAACATAATAATAAATAAATCAGTAAACATAATATATTCAAACCTACTCTTATGAATACCAGCTAAATTACCTAAGTCCCCCCCCCCCCCCCCCTCGGCTTGCGTGATCTCTCCCCCGACCTCTCTCCCCTCCTCTGGGACTATACCCTGTTTAAAGAAGGTAGGCCAAAACTCTTGAACACTAACCCCTATATTTCACAAATGACTAGAGTAATCAAGCTAATATATATAACATTTGGGAAGGGTCGGCCAAGGAATAGGTGTGTACAAATGTTACCGCCCACTTCCTCTAGCCCTTTTTTACTTACATTATTAGGGTTCATGATTTCTGGCCTTTCAATTTGAACGCATTATGACAGTATATGTTTGCTACCATTAGACAATTGTATACAATTTAGGAAGAACATGTGGGAATGTTATAGGTAAAGACTATGTCAATTAACCGTATGGCTTCCATATACCCCTCCTAATCTGAATACAATCATCTAATAATAGACATGAAGCAGACAAAATATGAGTAATGAGATATTCAAAGGGTTAATATCCTGAATAAAACCATCTGGTCTCTTCCGCTTAGATGCACGTAAACCTGTGTCGTTTATGATGACATATCAAATGTCATAACTAACGGGGCTAAGCATAGGGCAGAAGGGGATCCAGAAAAAGTCAAATGCCTCCCTTTAACCTATTCAGTACCAGTGGCATCCTTTCCATGTTATTAGAATATTGGAAGCTTAGGAGGGACGTCTACCAACTAAGAATCTACAGACTATTTCAATTAAACCTTTTAGCTACCATATATCGTTCCTAAGCTTCATCAAATCGTGTAAATGTAGGTGGAATAAAATAAAATACATGTCACTGGTACTGAAAAGGTTCACCATTTCAGTACCGGTAACGCTTTCCCTATGTTTCAGTGACGCAGGTGGAATAGTTTAAGAGGAAGGAAAGACGAGGAAGTGAAATTGTTCGAGATGTTTTTGGCTAGTGGCTAGTGGGAGGAGCTAGAGTTGGATAGTTCGGAGCATTTGTTATTGATGACAGAGTTTTTGGCGAATCGTAGGACATATTTGGCTTGATTCCGGGCAGAAACATAGAAAGTACGGTATTCTTGAGTTTGCAGACGACGGTATTGTTTGAATGCATCCTCCTTATTGCGGACAGCAGTAGAACAAACTTGAGTAAACCAAAGTTTTGTGAATTAGTCTGAGAAAAAGATAATGGGATGTTTGTTGTTTTCTATGTGAATGAGGGAGACAAAAGGCATAACTGCCTGCAGCGAGTGCCTCCCCAGAGTTGAAAGGTTGACAGGGCCAAAATCAAGCGACGTTCGAGCTAAAACGCCTGGACACACAGAGTTTGAAGCAATTTAAGTCATAGGAAGAAGGAAAGACTGATTCTGGGAGAGAGTTTCAGAGCTCAGCAGTTGAATAGAAGAAAGTCTGAGAATAGCGTTTCACTCTTGGGTTGGAGAGTTGCACAGAGTAGGGGTGGGATTGTGTTGCAAGACGGGTACTACGTAGCCTACGTAGAGGAGGTGGTATACACTGGGAAAGCTCCGAGGAACACTGATTATTATAGTAGCGATAGAATAGCGAGAGAGATGCAATATTGCGGCGAAGAGAGAGAGATTGCAGAGAGTTGGTGAGTGGACGGGAGTTAATGATACGAAAGGCTTTCCTTTCTACTTTGTCTAGGAGTGCGATGTGAGAGTATCCTCCCCACACATGTGAACAATACTCAATACAAGGACGCACTGTGCCCCTGTACAGAGCAAGAAGCTGTGCAGGGGTAAAGAACCCCTTGAGGCGGTTGAGTACACCCAGCTTCTGGGAGGCTGCCTTAGCAAGACTGGTAATATGGTCCTTCCAAGTGAGAGCAGAAGAAAAAGAGACACTGAGAATATTGAGAGAAGATGAAGGATTGATTTTTGTATTGTTGAAGAATAAGGGATAGTCCTCTGGAGGTTCCGAACGGGTAGTAAGATGCTTCCATGCCCGAAAGGATTACCTTAGTAATGCGCTCGGCACTCTCTGAGGGTCCACAGTCACAGAAGCAAAAATCGTTCCATGGGAAATCAAAGAAGTACTGTTGTACAGCCTCCCAGTCGGCAGTGCCAAAATGTCCCAAGCGCCGCTAGCTGGGGGGGTCAGATGTCTGTAAAGGAGAGACAGGACAGGTGACATAGAAAAGCTTATGATCGGAGGGAAGAAGATTTACAGTATTAGCGGAAGAATTAGAGGATAGGATAGTCCAAGGTTAAGAGATACAACAGGTTGGCGCACGCGCAGCCTGTTGACGTCAGAAGGTGGGGCGAGAGAAAGAAAGCTAGAATAACGCTCGCCTGCCAGCCAAAGTGCTGCCACTAGACCAGGGGTGTCAAATATGTTAATTAATATTAGTACCGGTATTTTTGTATACCCGGTATCTTCATTTTGCTTGGTTATTGTTCTATTTTCTTATTCCTATAATATAATTAGCTTGCACAAAGAGGGATAAGGATTACATAAACACGAGGATTTCACACTGATTTTATTAGTTTAGACATTTTAGATTTAGTTTTTCTAGGATCATTAGCATTCATATTTCTGTTTAAAATCCGTATTCTAAAAAACATTCGGCATCTTACAAAAAAACGAATTACTTCCCATGGTAAAGTCACCATACCAACAATTTCTTTACACAATGATTTTACTGAGTTTTTGCCAGCTTTGAACTCTGTTTTCCCATGAAAACACACAAAGATTTTTTCCATTAATTTAAGCTGTTCAAAGAATTCCTTTTTGGGTGTCATAAGCATCCCTTCTTTTCTGCATATTTTCCCAATCGAGGTTGTGTCATCCTCTGACACTTTCTGCCTAGAAATTCATGCTGGGGAAACTTGCTGGCAATATATCCACCAATATACCTCACACATTAATTTTCATTTTCTTGGGATAAATTTGTACTTGACATACCAACTGGAATTTCAGTATCATAGTCACTGGAGTCGCATGCATTTCCTTCATAACTAGAAAATAATACTGCTGACAACAGGAGTTCATGTTCAAGGTTTTCTGTTGTGTCAGTTGCAGTAGACTGTGATGGTTCTGTTTGAGAAAAAATAGCTTCGGATATGCTTGAATCATTTTGTTTGTTGTCAGTGTTATAATTGTTTCCTACCAACTCTATGTTCTTCCCAAGCAGGTATGATTTGATTCGATACTTAACTTGTACAGGTGATGGATGCTGGTGGTTTGAAGCTCCTATTTGCCTAAGACAAAAAAAAAAAAAAATTCCAATACATCTTGATTCAACCGATATGTCATTATATAGGAGATGTCATATTTTTCTTTTAGCATCTCATATAAACCGAGCAAAGACTGGCACCTTTGACTCGCATTGACTTTGTGGTGTTAAGCATTTCATTCAGTAATTTGTTTTGATTGGGTAACTGCAGCCCATATGCCGCTCGTGACAGTTTTTTATCTGTTGGATTTCGGGAATTAAATAAGTCGAACCAAGAATCAACCAATGCAATATAAATACTTGTATTCTTCCAGTCTTTGCTCAGTAGTAATCCCTGTTCTCCAAAATACATTAATGCTTTTGTGGTTTTTTCTGACAGCAATTGCGCCGCAAGGCGAACAATTCATGCGCTTCACCCCTCTCACATATATATGATTGAAACACAAATGATAGGTTGCTTTTAGGTCCAGTTTACTCATATTTATCAGTTCTCGGACACATTCACTGTTGACATTCTTTTCTTTGTCGTCATCTAACTGAAAACCTGAGTCAAGGAAATTGTTCCTAATTAGTTTGATTAAATCTGCAAAAACATATATATTCCTGTTAGAAGCAGCTGGATTTGTAAAAAATGGTTTGTCTACATTGATACCTAATGTTTTCCATAGCCTCAGGTTTGTTGGTCCTAAGTCACTGACCATAGCAATTACCAAAAATCCAACTGCTTCTACCTTAGAAATAATTTCAAACAGAATGTCCATGGTCATGCTTGTGTCAAAATCATAATATATGAGTTATATGAGTATATGAGTATAGTATAACTACTTTTTATAACCCCCCTGCCAATATATATATATATATATATATATATATATATATATATATATATATATATATATATATATATATGGGCCTTGTGTGGGTCATTCGGCTCTCTGCAGACTCAAATTTTCTTATGTTCTTTTCTTATATATGCTGTTAAATTTTAATTACAGAATGATTCCTTAGAGAGAGTACAACGTAGAATGACAAAAATAATCCATAGTATTAGAAATCTTCCAGATGAAGCAAGGTTGAAGAAATTAGGCTTACATTAGGCTTAATTAGGCTCCCATATGGCTGATATGGGCTGGGTGTGAAAGGGAGCTGCCTCATGTGGGCCGCATGGCCATATGCAGTTTCCCGTGATCTTATGTTCTTAGGTAATTTGGGTTGGGTGTGACAGGGATCTGCCTTGTGTGGGCCGATCGGCGTTTTGCAGACTCCCATTTTCTTATGTTCTTATGTTCATTGGTTAAAAAGAAGCATAGTTAGAGGGGATTTGATAGAAGTGTTCAAGGGGGTTAGTCACGTAGTGGGATTAATAGAGGGGACATGAACAATGTACTAAAGCTCAGTGATAGCGAAAGAACTCCAACAAATGTTTTCAAATTAGATACATTTCGTTTCAGAAAAGATATAGGCAAATATTAGTTTGGTAACAGAGTTGTAGATATGTGGAATAGGTTACCAAGTGCTATAGTGAGATCAAGAATGATAGAGAGCTTTAAGATCAAATTAGATAGGCATGTGGACGAGATGGGCCTCTGTAACGAGTGCAAGCCTAATTTATTCATCCTTTCTATTTATGGAAGATATATAATATTATGGATAATTTTGGTCATTCTTCGTTGTAGCCTACTGACTCCAAATAAACTATGTCCATTCTGTAATGAGGACATCAAATTTGAACAGCATAATCTGAACCTTTTATATAGAGGTATACACACATACATACCAATAATTCTAGATGTAAGGACAGTGTGTGCTTCAAGATAAAATTTGATAAGCACATATAGGACGAGATAGGTTTGGTATGAAAGGCATCTGCCTTGTGTGAGCCAATCTGCTCTCTGCAGACTCCCATTTCTTATGTTCTCATATATATATATATATATATATATATATATATATATATATATATATATATATATATATCACAGGTATAAACTCATCTATTTCTTTCACTGGTGCGTCGGTGTTCACGGTTGCATCATCTTGTAGATTATTTTGGTCACTTGCATCACGGTTTGTTTGTTGCTCAGTCACTTTGGTGTCGTCGTCATCTCGAACTCGCTTTCGGCCTCTCTTGGACTCGCTTTCAGAGGCAGCCTGGGCAGGCAAATGCAGAGTTGGTAATGCTCCAGGTTTGAATCTGATTTGGCTGTAAGGTACTGGTAGTCCAAGCAGTTCGTATTTCAAGTGTCTTTCGAAAGCTGAGGATTCAAAATGTTTAGTGCAGATCATTGCTGTTGGTGAAATAATACAGCCTTTTTTCCCACTTAGATTACTCCATTTTGACTGCAGTGTTTCATCTTTGGAAAATTTATGGAATGCTATGTTACTTCCTTTGATAAATATCGACTTGCATCCAGCAACTTGACAATACATAGGCATTTTGTTTAGTTAAAATAGAAGAGCTACACTTTCACACGGCATTATACAGTAGTTATAGCATCACGGTATGAAGTCAAAGAAAACGGAGGATAGTGCTGGCTCGGCTGCTCCTTTGAGAATGAGGCGTACACAGTCGAGTGACCTCTGACCCTTCCTTCCTTTTGACATCATGCGCGAGCGGGTACGAGTTTGAGTGACCCCATGCTCCAACCTGTTGTATCTCTTAACCTTGGGATAGTCAAGGATGCTGGGCCGATCTCAAGGACAGGCCGAGATAAGGGTGGGGTGCTGAACTAAATGCTCTAGGTCATTTAGGACATAAATGGTGTAGGTTTGTTCACCATGTTGGTCAGTGAAAAGAGAGGAGAGCCTTGGGCGATGGTGAACATTGAAATCTTCTAAGATGGATATTGCAGAAAAGGGAGAGATGGATAGAATGTATTCCACTTTGGAAGTAAGATAGTCAAATAATTTTAGATAGTCAGTAGAATTAGGGGAAAGATAGACAACACAGATATATTTTGTGAGAGAGTAACTATCTGTCTATCTATAGCCGGACGCAATTACTCCCCTTAATGAGGGTGGCCATACACAGAAGGCCCTCAAGAGGACCTATTCCCTGTAAGAGGGACAACCCATGCCAGTTTACTGAAAGACTTACAGGAATGACCACTCAATTTAGGATCCGTCCACTCCGAGGCCTTCTATGTATCTTGTTAGCACTATTTGTCTACAGTGGTGTTCGGCTATTTCATCCACTAACCTACCTTACACTTAGATAAGCAGTACGGATTTGTATCAGGTTTACTCCCCTAGACAGGTTGCTGACCAAGGCTGACGAGTCCCACCCACCCGGATTTTTATAAGGTTGTCTCCCCTAGATGGGTTGCCGACCAAGGCTAACGAGTCCCATCTACCCGGAGTATCAAGACAGCTTAATCCATATATTTGAGAATTCAGAAGTGTCAAATTTGACAGGAGGTGGGTTTAACTAGAGGCGACTTGATAATTAACTGTTCCCAGCGGGCCTCGTCATCGCAATGAAGCGCCTTATGGGCTGTGTCTTTGGCATAAGAATTAAAGGTAGCTTTTATCTCTTGTAGTGCCGCCAAGCACGATAAGTCTTTCTTTGTGAATAAAGCGTTTTTCAGATCAGAGCATACAGAGCAACGCCGCGACACCCACAAGCCTCTAGAGCAGTCTAACCATTTGACACATTTCAAACATAATTTATGAGCGAAAATGGGCAACAGTGAACAGGTAGGAGTGCGAGGTGTTGATACATCCTATCTTGAGTCCGCCGGAAAATTAGCTATAGTTCCACAACTACTCTAACCTTCCGCTGGACTCGCCGTGAAAAAACCTGGGTTTTTTTCGTATAAGCTGATTGAAACTGCTTACCTATGGCAAGTGCTACAGGCCCATTGACCAGTAGTGTCTGATTATCTATTACTAAAGCACTAGAGAGATAATGAAACGAGTTTGCATAACGAATCTTAACACTTGTACACTCGACTGTGGCGCCGCAGGGCGAGGAAGTCTTTGCCGAGTAATTATTACGGTCAGGGCGAGTCAACTCGGCGGGCCGAGTTCTAAGCTCCCGTAGGAATCTGCACTTCCGCCGGAAGGGATGTGGTTCAGCCTTACCACGCCGGGACATTTGGTTGTTCCCTACCCGTTTTGAAGACGGGTAACCTGGGCCCTGCTGCAAGAGGCCGCCGAGAAAACATCCAAAATTTTAGAGAGGGGAAACAAATGCACTGCTTCCCTCTCCAAAACCCACCTTAAAATTATATATATATATATAGGGACGTCTCCCAACCCCCAAAACATGCAAGCACACATGTCCATCACTAGGGGCACACATAGGCAAAAAATATATACAGAGAATTCAGAATCCTAAATTACCTGTAGCCTACACTGGAGACCCCTAACCAGGCTGACCAAGAGGTCCGAAGAAACATCACAGCAGACGACGCTCCGATGACCCAGCAACAGCACACAGACGAGGGGAGGTCCACGATAGGGGCCTACAAGCAAATACGAACTCTGGAAGGTGGAACACCACGTGCAGGCACCCTTAGACCAGAGCATTTGCTAAATATTATAATAAAATATATGCCACTGCCTCAATATTGACAGTCTGCAGCATAAAATTGTAGAATGGTAGCCTCCTAGCTATGGTATCAAAAGCTAAAGGCGCAAACACAACATAAAATGAACACACGTGGCGCAAAGATCTTGGGATACGTAGGCGCCTGTTACAAAAGTACCCTAAAATTACACACTTCCTGCGGACATACCAATGGGGTACCGTTGCTAGCTAATTTAAACGTTGTTACTACAAGACAGGTGTATACAAATGAGCAAGGACTCACTAGAAAGCGCTGGAACGAAGAATGAAGTGGAGCACGGCGAAACACGTGTTGCTAGTATGGCTGCGGAAGGAGGAAGGACGAAGATGGCCGCTAGAGGGCCTGGTGTCGGGGTAGCAGAACGCAAGAAATCCACATATGGAAAGTCATATGATAACATATTAAGTTAAACTTTTTATTTTTTATTTTTTACGGAGTTTTTTCTGTAGGGTACCCGATTATAATGACGATCCCATAAGGGAATTGAGCGTGCACTTATGAAGAGTACCTCCATGATCCTTCCGCGCGGTATATTCAAAATGCTGTCGCGGGATATTGAATGGAGACTATTATACTAATAGGCGATATCGCCAATGATTACGGGGCCCTACTAAATATTAGGTTTTCTCTACTTCCCTCCGGGAATCAAACCTATAATTTGAGAATTCAGAAGTGTCAAATTTGAAAATGTTACAGAAATTAATAGATAGAGTAGACGGTAGGGGTCCAGGGCATTTAGAAAAGTCCATCCATTCTGTTATACCAGGGTTTTTACCAGGTTTTGAGATTGGATTTGGTAGGTTCTACTTAACTGGGGAAGTCAAAATCACACAACACATGTATAGAAGAAACAAAGGGTACATAATACTGAGTATATTTATGAACAGTCTTTATTAATTTTATCTACTCCTAAGGTTAACAATACTAATAGTGATACATGGATCAATGGTTAACAAAACATAAACTTTAGTAAGATAATGACCTTACTAATTTAACTCGATCTGCCACTGACCGTAAATCTGATGGGTATATATATATATATATATATATATATATATATATATATATATATATATATATATATATATATATATATAGGCTATATATACATATATTTATACCGGTATATATACACAAATATATAAACGTTAAATTATATTAGAAGGCTGAACAGAATAATTCGTGAAACTAATCTTGTTTAACGCACCATTTCGACCGGATATTCCTCAGACAACGGCACTCATGGTTGATGGGTCTTTGTACTCGGCTGGCTAGATTTCAAAGCAATGTAATTTCCATGACAATTTCGTAACATTACACCCAGGATACTGTAATGTGGTAATGTGATGGGTTGGCACAACAATAACCTATTATATCCGCAGTACAGTCACGGTCATTAGTTATAATAAGGAATACATAGGAAGGCAAGCAACAATAGCCAGCCATAATGGTACTTACTAAGCTGCTTGTAAAAGATTGCCACAGCTATCAACTGGAGGGCTTCAGTTTCCGAAAGACTGTGGTCATAAAACAAAACATTATATGGTGTAATGGTTAAGGTGTCTAAAAATCTGTGTGTGATAACCCAGGTTCGAATCCCGGTGGATCACATAATTATTATATGCTTTCATTAATTTAATTGGAGGTGTTTGGTGTTGTGGTGAAATTAATAAAATATAGATAATCAGTAGGTTCAGGGATATTTCATAGCGAGGCCGGTCTATATGATCTGTGCCCCATGAATATTCTTTATTCTCACTTAAACATTAGGCCTACCATAGCGTGGTTGGGAATATGAACATGATTAGATTAATCTATATTTTATTAATTTCACCACAACACCAAACACCTCCAATGAAATTAATTAAAGTATATATGATCCGCCGGGATTCGAACCCGGGTTATCACACACAGATTTTTGCCACCTTAACCATTACACCACCAGGACGGTTAAAAGTTTATGCACAAGCCTACGACTTATTATCCATTCTCGAATACTGGATATTAGTCTAATCATGTTCATACTCCCAACCGCGCTATGATAGCCTAATGTTTAAGTGAGAGGAAAGAATATTCATGGGGCACAGATCATATAGACCGGCCTCACGACGAAATATCCCTGAACCTACTGATAATCTATATTTATAATTAATATCTAGTATTCGAGAATGGATAATAAGTCGTAGGCGTGTGCATAAACCTTTAACTGTCCTGGTGGCGTAATTGTTAAGGTGTCTAAAAATCTGTGTGTGATAACCCAGGTTCGACTACCGGTGGATCACATAATTATATGTTTTCATTAATTTCATTGGAGGTGTTTGGTGTTGTGGTGAAATTAATAAAATATAGACAATGTACGATAGTGAAACGGTCACATTACGAGCTGGCACAAACGCAGTCAGTCGGGGGTTCATGTCAAGATATTATCAAGGAGATATTTGCATGTCTGGGGCGGGATACTCAAAACTGTCCTAACTTGGGGCACTTAGGACTTCCTAACTGACTTAGGGCGCCCTATGATATGAACAGGTTAGTACAACTTATCTCGTGTCTCAAGTTGTATACACAAACAAAATTTAGGATGTCCTATCCTATTCCTAAATGGTTAGGAACTCCTAAATTGTCCTAAATCTTCTAGGGTGCCCTATGTTGTTCAACCTTATGTCCCATTGTTTGGGTGGAGCAACCAATCACAGGACATTAATATCAGCTGATCAAAATAAACAAACGCCACTGTGGCAGAGAGAGCTACCCAGCTGTTGTATTACCTTATGTTTTGCCTATGTATCTACAGTGTATATACAGTATATATATATATATATACATTAAATCATGCAATATCCTATATTTAACCCCTAACAAGGTTTTTGAGAGATGTTGAGGAAGTGAAACTAAATGAACCATTCGTAGGATTGCTTGTGTGCTTGCTTTTTGCAGGCTTTTTTGTTAGGCTTCTGTATGTTCTTCCCCTGTCACCTCTTTTTCTTTTGTTGTGTCTCTTGCCGATTCTCCCTACCCTTTGATGCCCCTTTCCCACTGGTGAGACAAGGTACGATTTTCGTCGCCGACACCAATAAATTGGCACATTCGTGATATGTCTCACACCTCTCATGAAAAATCGTTTGACTCTCAAGGCCTCGCAAGGGCCCTCGCGGGTCGTCGCAAATGTTCGGACAGTTCAACATTTTGGACGAGGACTCACGAGGGTTGGTAGCATCGTTGAGCATCGCCGAAGGAACTGCAAGGTTTTCTGCGATCATCTGCGACATCGGCGAGACATTGCGGAGTTAGTCGCACGAAAAAAATTGTTGAAATTTTCCAAAACGTCTCACGACTGATCGCCGATGCTCTCGGATGTTCCGAGAACATCGACGATCATCGGCGATTTCCTCGTCGATTAGTCGTCGACGTGCGCACGAATACTCGCCGAGAGTATACCCGCCAGGGGTATGCTCCGCACGAGGCGGCATGCGAAGGGCCTTGCGACGTCGCGGAATGCTCAAGACACACCTGCCGAGGCCAAAGAGCAACTTCGGAGAGGTGGGTAAAAAATTTGTATTAGGCCTATAGTGAGATATTTATTAGTGGCCCCTCCATCATTGACGATTATGCCTATTACATAAGGCACCCTCTTCAAACACTCATTTACCGTAGTTTGAATCTACCGCGCAGAGCATAAAAAATTGAGGAGCCTTCATCATGAGAGCACGCAACCTCACTCATTGTTCGTCATTATGAAATTGGGTACTCACTACGAAAAAACTTCGTAAAAAATTACAAATAAAAAGAAAATAAGAATAACTATTCATAAGCTTTCCATAACTTCGTGGATGTACTTGTGTGGATCTTTAACCAGACGCTGACTTCAGGCATCATTCTTCCTTCTCTGCTCTGCGCTCAACCTGCCCTGACGTGTCTCCCCACGCTCCGCTCGTTCCGCATTTGCTGCGTCCCTAGTGAGTTTTTTCTCATTTGTTTACTCTGGGATGTATCGAGTAAGGTTAGGATATGCGTAGAAAGGGTGTCATGGGCAGGCTGCCCGCAGTTCAGTGTATTTTGGGTCGTGTCTTTGGGACGCCTATTTCGGGCGTACCCTCGTGGTCCCGGGGTCGACGCGTGAAACGTTTTCGCGGATTAGCTAGCCTAGTTATTTAGTTGGCTTTAACTACGCGTGATTAGGCTTCTTTTTATCTTTCTGATGAAGTTGCCTTATTTGTTTGTTTTCTGACGTTCTGAGCGTATTTTTCTTCACTTAGTGAAGTTTTTTCTAGGTCCCGTGTCAGTGCTTCCCTCTCCCGGGTATATTTCTTCGAGGTGGGTTGGCTGCTGTTCCTGTTGTGATAATATTCAGTGCTTTTGTTTTATTACCACATGTTTAAGCGATACTCCGTCTGCTTAGGCCTAGCCAGCCTCTCGTAGCTTTTTTACATGTACAAGTGTTATTGACTGGTTGCCGAGTTTTAATCACGCGTGGTTAAAATAGGCTAGTTTCCCCCGGCGAGTGGTGGCTTGAGGGCTCTCCAGAACTGCGTCTCTGTAGTGGGGCCTGTGTTCAGGCTTACTGTGTGTTTCCCGGCGGAAGGGCTTTACCCGATTCAACTAGGGGTTCATGCGGACACCTGATGGACTATAGTTTTCCCCGGTTTTGCAAAGCCGTTGAAAAACGGGGCTGTGTAGTCTTTCCACCCCGGCGATCTTTTGCAAAGAAGTGGGGATAGGAACAATTGGGGTTAACTTTTCTATTAATTTTCACCCGGCGGTTGAACCTCGGGAGGGTGGGAATCAGGGATTTGCAATTCGGTAGGATTAGCCT
This sequence comes from Paralithodes platypus, assembly GCA_032716605.1. NCBI lineage: Eukaryota > Metazoa > Arthropoda > Malacostraca > Decapoda > Lithodidae > Paralithodes > Paralithodes platypus. The sequence continues at coordinate 66,595,275 of CM064575.1, read as the reverse complement.
AACAATTGAGGGATACAATTAGGTATCAAGACATTCAACGCACGGCGATCTAATGATTAAGATGGGATTAACCTGGCTAACTGCGTTATAATAAGGAGGCCGGCGTCTTAGTATGGGTTCCCGGTGAACGTTATATCACAGGGAAGACTGCGTCACTTATAAAGAACTGCTCATCTTTATATCATGTCAGAGGATATTCTTAAATCTTTTGGACACGTAAAGTTATTTACGAATCTTTACATATGAACCTACAGGGTAACGAGAGGTAATGGTGGGGTATTACGTCTCGTTGCCCGGCGGTTCATTAACACTTGTGTTAGAACATTTTGGGGTAACCTTATGAGCATTAATTCCTGGAAATTTTCTTTTTTCCAGGGCGGAGTTCCGGCGGGTCCACAGAGGACCAGGTGAGGCCCGGGGGGAGTTAGCTTTTAACCAGTCTCTGCCATGGCTGCTCTAGCCCCTGTTTTTGCTCTTTGCTCAACGCCCTCATGTTCCGGAATCCCTATTTTTGCGCACACTCTGTGCATTCGTTGTGTCAAATGCTTGGACCGATCAAGGGGTTTGTGGGTAACAAAGAATTGTACCTTTTGTAGTCAGCTGGGTATTAAAGTATTACAGCACAACAATCTGGTCGCGGCGGTTGCATTACGCGAGGTCAGACAACTTCTTACTAATTATGCGACTGCAGTGGCTCATAAAGCATTGCAGTGTGATAACGTAATTTTGTGGGACCGTTTGTTGGTTCAGTACCCCGCAATTAAACGTCCTCCTTCCCGAAGTAAAGTTACTAAGCCGGCAGAGTTAAAGAGCTTCTTCCCTCCCCCGGCACATCTAAGAGACCGCGAGAGCCGTCTCCCCCGACGACAACTTCGGAATCAAGATCTAGGTCCAGGTCACGGTCTCCTCTCAGAAAGCAGACACATAGTCACTCGACTTCACCTTCGCGGAAGAAGAGTAAGACAGACAAGACCAAGGACAGTTCTAGTGATACATCAAAGTCGAGGCGGAGTCACAAGTCTTCTAAAAAAGAGTCTCATGTACGAAAGTCCTCCCGGCGTTCGCCGGAGCCTCGAACCTCGCTTTCTGCCTCTACTCCCGACATGTCTCAAGTCCAATCTGACAGGTCGGAAGTGGAGTCAGAGACTGTGGTCAGGGATATTCCGGCGGACATAGTGTCCCCAAATAATATTCTCACTTTAGATTTAGAGGGTTCTCGCGGCAGTGATATCCCGCTAGAGGGCTCGAGTGAGGGCTCAGTCATTGGGGTGAGGCCTGGCTCACAAGTAAGTTCCGACCAAGGCCGGGGAGCTTGGGGGTACTCCCAGCCATGGCGAGACAGCTCTCTGCCGTCTCAGGCAACTCAGGTAGTGGCTGAAGTCCACCTGGACGCGGAGACACCGTCTTCCATCCCTGACTTAACATGGCAAGGGGCCCCAGCCTCGGCGGAATCCTCTCAGGAGGGACCGGAGGCAGGGGATGATGGGTCTATTATTTCTGGGGTGGGTAACGTAGGTAACTCTCAGAATAGGGATATTTCACCTAATAGTTCTTCATCTGCTCAATTTGTCACGGCGGATGAGATTGACGGGTTATTAGCGAGTGCTTTAACTAAGTTTTTTGGCCAGCAACCGGAGCCTCCTATGGTTGGTCTGGGAGCTCCCACGCCAACATCGACTGTCCGACCACTGGCTACTTCCGTTACTTTGACACAGACTCCGCTCACTCCCCTTGTATCACCTACTATTGTTACTAGGCCAACTTCGGCGGCACTAACTACTTCCAATGTGCGAGTAGTAGCAGACGTAAATCCTCCCCCATTAGACAAAGCCCCGATCAGAAAAGGGGCTATGCCTCTCTTATACGGGCCAGACGATTCGTGGGTATCATTGGTACCAACAAAGCCAGAGGTAGCACAGTCCACTATGTCAGGGGAGCTTCCGGTACCACGAGAGTGGGTAATCCAAGGAAATAAATCTAGGAAGTTAAGGGCTCTAGATATGCTGGGAAATGTACTTGATGTTAGTATTAAGGCCATCCCCAACTATTATCATCAGGATTATTTTGTATATTCTTCTACACCTGCCCTACCCCCTGCGTCAGCTTCAAAACTCTTTTCGGACTGGACAAAACATGATTGGTTCAATGATATCAAAGCGCTGTCAACTCTAACCCCTGAGTTGAGATTAAAGACGTTTACTGACTCAGCCGCGAATCCAGTTTTGAAGGTGGAGCAATTGGGTCCGGGACCTTGGGTGGACTGGGAAGTCGAGGCGCAAAACTTTGCAACCACATTCACTTCTAAAGCTTCACACCAAATTTCACAAGAGAGCCATTCTTGGTTCTCTCTCCCAGTATACTCTGCCGGCGGAGTTCCCTCTGCTCTCTTTGCCTTTTTAGCTGCCCCTAAAATTAATCTATGCGAGCTTAAAGATCCGTTCTCTACACCTTCCACTGCTCACCTAGACCGGGAGTTTAGGCTACGGGGTAAGGCGTACAGACTATTTTCTCAGTATATTGTTACGCAACAAATAGCAAAATCAATGCTAAGATCTGCTCAGGCTATCGCGGACACAGAAGTTCGAAAGGCAATCGAACTATCTAGACGCTTACTTCTCCAAACTTCTATTCAGTCACTAGGAGATATACGCAAGGCCTTGTTAGAGGCGGTGCGGGCAAGACAAGATCTAAGGATATCTCTAGTCCGAAAGCTCCCGGATAGGATTGCTAATCAAGTAGTAATGTCCCCAGTTCTAACTGCCTCTTTAATGTCCCCGGAGGTGTGGAGGACGGTGTTTAAGATGGCCCAGGCCTTGAAGCACAGTCCCGCCCCATCTCAGAAACCTGCTTTCACTTTTACCAAGCCCAAACCAGTCGCTAAAGCTCAGTCTGGTGGGGCGAAATCCTTTCATTTGCCTAAATCCTCTTCCACCCAAGGTCAGTACAGATACAAGCAAGGAAAGTCTTCAGGTACCCATAAAGGACAGAGGTATCAAAGGCCGGGTCAGGGCCCGTCTCCAGCCAAACCCGGCCAGTCGTCTAAACTTCCACCACCACCACCACCAAAAAACTAAGGTCTCCCTCACTCCCAGGGCCGATCTCCCGGCGAGTGGATCAGGGGGTAGTCCAGCCGGCGAACCCTTGTCTGCTAACTGGGTCGTTCCGGGCGAATCATCGCGCATGGCCTTTAAACACATGGGCAAGGATGGTGGCACGCAAAGGCATCACCTGGCAGTGGCTCCGGCGACCTCGCTTACATCAGCCGACAAAGGCAAATTTTGTTTCATTAGAGGTGGAGTCACTGATCCAAGAGATAGTGGCCAAGAATGTTATCATCCCGGTCCCCCAAAATTACCCAGTTTTTACATCCAAACTTTTTCTGGTACCCAAAAGGGACAATGTTCAGATGAGGCCGGTCGTAGACCTATCTTATCTGACCCTCCATATTCACAACGTATCCTTCCGCATGCTGACAGTGAATCAGATCAGGCTAACACTTCCGCCGGAAGGGTGGATGTGTTCTTTAGACCTGACGGACGCGTATTGGCACGTCCCGGTAAACAAACGGTTTCAACGTTTTCTAGCATTACGAATCATGCATCAGATTTATGTCTTTCAGAGGATGCCGTTCGGTTTAAACCTAGCACCTCGCATATTCACGAAATTAGTCCGGCAAGCCCTGATGCCCTTGTTGCAACAAGGGATCAGGATTTTGTGGTATCTAGACGACTGGCTGGTGGTGGCGGAGACGGAACAATTATGCATAAGTCATGTCAACATAACATTAACTCATGTAAAAACTCTAGGATTCAAGGTAAACCTGGTAAAGTCAACCCTTGTTCCCTCATGAGTGGTTCAGTGGATAGGGCTGGTCTGGGACACAGCTGCTCTCACTCTGAGTCAGAGTGTGGACAATCGGAATAGGTTTCGCAAGAAACTGTTTCTGTTTCTTCACAGTCTGACTCCGACACGGAGAGTCTGGGAATCTCTGGTCGGCTCTCTCAACTGGATTGAACTAACTGTAAAGTTGGGCCGGTTGAAAGTCAAACGTTTAATTTTGGAGGGCAACAAATTTTGTCCACTATTGCCAGCGGAAACATTATGGCCCATCCCAAAATTAATACACACCTTACTAGCGGTCTGGGCGAAGAGGGAAACATTGCACTTAGTCATGTCTTGGACCTCTCCTCCGCCGACGGTATGGGTGGACACGGATGCGTCAGGCACGATAGGTTGGGGCTTTCAGTCAAACCAAGGGCACCAGGGTCAAGGGCTCTGGTCCCATTCAGAATCCTCCCATATAAATGTCAAAGAGTTACTAGTCCCCTTGTATTTCCTTCAGGCTCACGGCTTTTCTTTGCGGGGCAAATCGTTGGCCTTCAGGATGGACTATCTGAATGCAGTTCACTGCGTTCAGAAACAGGGGTCAACGCGATCTCGGAGGTTACTAAACGTGTCAGAAAAGATTTTTGTACTAGCCGACAAGCTGGACATTCAGCTTCACGCTTCTTATCTCCCCGGCGTAGCGAACGTCTGGGCAGACGCTCTATCTCGGAGACAGAGCACAACAGTAGAATGGGCGCTCAAGCAAAACATTTTCGACCTAATGATTGCGAAGCCTTACCGTCCACAAGTGGATCTATTTGCGTCCGAGGAGACTCACAAACTCCCGCTGTACCTAACCCGCCGGACAACCACGCCGGCGGGAGGACCCGACGCACTGGTGACGGACTGGAACATGTGGAGTTCCATTTATCTGTTTCCGCCGCAAGACGCTTCTCTAATGTGCCAAGTAGTAAACAAACTACAGGATTATCGGGGCGTCGTCTCATTAATCGCGCCCCTGTGGCCGGCGCAGGCGTGGTACCAGCAATTAAAGACGTTGTGCCCGAACCCGGTGTCGCTCCCGGTTGGGTATTTCCACTTAGACACGATTGGCAACCTAGAGACCTCGCTGACTTTTGCATTATGGACATTCAGGAGGCCAAATGGCTAGCTCCGTATGGTCGAACCGTGACCGATAAATTCATGATTCAATACACACAATCTACTAAGAGACAGTATCATTCGCATTGGCAGTCTTTTACTTCTTGAATACTCAGAACAGAACAATCCGTGCCTTCGGTGGCTTTGGTTTTTAACACCTTACGAGCGGCCTATGCGGTTTATTTATATGTACCGCCCAGCGGGGTGTTTTTAGCCAAAATAGGGCTGTTTACGTGATCATTTTCATGCCTAAATAAGACCCAGAACGTAAAACAAGTATCTATCCCTGAAAGGGCATAAACAGAGCTTTCGAATGACACCATAACGATCCTTTTATGATGGCTAGTTTTCTTGCAATAACCGTGCAACGCGAGTGCAAAAAGCATGTAATTAGGCACTTTCCCCATACAATTCCGTATATAGCGAGTGAGAGAGGGAGGGAGGAGGTGGGATTCGTGTCAGTAGGTTCGCCGCGGTGGTCTGGAGCAGTCATACGCTCGCTACTCTCCTGCCACCACTTGTCTCTCTCTCTCAGCAACATTACGTGCTGAAATTGCCACACGACCTATGTCGAGCGCCGCCACATAGTCCAGCTTTATTTAACTCGACTTATGTTGCTCGCCGCTAATTAAGGGTTAATTATTTAAACTATCCGTTTGAGCAGAAACGGCTATCAGTAGTAACGTTAAAGAATCACTTAACAGCAATTAGGGTGCCATTCCTGGACCGTACGGGTCTAACCATACCACTAGCGGAGGAAACAGGCTTCATGAGGGCATGTTTTAAACTCCGCCCACCTCCCCGTCAGCTCATGCCTACCTGGTCTCTGGACAAAGCGTTGTCATTACTTCATTCCCGGCTGTACCAAAATACTGCAGATTTTGACTTACTTTTAAAAAGGGCAGTATTCCTTAGGCTTTAGCTACCGGGAACAGGGTGTCTGAGCTGGCGGCGATGAGCAACACACCTAATTGCATCAGGTTTGGTAGGCTCAATGATTGTATTCATATTGCTCCTTCCCCAGGGTTCATCGCCAAGAATGAACACAGTGATCACGTGTTTTCAGAGTTCACGGTGCCGGCATTGAAAAGGGGAAAAGTGCACCATAATTTATGTCCAGTGCAAGCACTTACCAAATATTTAAAGGTCGCACCTAGGAATCAACAAGGTGCTTTATGGGTATCTAGTACGGGTAAACGCGTTATGAAGCGTAAACTGGCTTCTCTCTTAGTTAACGTCATTCAGGAAAGTAATCCCGGCGTTGTGGGTAGAGCTCACGATTTACGCAAATGGGCGACCTCTTTACGTTTCCTTAAGAATTTTTCTGTTGAGGACATAGCAGCCACGCACCTCTGGTCCTCTAATCATACTTTTTTGACTCGATATCTTTCAGTAGCTTTGGACAGGCCTTCCATGCCATGTATAGCTTTACGGCAGAGGGTCTAGGTGGCCTCTGGGTCACTTAATGTTTAGATGAGGAAAAGAGAGGGGGGGGGGGTGCAGTCAGTGTAACGTAGGACACCCTAGACCCCGCCGGAGGACTTGTGCAAAGCTTACGAGCTGTGATACAGGGTGTAGGTGCTGTGATTTTAAAGAAATTTCTGTAGTATTCATTACAGGAAATTGTGCTAATGTCCAATCATAGTTCAAAGACAATGCTTGTTGTAAATAGTTTTGGCTGCGAAGCAATATAATTTTAAGTAAATCTTAGTAGTTGAGGCCGCAGCTGGTATGTGTAATGTAAGTACCTCTTTACGGTATAATTTTCAAATTATATCCAAGAGTTAATGGGGTTTATATGTGCACATGTAAACTTTGATGTTTTTTGTTTTTCACCACTTACTTTAAGTGGGGTGCCTTCTTAACTACCAGCTCTGTGTACAGTGTCTCGGAGTTAACCCCTTTTTGTCCAAGCAGGCTTCTTCGAAGCACGCTCCCGCTTGTCACCTTTTTGTATATTGTTATGCTGTATAAAGTATTATGCACACAAATATATCTTTTTTACAAAGTATGAATACTATGTGGTTGTTTGATTATCTGCTTTTGCTAGAGTTATGATATGATTACGAATGTCCCCCTCCAGTCTTAGATATCAGGCATAATCGTCAATGATGGAGGGGCCACTAATAAATTATAGGTTTGGCTCCTGTAAGGAGATAAAGAAAACCTAATATTTAGTAGTGGCCCCGTAATCATTGACGACTGGGGCCCTCCCGACCATCCCCTTCTCATTCGTTGATGTATTAAGGATTTTGGTTTACTTGATATGTCAGTGAAGGAAGAATGACGCCTGAAGTCAGCGTCTGGTTAAAGATCCACACAAGTACATCCACCACGAAGTTATGGAAAGCTTATGAATAGTTATTCTTATTTTCTTTTTATTTGTTATTTTTTACGAAGTTTTTTTAGTGAGTACCCAATTTCATAATGAGAACCATAGTGAGGTTGCTGAGCTCATAATGAAGGCTCCTCAATTTGTTATGCTCTGCGCGGTAGATTCAAACTATGGTAAACGAGTGTTTGAAGAGGGTGCCTCATGTAATAGGCATAATCGTCAATGATTACGGGCCACTACTAAATATTAGGTTTTCTTTATCTCCTTACAGGAGTCAAACCTATAATCATTCACCTACGGTGAAATTCCACATATTGTTATTTTTGTTGTTGTTGTTGATGAAATCTTATAGAATAACCTTTCCTCTTGCCGTTCATGAAAACAAAACAATATAAAAAACAATTATTATGGGTGAAAACCGACTGAGAGTTAGGGCAAATAGGGCTGACTGATGATATGCCTTCACCTACGGTGAAATTCCACATATTTTTATTTTTGTTGTTGTTGTTGATGAAATCTTATAGAATAACCTTTCCTCTTGCCGTTCATGAAAACAAAACAATATAAAAAACAATTATTATGGGTGAAAACCGACTGAGAGTTAGGGCAAATACAGGCGGACTGATGATATGCCTTCACCTTCGGTGAAATTTCACGTATTGTTATTTTTGTTGTTGTTGTTGATGAAATCTTATAGAATAACCTTTCCTCTTGCCGTTCATGAAAACAAAACAATATAAAAAACAATTATTATGGGTGAAAACCGACTGAGAGTTAGGGCAAATACGGGCGGACTGATGATATGCCTTCACCTACGGTGAAATTCCACATATTGTTATTTTTGTTGTTGTTGTTGATGAAATCTTATAGAATAACCTTTCCTCTTGCCGTTCATGAAAACAAGACAATATAAAAAGCACTTATTATTGGTGAAAACAGACTGAGAGTTAATATTTTGCTGGGAATGGATTCTATAAGAGCGGAAAAACTATCGTTATAGATTTATTTCTATAAAATCCAATAATGATGATAGAATAATCTAAACACCGCCATCATGTTCAGCGGCCATATATATATATATATATATATATTTGTTTTGAGAGTAAGCTAAATTTGTACATTTTTCGATAGAAAAATTTCTCCGGCGAAGCCGGATTTCTCCATACAATGCTGGCTCCCTATCGCTCGCCAGGAAGAAATCGACACCTGGATGGGGATAAACGTCTTAAAACAGTAGGCTGAACGGGGCCGAACGGATACAAGCAAAGAGAGAGGGAGAGAAATAGAAACAAAATAAAAAAACGAGGAGAGGGAGAGAAAGAGAAAACAACAAACAGCAGGTGGGCTCAATGTTTGCATTACGGCTTAACAATTGAGCCCACCTCGCTTTTTTTAGTTTACTCTTTCTCTCTCTCTCTCTCCTCGTTTTTTTTTTTTTCTATTTCTCTCCCTCTCTCTGTTCCGCTGTTGGGTATCATAAGTCGAGTATGAGTAGGCCCCGACCTACCCTAAAGCGGGCGTCATACAGAAGTCGAACCCACCCGAACCCGGCCGAATCGATTCAAAAATTCAAATTTCAGTCAGTTCTGGTCGATTCTGGTAACGCTTCGGGTCATCTTCGGTTATCTTCGGGAAGATCCACTTAAGATCCACACCAGACATGTCAAAACTATTTTTCAGAATCTCTCAGTAGATAAGGCTCCTGGTCCAGATGAAATTCCTCCAATAGTACTCAAGAATTGCTCCTTGGTGCTCCCTCCTGTATTGGCAAATGTTTTCCGTCTGTGTACTCATACCTCATGCTTCCCAGTACCCTGGAAAGAAGCAAACATCCATCCAGTTCCTAAAAAAGGTGCCTCTTCAGATCCATCAAACTACAGACCAATAGCTATAACTTCCACTCTTGGTAAAGTCTTTGAAATTATATTAAATAATCACATAATTAAGCATCTTGAGAATAATAAATTAATCAGTGATAGGCAATATGGTTTTAGACGATGTCGATCAACTGCAGACATGCTTTGCCTTCTTACGCATCAAATCAACCAAGCTACAGACCAACATGGTGAAACACATACAATAGCACTGGATATATCAAAGGCATTTGATAGAGTCTGGCATCAATCCTTATTGTCGAAGATGTCACACTACGGCCTTGCATCATTAGTTCCACTAATTTCTTCTTATCTTCATAACAGAAAAATATGTGTAATGGTAGATGGCCTTTATTCTCAATTTCACTCAATAAATGCTGGTGTTCCCCAGGGATCAGTTTTGGCCCCAATTCTGTTCCTCATTCATATCAATGATCTCATATCTACCACTCATAATCCAATACATTCCTACGCAGATGACTCAACACTCCACAGTTCCTTCACATTTACCAATTCTTTCACCCAACCCGATCTTATAAATTCAAAAATAAACACTGCAATTTCTCTGAACCAGGACCTTTCTAGAATTAATGGATGGGGACAAAAGAATCTAGTTTCCTTTAATGCACAGAAAACCAAGTACATTCAATTTTCTAACCGACAGAATCTCACTGACTCCCATATATTTTTTAATGATGTAAATATTCCCACTTCCCCTAGTATTGACATTCTCGGTGTAACATTAACTACTAACTTGAGCTGGACACATTATGTTAGAGGCATTGCTAAGAATGCCTCTAAAAAACTGGGACTCCTGTACAGAGTTCGAGAATTCTTCACTGGCGAGAAGTTGGCCGTGATATATAAAAGTCATGTGCGTTCTCAGATGGAATACTGTTCACCTCTGTGGGGTGGAAGTGGAGTGGTTGCATTGAGGCAGTTGGACAAAATTCAAAATAAAGCTATTAGATTAATCAATAACCCTGCAATCACACAGGACCTTCCTACATTATCCATACGAAGAAACGTTGCATCCCTTGCATTATTCTACAGATATTTTCACAGCAATTGTTCCGAGGAACTTGCTTCAATTGTGCCGCCTCTCCACATCTTTCCCCGTAGAACTAGGGCAGCTGAGAGCGCCCATGAATTTACACTTTCTCCTCCACAATGCAGAACTTCTGCATATCAGAATTAATTTATCCCCAGAGCTACTACTCTTTGGAATTCACTTCCCTCGAATTGCTTTCCACAAACTTACAATCTACAAATGTTTAAATCCAGTTGTTACAAACATTTTATGAATGGAGGATGCCTTTAGGCACATGGACCTTTTTGTTTTGTCTGTGTTTTTCCTTCCGTTCATTGTCTCTTAAAAAAAAAAAAAAAAAAAAAAAGTTCTTGGGTTGTTCTGGTCTTGAGTCGAATCATCCGGTGAATCAGGCAAAAGTTAATGCATGCGTTAACTTTTAGCGATGAATCGGGTAAAAAAAACGTTAAAAAAGATCGTGTCATGATCGAGTTTTATTCGAGTCATATTCGGGTTACATTCGACCCACTCGGGTCCTGTTCGATTTTAATTTGAATTGCCGATGATGACTCGAATTACTGGAACTTGGGTCGAATGTAACCGGATGATAGTCGATATTACCCCGAAGGAAACTCGATGATAACTGGATGAATCTCTCATAAAATCGATTGTAACTCAAACGAGAGTCAAACGAGACTCGATATTGACCCAACCATGACCAGAAATGGCAGAATAACAGACAATGGAAAGTCGATGCTCACTCGAATAACAGTCGAATATCACCCTATCCATCTGTTTTTTCATTGTCTATGCTGGCTCGCTATCGCTCGCCAGGAAAAAATCGACACCTGGATGGGGATAAACGTCTTAAAACAGTTGGCTGAATGGGGCCGAATGGATACAAGCCAGGGAAAGAGAGAAACGGAGAAAGAGATAACAAAAAAAGCTGGTGACCCCCCCTTAATAATTTTGACCTGTTCGTTTAGAACAGGGTATAAGTACATCAATCAATCAAAGGAGGACTAGGAGGGGATGACGCATAGACGCACTCACCCTACATACAAATAAAAACAAATGTCAGGATGGCACACACACACACACACAGAAAGATAAGTAGAAAGGTTATTGACCACGAATTTGTTACACCTTCGTTACACACACACACACACACACGCTACAAGATATAAATTCTAAGCTGAGTACATTGTTGATTTCGTGTGTGCAATGTAGAATATATTGGTTGTAGCATAACTAGTCTACATATTATGAATAGTATTTTTAACATATTAACTTTACTCTGGTTACCATTAGACGATATTATTCAGCTTAAAAAACAATTAGCAGGTTTCGAATTGTTTTACTTAATTCTTTTTAATACCACAGATCCTTCTTCAATATACTCTCATTATACTCTGGCAACTATTAGATCGACTGAGCTTCAGCTGAGCTTCGGTAATAATTCTGGTTATTTCCCAGTCTTCGGGACATATTCGAGTTATATTCGACGACAAATGATCGAGGCTTCTTCATTCCACATCGGGTTTCCTTCGAGTTACGTACGGGGATTCATCGACTCATCATCGACTTTCATTCAGGTCCATCGGGTTATATTCGAAATTCATTCGGGTCAGTGTCGAGTTATATTCGACTCCGAGTTACTTTCGGGTAATTCGGTTCAAATATGCAAGTCATCGACTTTGGGTGGCAGTCGGCTAACGTTCGACTTCTGTATGACGCGGCCTTAAGTCAGGACATCCTAAAGGCCGCGTCATACAGAGGTCGAACGTGGGGCGACAAACTCCCGAATAGGATGACTTGCAAAATAAATTCAAATTTCAGCTGGTTCGGGTTGATACGGGTCAATTTGGCCAATGATCTTGATTATTCTGGGGACATTCTGGGGATGTTCATGGGTGCAGGCGAACATCTTGTGGGTCAGCCAAAAATTAGTGTATGCTAGTTAGCTTTTGACCGACAATCGGCTGTAAAAACCGTTAAAAAATGGTCGGCTTTCGTTTGGCTGCTTACCTTAGTGTTAAGTTCTTCTAATTAGGCCCATGATCTGCTCTAACTTCCACCATATTTATCACCATCATCATCACCACCACCGCCACAACCATCATCATCATCATCACCACCACCACCATATTTATCACCATCATCATCACCACCACCATATTTATCACCATCATCACCACCACCACCATATTTATCACCATCATCATTACCACCACCACCACAACCATCATCATCACCATCACCACCACCACCATATTTATCACCATCATCATTACCACCACCACCACAACCATCATCACCATCACCACCACCACCATATTTATCACCATCATCATTACCACCACCACCACAACCATCATCATCACCATCATCATCACCACCACCACCATATTTATCACCATCATCATCACCACCACCACCACAACCATCATCATCACCATCACCACCATATTTATCACCATCATCATTACCACCACAACCATCATCATCACCACCACCACCATATTTATCACCATCATCTTTACCACCACCACCACAACCATCATCATCACCACCACCACCATATTTATCACCATCATCATCACCACCACCACCACAACCATCATCATCATCATCACCACCACCACCATATTTATCACCATCATCATTACCACCACCACCACAACCATCATCATCATCATCATCGCCATCATCATCACCACCACCACCATATTTATCACCATCATCATCACTACCACCACCACAACCATCATCATCATCATCACCATCATCATCACCACCACCACCATATTCATCACCACCACCACCATATTTATCACCATCATCATTACCACCACAACCATCATCATCACCACCACCACCATATTTATCACCATCATCATCACCACCACCACCACAACCATCATCATCATCATCACCATCATAATCATCATCATCATCAGTAGCAGCCATTATTAACCCCTTCAGCACCATGATGCCATTTTACCTTTGAATCTGGCTAGAAGTAGATGATTTTATGCAGTTTAAGAAGGACCTATGACACTATGAGGGTAGATAAACGTCTTAAAACAGTTGGCTGCTTGGAGCCGAATGGATTCAAGCCAAAGAGAGAGGGAGAGAAAGAGAAAAAAAAGTGAGGTGGGCCCCTTAACATTCCCCTTCAACAACGCCAATACATTCTTTATAGGGGTTCATACATTCCCACATTCCCACATTCGTTTAGCATCGTGTAAAGTCGTCTGAAGTTCTTATAGGTTCTTTCATGTCGGTTGATGTAAGGCTGATCATCGTACCTCAGTTTTGACTGGTCGGCTGAGTCGGGGTATAATCCAGTTACAGTCGAGTCATGGTCATGCATTAAGCCCGCGTCTCACACAGTACGCTAGCAGCCGACCACAGCCGATCTTTTCAAAATATTTGAATTTTTCCGGGATCGTCTGACATCGTGTGTGATCGTGTAAAAAGATCGCCTCTTATCGTGGTAGGCGAGGGGTGGTCGAGTGGCGCGGAAATGGTCGGCAGTGAACGGCCAAAAAATAGTGGCTGCACTAAATTTTGGCCGATAGTCGGCAGATTTTTGTTTTTAATTTTTTCGTGCAATGCACGAGCATATGTCGTGCAACGATCATCGTACGTGAATCCTGTGTATATCTTCATTGACGTCCTCTGATCGGTCAACTTTTTTGACAGACGAATAGTACGACGATAGTTCGATCAATGCACGATAGTTGCACAACCACCCCACAATAAATCGTGTGGCGCATATTATATAACCACGTTCCATTTCATTAGAGTATGACCGATACTCGATCACAACACAATAACTACACAATATATCATATGGCAGACACGCCTAGTGCACGATCAAAATGTTAATTACACGTTAAATGTACGACAACCCCAGGATCATTTTCCGTTATATCGGGCTAGTCGTGTATGGCGCCTCGTGGCTGTCTGGACAACGTGGCATCCAACCCACGCTCTGCTCAGGAATTTTCCACGCCACACACGTTCATCGTACGCCGTGGTAGCGCGAATCGGCCCGGCCATATAAGGCGACCCGACTGCACCAGGAACATTGACTTCTCTCTACAGCCCCACGCGCACACAACACCTCCTCCATATCTCCAGCTCCACCTTTCAGCCTAGACAACAAGCATGGTGGGCAAGGGACGAAAGAATATTAAGATAGCTGCCCCCCCGCAGCAATCCGAAGACCTGTTCACATCCCAGAATGCTGAAGACGACGCCCAACAGGAAGAACAATCGACAGAAGAGGAGGACCATGATGAACAACAGGAGTCTGGGCAAGCATTGATCCCCCCACCATGCCCCAGTCGCGAGGTTTCCCCAGCACCACGCCATCTTCACCATGATTTGGTGGACACCCAGGCCGACAGGGAGGGATCCGATGAAGAATCAGACCCGCCATCACCCACACACGGCAAGCAACCACCCAGCAAGGGCAAGGGCAAGGCAAGTGCCAAGAGGAAGCGGGTCTACTCCATCCTCGCGGAAGATAAGGAGGTGATTGTGGCAGAGTGGTACAGGGAGCATCAGCTCCTGTATAACAAGAAGCTGAAGGCCTACCGTGACAGAGAGAAGAAGGACAGAGTGCACCGGGAGATGGCAGCTAAGATCAACGTAACTGGTGAGTTAAAGTGCCTTTATTAATTGAGTGTTATTATATATAGACAATGTACTGACCTAGCCTTTGATAATGTTTTTTAGGAATGTTAGAAAGACAGATGTATGAATAATGACATAGATGAGTTAATTGTGTGGCCAGGTAATATCCGCAGGACACCTGTGATGGGCCATGGCCCACGGGCCAAATGAAATACGAACAACAACGTTGTTGTGAATTCATATTTTCCAATAGTTTAGTAGTTTTACGACATAGCATTAATGAACAATGTGTACACCAGTGCTTCTGTCATATTGAATATGACCAATCTTGTAATCAGAGTGTGAGTTGTGACATTATTTAATACAGTTTAACAAATAAGGTGAATGGTACATGTTGAGTAATTATTATTCGATTATTTCCAGTCGAGTGTCTTCACAAGTGGCTGGAGAGCATGAGGACACGCTTCGCCAAACTAATCCAGCTCAAGTCTGGCCAGGCGACCAAGGCGCTGACGGAGAGGGAGCTGTGGATAAAGGAAACCTTCAGTTTCCCCCGTCCCCACATCGTGAGGTGTCCCACCCGTAAAAGCAAGGTATGTTCCAAATAAAAATATTTATTGATGTAGTCTATCATACTCATAATATGTACTGTTTTAGTACTCGTACAACTTCTGTTATAACTCATAATCTGTACTGTTTTATCACTCGCACAACTGTAATGTTGTTGAATGATAGCAGCAGATTCCAATAATTATCATGCAAGCAATTATTATGATCAGGACTGCCTATATTACCAGTGTTATAAACATCATTCGCCAATACTAATATTAACCAGTTTATTAGTTTCACATTCCAATTTGTCTCATATGCAGGCATACATTCAATTAGTGTTTAATGCAGGCTAATCTGATCATGGCTGCGTATATGCATCAATGCTATAAGGATATTCAGTACATTAACAATTAATAATACAGGCAGGTTATTAAATGAAAGAGGGGTCGTAAACGATTCACTATGAGTATGTATTCATATTCAAAGGCATGCATGTTACTAATGGGATTGACACATAATTTATATATTTTAATACATACTATCTATCTATCTATTGCCTGACGCCGTGATCCCCGAAGGTGTGGCCACGAACGAACCGCCCCCATGCACCTCTGTCCCCAGTCAGTCGACGCCCCTCCCCCCAACCAGCACCGCCTTCGTTCATGTAGTTCCTCACTCCATCCTTCCACCTCATATTCGGTCTACCTCTCCCCCTCTGTCCCTCCACCTCGCTTTCGTACACCCTCTTAGTCATTCTCTCACTTTCCATACGTTCCATATGGCCGAACCATCTCAAGTTGTTCCTTTTCACACTTTCCAGCACATCTATCTCCACACCACACCTCCTTCTTACTTCCTCATTAGTCTGTCTATCCCTCCATGTAACTCCGCACGCACTCCTTAAGTAATTCATTTCCACTGCTTTCACTCTTGGTCTGAGTCTCTCAACCAACGTCCATGCTTCGCTTCCGTAAGTCAGTGTCGGGATTACCACACTGTCATGCAAGGACTTCTTCACTTCCATACTGACCACCCTATTTCTTGTTACTGCTTTTAGCGTTCCTACAACCCTCTTCCCCTGTTGTACCCTCTCCCGCACCTCTTCATCCATAGTCCCATCTTTACTCAACACACCACTGCCCAGATACTTAAAAGATTTGACGATCTCCATAGCCTGACCGTTCAGCTTCACCTCACACTCTGTGACTTCACCCCTTTCGAAGACCATAACCTTGCTCTTCCCCGTATTTACCTTCAAATTCCGTTTTTCGCACACTGTTCCAAACTCATTTACCAGACCCTGCAACTCCCATTCATTATCACTCATCAGAACTGTATCATCCGCAAACAGCAGTATAGGTAGCTTCCACTCAATTCCCTCCCTTTTCAGCGATACACCAACATCCACTGCTCCTGATAGTATTTTTTTCATGACTCCATCCATATATACAGTAAACAACCACAGGGACATCACACACCCCTGTTTCAACCCAACATTCAGGTCAAAGAACTCGCTCTGCTCACTCTCCACACGTACTGCCGCCTTTGCACCCTCATACATGCTCTTCACTGATTTCAGCAACTTGCCCTCTACTCTGTATATTCTAAGTGCTTTCCACAAACCTTCTCTATCCACTCTGTCATAGGCCTTCTCCAAGTCCATAAAGGCAACATACACCTTTTGTTTCTTCTCCAGATACTTCTCCACAACACAATTCAGGGTAAAAATCTGATCTACACATCCTCTTCCAAGGTACGACAGGTTGATAGAGAGGTACCCTCACCAGGATTCTAACCCAGCCACCCAAGGTATATTTGGGAGAGGTGGGCACCGTAAACCATTAGACCAACTCTCCCAAATATACCTGGGGTGGGTGGGTTCGAATCTTGGTCAGGGTACCTCTCTATCAACATACCTTTTATTCTTATGTACTACATTACAACCAACTAAACTACGGTTCCCCAACAGCTGTAACCTGCGGCCTCCCAGGACACAAAGGCCACCTCGCCGGATGTCAACAGCCAGGTGGTTGAGGTGGTAGATGTGGTCTTGGATGACCCTGACGAGCCGCAAGAGGTGTCACCTGGGGCCCCAAAGCGCCAGCAGACGTCAACCCAGCGGCGGAAGTAGCAGGCTTCTTCGTTGACAACCCAGGCTGAAAAGGAGATGATGGAGAAGGTAAATTATTATAAATGTTTTTCATAACTTTGTACAAAACAATATAATAAGATTTATTCACAGCCGGCCACAATACACACACACACACACACACACACACACACACACACACACACGCACACACACACAAAGACACATACATACATACATGCAGACACAATCACAATTACCTTGTGTGGGTGTATAGGAGTATGAATGCATGTATTGTCTTTATTTATGTAACCACACAATTTTCAGACCTGGGAGAGGTGGAGAACCGCCATTTTTGTTTCATGTACTGTAATGTGTTATTTGAATGAATTTTTTGCATATGTCTAATAACAACATTTCTACACACAGCTGCGTGACGCAGAGCACCGCAATGCCCTGTTCTGCGAGGAGTGGAAGGCGGCACAGCGGCCAGAGAATCGTCATGTCCAGGAGCTCAAGCAGTTCCACCAGTTCATGACTACAGGGATCGTGAACATGGATCATCGCCTCATGGAACACTACATGACCGAGGTGATGAAGCTGGGCCAGGGGATGAAGGCCTACAGCCTAAGCACAGGAGGCATGCCCAGGGTCACCATTTCTGAGGTGTCTCAACTGCAGCAGGCGCCCATTCAGCCACCAGCACAACAACCAACGTACGAGCAGTTGACCGTGGGAGGGCCATCGGGGTTCCACGCCACTGCTCATGCACCGAGTACACCTAGGGACTGGAAATCTAGTACCCCAAATTCGGCTGTCCTGAGGCAACCCCTGTCAACATCGATTCACCACACACAACCTCAAGACTGGGCGACCTGTCCTCCTTTGATAGGTTCCTGGAGACGGCCGCCATCAACTATTAACTTTTCACATGTATACATACACCCATTACACTGACACAAGGACACCCACACAAACATATATGAAATGTAATTCGTATTTTTATAAATAAATGTATTGTACTGTTAATGTTGTCTGATATTTCCTACCAATAATTTATGTTATACTATATTTTATATACTCTATGTTTTATAAAAATGGAAAGACCTATGTAAATTAATTCAATATAAGTCAAAATAATATATATAAACTGATCAAAATATATATAAATTACGATGAAAGATAAAACAATTACCATTATGAGCAAAATTATACGTGGGAAAAAATAAATAATGAACATAATTATGTAAACAAAATAAATCAAAGAAGTAACATAAAGAAAAAGTTGAACACTAAAATTGGCGTTTATATAAACATCGAAGGTCATATGAAAATAAAGTTGATACAAATAAAAACAGAAAATATAAACATATTCACATAAACTAAAGAACAATGAAAGATAAAAGTAATAACATTTATACTTGGCCAAACAAAGACTCTTAATGAAATTATGTAAATATAATAAATACAAACAGTAACATAACCAAATAATTTAAACTATAATTTGAGGTTCAAGTTGGATTGGTGTATAAAGATACCTGCATAAATAAATAATGCCCCAATAAAGTTGATACAAATAAATACAGAAAATATAAACTTATTCACATAAACTAAAGAACATGATGGGCTGGTCTATCAGAGTGAGAACTGAGCGATCTCTGCCATACCCATAGCTTACTCTGACTGTTCCTTTTACTTATATATTTTCTAGATCTCAAGTGACGGCGTCTCTTCCGTGGATTGACCTCCCAATCTACCAAGATTGGAAGCCAAAGTGTCACATTTTTCCTTTGCCCCTCAACTTTCTCTTCATAATTGCTGAGGGGCACAGGGCCCTGGGTAGGGCTTTGGTTTCCCGGGCGTTTCCGTGCCCTCCTCAGCTCCCCGCCATGGAGTGGCTTCGGTCACCCAGGCTTTTTTGTGGTCGGCAGGGAGGGTTCTGTGGGGGCGCTCGGTTATGGCCTTGGCCTTGCTCGGGGCCTTTGGGCTGTTCGGTCAGGCAGCTTAGGGAACAGCAACAACAACAACAATGAAGGATAAAAGTATTACCATAATAACCCTAACATTTTAATGATGTAAATATTCCCACTTCCCCTAGTATTGACATTCTCGGTGTAACATTAACTACTAACTTGAGCTGGACACATTATGTTAGAAGCATTGCTAAGAATGCCTCTAAAAAACTGGGACTCCTGTACAGAGTTCGAGAATTCTTCACTGACGAGCAGTTGGCCGTAATATATAAAAGTCATGTGCGCTCTCAGATGGATTACTGTTCACCTCTGTGGGGTGGAAGTGGAGTGGTTGCATTGAGGCAGTTGGAAAAAATTCAAAATAAAGCTATTAGATTAATCAATAACCCTGCAATCACACAGGACCTTCCTACATTAGCCATACGAAGAAACGTTGCATCCCTTGCATTATTCTACAGATATTTTCACAGCAATTGTTCCGAGGAACTTGCTTCAATTGTGCCGCTTCTCCACGTCTTTCCCCGTAGAACTAGGGCAGCTGAGAGCGCCCATGAATTTACACTTTCTCCTCCACAATGCAGAACTTCTGCTTATCAGAATTAATTTATCCCCAGAGCTACTACTCTTTGGAATTCACTTCCCTCGAATTGCTTTCCACAAACTTACAATCAACAAATGTTTAAATCCAGTTGTTACAAACATTTTATGAATGGAGGATGCCTTTAGGCACATGGACCTTTTTGTTTTATCTGTGTTTTTCCTTCCTCCGTTCATTGTCTCTAAAAAAAAAAAAAAAAAAAAAAAATTTATACTTGGCCAAACAAAGACTTTTAATGAAATTATGTAACTACAATAAATACAAAGAGTAACATAACCAAATAGTTTAAACTATAATTTGAGGTTCAAGTTGGATTGGTGTATAAAGACACCTGCATAAATAAATAATGCCCCAAACAAGGTAATGACAAGAATGAGCACACTTATAGCAATCTCTTAATTGAAAACAAATACAATATCAGGTATGTAGCTTTATAAAGAGTTTATACTATATATATTCATATAAGACGAATATGTTAGATATTTTTACTTACGATTTGTTACTCGACTGGGTTCTGCCACGCCAGGAGGTTTTCGGGTTGGCTGTAGTAGTCTGCCAGGTAGTCCCTCACAACTTTAGCAGGCCCTGACCAGTTTGTAGCAGACGTGGCTGGAGTCCACGCAGGGGGTCCCTCCTCCAGTCAGCAGACATTTCACCCACATCACCAGGTTGTACGTTCATGCCAGGGCGTCTGTCGATGAGGATGTTGTGGAGGATGCAGCTGGCGAGGACCACCTTCTCCACAGTGCTAGGTTGTAAGTTGATGGTCGTGAGTAGGCACCGGAAGCGATTGGCTAGCATCCCAAAGGCGTTCTCCACAACTCTCGTGGCCCTCGACAGACGGTAGTTGTAGTTCCGCTGTTTCTTCTGGAGACCTCGGTGGGGGTATGGCTTCTGCAGCTACTCTCTCATTGGGAAGGCGTTGTCACCCACAAGGAAATAGGGCACAGGCATATCGCATCCAGGTAGTGACTCTCTGGGTGGCAAATCTGCAGCGCCATCATCAAGCGCCTTCCGGAGGTCAGTCACCTGGACGATACCTGCATCTGAGGCTGATCCGTTGGCTCCCACGTCGGCGTAGATGAACTGGCACTTGGAGTCAGCCAGTGCCAGCAGAACAATAGAATGGTATCCTTTGTAGTTGTAGTAGTAGGACCCCATGTTGCCAGGGGGCTGCATGGCGATGTGCTTGCCGTCGATTGCCCCTACGGTGTGTTTAAAACCCCAAGTGTCATCGAATAGTCTGGTGTGACGTTAACCACTCCGTTAGAACCGCATGGCTTGTCCTACAGTGACTCGCTAGGATCGCCAGGGCAGTGGATGGGGCTACAGTTTATGTATTAGAGTGTGCTTTATTTCATATGAAGGCTCGTGTCATGGGCAGTCCAGAAGGGCTCTTTGTTTTCACCCATGTCAAGGCTTTCTATATTTAATTGTAAAGTATATGTTTTATCATTAACTAGTAATGATGGGATCTGGGAGAGAGAGAGAGAGTAGAACAGAGTGAGAGGGGGGCGCGCAGTGTTTTTGCCCCGCTCGATGACGTCACGGCTGGCTGCCTCGTGGGGGTTGGTTGAGAGAGGTCCTTACCATGCTGCTAGCTCCCTTGCTAGTGGCTAGAGGACTTGTTGCCGCTTTTTTCCCACGCGGCTCGACCTAGTCCCGGTATATATACTGGTTCCTCGCCACTCTCTCCCTCAGATCTTGTTTCTAGAACGCATCTATCTTATCCCTTGCTACCTGTCCCTGCTCTGCACCTGAGAATCTTTTCCTCTGCCTACCTCTCTCTTTTTTCATATCTTTCACCACCTTTTATTAATATTATACCCCCTCTGGTTAACTCTGCAAAATCAGCTTCATGCTGGCCAGTTGTATTGTGCGTTAAGGTCTGATATAACCCATGTATGTTAGTTGTTAAGATAAGTTGATCACGAAGCATTGGTTGGCATTTATATTGTTTAAGTACCGCTTCCTATAATTAGTAATGTTCTGCTGGATTAGATAATGCTAGACTAGGGGTCTGATATTATAAGGTATTGTTTCCTAAGAGTGCTGGCTTTAGGAAAAAGCTGCACGACATACCTGAGAACTGGAGTTGATTGAGTAAATTCTAGTCTGTGTGCCATTGAGAGTGGAGCATGCACGAATGAGGGCTTTTTGCCTATACCATTCTGCACTGTTCTAAGCTCGTTGTTTGTCTTTGAGGTACACCAGGAGAACGCTTAATACTTCGGTATTAAGGTTTCTCAAGAGAGCTACCCTTCCCTATAACGTAATATTTTACGCACAGACTTGAGATTTGCACTTGGCTATGCGGCATGCCATGCGCACCAGTATCTCGTATCATTGACTCTAGCTAGACTTTATCAGTCACAGTAGACATTAAGTATATTAACCTAATTACTCTTTTTATGCATACCCATTTATGATTACACAAGCATTTCGCAGCCTAGTTTGATGTATGGAGACACAAACGACTTAGGCTCTTTTTGTTGATAGGAATACTGCATTGTCGTGGCGATTATTATTGTTGTAGCGTTTAGGATATTCTTGGCCCCGACTGCATTATATATCCTGCCTTTTTGTGTGCATAGCCTGCACGAGCATTGTTCCGCTGCCTGCCTTTTTGGGTTCCATTTCCGATACGAGCATCTTTATAGCATCTAACATTTAAAGAAGATTCCTTGTTAGTGTTGAAGGACTTTAGTGCACTTTCTTTCATGCAGGAGTGCCTGACATTTATTGATTAAAGTAACGTAAGCTGTAACTTCTCTTACCACCTTACTTTGCATACCATAACCAAGCACCTTTGGTTATAGGTAGTAATAGGCTGTTTTCACATAACATTAAGCCTAGAGTAGACGCACATTTATTGAGAGTTTAATAACCTATTATTGCATATAGAACTCTGTAGAGTATTTGTGTTCTTTGTTCACTGGGAATATAAATCAGAGGTTGGAGCTAGCGCTTTCCGTTGTAACATTTATGCCATTACTAGTCCAATGAATAAGAGCCCTGATATATTTGAACCCCAGTCGTAACACTGGCGACCTCCTTCCACCCCTGTGGTGTCGTGGGGCACACGATGACCTCTTCCATGTACTCCTGGATGATGGCCTCACAGGTTTCGCAGACGACAATGGAGAAGGTGTTGGGGGCCACTCTGAAGTTCAGACACAGGCTCTTGTATGCCTCCCCTGTGGCAAGGAAGCGGAGTGTCATGGCCAGGCATAGGCCGGGCTCCAGGGCCTTCCTCCAGTTGGTGTCCTGCTTGGCGATGCATGGTGTTAGCCGCTGGACTATCTCTTTGAAGAGATCCTTGTCCATCCTGAGATAGTACTTGTACGTTGCCTTGTCGGTGTTCTGGAGAGTCTGCATCAGTTGATAATAGTGGCCATACAGGGGTCTTTCCAAGATCCAAGCCCTGACATGACAGGTACGTTGCTTGCATTGTTTTTTGCGGCTCCGTAAGTTTCTCAGGGCGATGGTGCACAACAGCTGCAATCGGAGGTTGCTTATTGTAACTTGGTTGAAGTGTACTATGGCCATGTATGCTTTGTCGTCTGTTCGTAAGGTGGTTTAGTACGTCCATGATGGCCTACATGTTGACAGTAGGAGCTTCGGTGGTAAACTGAATGGGCCGGGGCCACACCCCATTATATAAGTAGGCATATTCTTTGACGTGTCAATATCGTGCGAGGCTTACGACGGGCGTATTTATCGTGCAACGTATGTGTGTTTGTTGGTCATTTAACGTATGGTTAACGACAAGAATCGCCATTATCGTGATTTTAACGTGCTTTAAACGTATGACGAACGTGTGATAGCTGAATGAGTAGTGTCACTGGTCAGCGATTTATTCTACAACGGTCGTGTTGCAGGCATGTGTGACGTGTGTGTCGAGTGACTGTCGAGGGCTTGTTGTACAGCAATCTTGTGCCGGCGAGGATCGTGCTGTGATCCAGTGATTCGATTAGAATCGGCGAAAAAGTGCAAGTCGTCCTCTGTCAGCGGCTGTCGAGCGGTGGCCGTACTGTGTGAGACACAGGCTTTAATCGACTTACATTCGAGTCATGTTCGGGTCTCTGTCGTCAATCGCTCGTGACTATCGGGTTACATTCTAGGCTCGTTCGGGGCATTGTCTGGGGATGTTCTTCTTATCAAAACTTTGGGACAATTTCGGTTGATTCGGTTCAAATATGCAAGTCATCCAATTCGGGGCTTTGTTGCCCGACGTTCGTAGTCTGTATGAAGCGGCCTAACTCTTCACAAAATGGCTGCCCACAGCTTCTGAGTAATTCGTCTTAACTGTTTTGAGTATAGCGTTATAAGGATACTGGAGCAGTTAGGGTGCCCAAAGTGAGATAGGATGTTCTAAATAGTTTTGAGTATCCAGCCCCTGGACTGTATGACACTCTACAGCACTTTGCGGCAGTATATTTCGTAAGTTGACCACTCTGTTGAAAACAGAAGAGCTTCGCTTCATGTGAATGAAACGCTTTTCCGCAAATGTTAATATACTTTGAAGCCTCAAACTGATTAAACAAACTTCCGACGTACAGTCTGAGATTAATTTAGTCGTGGTATGGATCTTCAGCCATCCAGTAGTGCCCTCTGATGGCGGTATTCGAAGCAATCCGAGATACAATGTTTTTCGCTCTCCATAGATGGCTCTGTTCGACACGTCCAGGTAGCGCCAAAAGTAAGCCAGAAACTTCTTGTTTCTTGCTGGATTACGACCATGCTAACTAGAACACACACACACACTACTTCATTATCAGAATGCTAGGAATATTAGTATGCTCTACAACTATAATTATAATAGAGTGATGCGAGTTTTACTCTTGCATAGGAATATAATCAAAATATATGAGAATACTGTATTAAGACGCCGTTCCGGATATAATTATTGAATATAAAATATTGATCAAACCTAGCAATGTAGATAAGGCACACCGAGTATTCTAACTTACTAGGGAAATGGTATATAGTGGATACGGTATACAAAACTTTGTAAGTGAATGCAACACAAGTCTATAGACTATTATAATTTAGTCATATTTCGTGTAGGAATTATATATACAGTTAGTTTACACTAATTATTAGAAATATATTATACCTAGTGGATATTGGCAATACTATGACTTTTTGCGTAAAACAATCTACTCAACTAGATCATGCCGTGACCTATTCCTGTATCTGAATATTTATCAACGGTTACCCAACTCTTTCAGTGGTGGCAAGCAGATCAGACGTCCATGACAAATAACAATCTACAATTCACTAAGCCTACCATAGTTCCCTGGCAGCGTTCTTGCCTTCAAAATAGAAGGTAGGGGACTGCCTTGATTCACCTGAGACTGGGCCCCACTACGCTTATATATGGCTTCTTGATATTGGGGGATGTCCCCACGCTTTGCCCTTGTTGCCAGGATCCAGTCACAGACCAACATCTTTTGATAGACATCTCCTAGTTATCTCCTAGACGTCTCCAAAGACGACGAATAATTAAATGTCATTAAAGGGTTGTACTCCACTTTGATAAAACATCGATGAATGGAAGGATTGCATATATAAATTAACCCTCTACTCTGAAGATCTGTAGGAGTTATGTTAAATACAATCATGTGGAGGTAGTAAAATGAAGCTTCACCTGGCGAAAACACAAGTCAGAATCTAACATACTTAAAACAAATATGTATAAGGAATAGGCTTTATTTACAAGGACACGCCAAGCTTCGACTATATTTGGAGATCTATTCAGTCGTGAAGGGCTGTGAAGAGCGGTTGTGAGAGTCATAACTTGTCACGTCCATGTAAATATTAAAAGACCGTTTTCCACCGAGTGAGTATAATTCTCCATTCACACATTCACTGCATGTGAGTATCGCTACTCAAACTCGTATTTCTCGCACAGTGACTTCACGATACCAGAGAGAGAGAGAGAGAGAGAGAGTCAGGTAGAGGGAGAGAGGGTTCCATGTCAACTCAACCAGTAGACCATTTCAACCAGTAGCTCTCAACCAGTGCCAAATTAACCCAGACCAACCAAACCAGTGCCAAAATATAGTACTAACCTAACCTAACCTAACCGTATTGTTTGATTTGGTACTGGTGGAGAGCTACTGGTTGAGATGGTCTACTGGTTGAGTTGACCGGTCACCGGGAGAGAGGGGTAGTGGGATGTGGAGGAAGGGAGGGGTAGTGGGAGGTGGAGGGAGCGGATAGTGGGAGGGAGGGGTAGTGGGAGGTGGAGGGATGGAGAGGGTTGTGAGAGGTGGAGGGAGGGAGGGGTAGTGGAAGGTGGAGGGAGGGATGGGTAGTGGGAGGTGGAGGGAGGGAGGGAGTACAAAGGAAATCAAGCAACAACAGGTCTAGTGACCCTTCTAGGTTGCTTGTCCTCCAAAACACTGAGGATCAAGTGTCCAAACAGTGGTTTTGAGTGGGTAAGGGAACATTGGAAAGGGAATTACTGCCCTGGAACTAATGTCCGTGGCAGGATTAGGAAGTTAGTAGGGGACAGGTGGGTTAGTAACTGAGGGGGGGATAAAATAAAGTTATTCATTTACAAACGCAGTCAGTCGCAGGTTTGATGCGAGATATTTGTCTAGGCGGAGTTTAAATGAATCAACGGTGATGCAGTCTATAACGTTTCTAACGTAGTGGGAGGTGAAGGGAGGGAGGGGGTAGTGGAAGGGAAGGATTGTGAGAGAGAGGCTTTATTTATTTCATTGGAGGTGTTAGGTGTTGGAGTGAAATTAATAAAAACAAATATATTGTAGGATTTTCCGGGTCAATATAGGCAGCTTATATTACCCAGAGAGTGAAATAACACAAATTAAGTCTGTACATCTTGATTTTGAGAAGATTATTTTCGTCCACCAAGATGTGCATTATTAGGCAGCATGCTACAGCAGGATAAAATTAATAGGGACACATTTTGTAATGGGTAATGAACTGGGGAAGTTACCCTGTATATTCTTGTAAGCCAATACTCTTAACATGTAGAAAATACAGCCTACGATCATTCAGATTAATTAACTGGTAAAGCAAAGATGTTTGACCTGCTAAGCAAAGACAGAACTAGAACACCTAACACATAATAATAATTGTGTCAAGAAGTTCTCGAAGGCACTGGATTTAATGTGGAGGAGATGGCTTATGAAACCTTGCATACAAAAGGTTACTATGAAAAGTTATTCAATACTATCATATACTGAGGAGGCCCTATGATTATCAAACCTCTAAACAATTAGAGATATGCTGTATAATATATACAATTGACACAACTAGTTGTTTTTATTCTACGCATACAAATAGCTTAACTACCTTATTACAGTCTGGGAAGCTGTTTAAACTTTTCGGTAATCCCTAAATTAATCTCATGCCTTATTTTAGCTATTACCTGTTATTATACATCATTATAAAGTATCCATGGAAGAAAAGGGTTTAATAAGACCTAGTTTGACCTATAAATCATTGGATGTTTACGTTATCTCCCTACGCCCTGAAGTACTAACAGAGCTATAGTTCTTTTCTCCAAGCTTCAGAACGTTTCATAAACTTCCACTCTCCTTCATAAAGATATGAGATATAGACAGTATGGGGAAAACATATGGATTTTATTTATTACGCTACGATCAAACTCTGTTGATGGAGGTATGGAATAGTGAAACATATCAACGTTAACACAATTTACTGTATGGAATGATGGAATTATATTAACCCTTAAAAAGCGGCTCACCACATAAGTCGTATTTAATAAAGCTGGACTATGTGGCGGCGCTCGACATAGGTCGAGTGGCAATTTCAGCACGTAATGGTGCTGAGAGAGAGAGACAAGTGGTGGCAGGAGACTAGCGAGCGTATGACTGCTCCAGACCACCGCGGCGAACCTACTGACACGAATCTCAGCTCCCTCCTCCCTCTCTCACTCGCTATATACGGAATTGTATCGGGAAAGTGGCTAATTACCTGCTTTTTGCACTCGCGTTGCACGGTTATTGCAAGAAACCTAGCCATCATAAAAGGATCGTTATGGTGTCATTCGAAAGCTCTGTTTATGCCCTTTCAGGGATAGATACTTGTTTTACGTTCTGGGTCTTATTTAGGCATGAAAATGATCACGTAAACAGCCCTATTTTGGCTAAAAACACCCCGATGGGCGGTACATATAAATAAACCGCATAGGCCGCTCGTAAGGTGTTTTAATCGCAATATTGCTTTAATACGTTATATACTGTATATTAATATTCCTATAGGTAATCCTTTAATTGTGTCCTTCTATTGTTCCTCGACATTATTTAATATCATATATTTTGTGTTTTAATTAATGTTATGTTACACCATGTATGATTCCTATGAACCATACCATATTAAGTTACATTATTTGTGTTGCATTGTTAGTATCCTAATCTCAATTATATATACATATTATTTGTATAATGTCTTTTAACGACCTATACTATAAACACTTATTACTGGTTATATTATTCGCATGAATAAACTACTGTATATAGGGATATATACCTATATATTACCATTTCTAACTCTGAAATGTGTTGCCTGTCATGGATACCTAGAGCATTTTCGCTTCCTTTTAGCATTTATATTCCATATATTTAAATAATGAAGTAGTGTGTGTGTGTATTCTAGTTAGCATGGTCATAATCCACTAAGAAACAAGTAGTTTCTGGCTTACTTTTGACGCTACCTGGATGTGTCAAACAGAGCCATCTATTGAGAGCCAAAAACATTGTATCTCGGATATCTTCGAATGAATACCGCCGTCAGAGGGCACTAATGGATGGCTGAAGAACCATACCACGACTTTAGTTCCAGACTGTACACCACGACGTAGTTTTGCAAATACATACAATAACAAACCTTTTTTGTTAATGGCAAGTTTTGAATTGCCTTCATCAAGCTACAAATAATACACTTTGAGATCAATTTGTATAATTTTCGAAATAAAACAGTCCTGGCAAAAGGCCAGGTCCTCCAGGAAGATTTCCATGCCTAAATGGTACGAAAGGTCATATAATTGACAGGAATGGAACAACAGGCCTTAAAACCGCCAAACTAACGGACACTTAGTTATTTCTCAAACTAATGGTGCTAAGCATGCGGAAAAAGGAGGTCGAGAAAAACAAATTCAAGGGAGAATCTCCCCTTTAATTATAGAGGAAGGCATAACAGAATAATTATCGAGACTAATCACGTTTATCACATCATTTAGCCTTGATGGTCCGCAAGAAATAGTAGCTTACTCATGGTTGACGGGGCTTTGTGCCCCACACGAATCTAAGAATTTCTTCTTCAATCGAGTTGTCAACTTGTGGAATGGGCTTCCCCGAGATGTGTGTGATGCCTGCCAGCGTTGGCAGAATCGCCTCCCGGTAGCCACTAGCACTTGCCAGGGCAGTGAAATGGGCTACAGTCTATCTACAATGTTGTACTTTCTTTCTTGTGAATCGTCATGTCACAGGCAGTATAGAAGTGGTCTTTATTTTCGCCTGTGACAATGCATTATATTTTATATCATGAATTGAACATAAGATGCATTGTAGTGAAGGAGAGAGAGAGAGCGAGCGAGCAGGGTAGGGGGAGGTGAGTGTTGCTTTTCCTCCTCCTCCCTCCTCCCTCCCGGAGGAGTTGCTCGCCCGAGTGGTCTTTTCTCTCGATTTTGATTGGCTGGTGGTTCCTGGTGACGTAGTGGCCTGTGATGGGCTGACCACCATGCCTTTGTGTGTGATCCTGGAGGGGTCCCGAGGAGCTATTCTCTTCAGAGCTTGTTTGACCAGCATACCCTTCACATGTCCCCTTGCTACCTGTCTCCCGACTTCTACCTATAGAACACTTTCTCTCTCTCTCAACTTCTTACTTCTCATTCTTTCAATCTATTTAATATCATAACTCCCCTTTGGTTCTCCACGATTTCATACATCGGCCATCGTATTATATGCTGAAGCTCTCAGATATTATATGTTTAGTTAGGCATTTTGGATGCGTTACCATTTTGTCTGTAGAGGTTCGACACACTCACGGTGTCTCCCTGCCTATTCCTTGGCTGTCTGCTGGGCTATTTAATGCTAGACTGAGGTAAGGCTACTTGTGTTGTGATTTCCGATGTGTAACAGGTTTTGGTGAACCTGTACAATCGCAACGGAGACGTGGGAAGCCTAGGTGGTCTTTCTGACTGTGTACCTTGTGAGTTTAGCACTGTGCTGCGAGTGAGGGCTTTTGCCTCTGCCACCCAGCACTGTGCTTACTCGTTTTGTTTTGACTTTGCGAGGGTCGCCAGGAGAGAACCAGATACTAGCGATCTGTATCTCTCAAGAGAGCACCCCGTGAATTAACGTAATTTGGCCGCACAGTCTTAAGGACCTCGCTAGGCTACGAGCCGCTTGCTCAGCCATTGTTTCCTAGCCTACGACATCCCAGCTAGACTTTATTAGCCTAGCAGACACCCGTTTAGAATTATAAACTCTTATGTTATGTATGCAGCATTCTTATTCACGTTAACCGTAAGCCTTGGTTGTTGTTGAGTTGCACAACCTGATCAGGTTTTTTGAGTTGCCTGACTTCTTTTGTTGTTGGAGATAATACTAGTGTGCATTTATCGTTATTCCCGTGTCAGTTGACACTGTCTGTCTCTACACTTGTCCTATATTGACCCTGCTTTATATAACAGTTCAAAATCCGATACGATCATCTTACCCCAGCATCAGACTTTCTTCAGAAGATTCCTGCTCGATGCTTTGGGACTTTCGTTCACTTTCTTTAGTATAGGAGTGACAGTTCATTATTGTTTAGAGAAACTTTAAATATACCTTCTTCTAGTTTGCATTAAATCATTGCAGTGATTTAATTAAGATCTCTATCTTTTCCTAGTATACCTTATTAACGTAATTGTATGTTGTTGTGATCAGGCTGTATCAGAGATCATCAGCCTGTAGTAGTAGTGCACTTATACTGAGTTATAGGATACCCCGTTATTGCAGATTTAACGCTGGATAACACTCTAGGTGTTTTTGTGCGCCGGCATTATAAGTTCAGGGGTTGGATCTAGTGTTACCGTTGTGGCTGTGTGCTTTCCTAGTCCAATGATTAAGAGCCCTTGTTTTATACGAGCCCCGGTCGTAACAAATGGCGACCTTGCTTAGGATTTTGTGAACTTAGAGAAATATTGCAGGAGTGTTGTGGTCATTTGTTTTTGTTTAAAGGAATATAGTGGACACGTGGATTTTTTTTTGGCAAATAGTATAACACTTAAGACTCTTCAAGCATTTTATATTTTTGAGTGAATAGTGCTACATAAGAGTTTAGGTACTATTTTTCTGTTTTTATTAACGTTGAGAATTTTCGGTGGACACTATGTCGGATGATGGATCAGTGTACAGAGGGGGCTTGTCTTCCGAGGTGTTGTTTAGGCTTGAGCTCGAGCAGCGGCGGATTCGGCTTGAGGAGAGAAGGGCCATACGAGAGGCTGAGTTTATGATTCAGGCTGAGGAGAGAAGGGCCAGACATGAGGCTCTGTTTGAGCAACGAAAGCATGAATCTGAGCTTAGGATTCAGTCTGAGGAGAGAAAGGCCCTGTACTGTGCAGACATAGATCTTGAGAAGTCTAGGGTGGAGTCGACAGGGCAGCGTCTCGGTTCTGGGAATCGAGGTCTTGATCAGTCGTTATCGCACCTGCTCAAGTTGGTCCCTGTATTTGATGAGTCGGGTGTCACTGAATGTTTTATGCGTTTCGAGAAGAAGTGCCGGGAGCACCAATGGCCCGAGGTTAAGTGGGCAGCCCTTGTTTCCTCTAGATTGGTTGGCAAAGGACTCAAGGCATATGATGTGTTGCCCTTGGAGTCGTGCATCGATTACGAGGTATTGAAGGAGGCTGTCCTGCGGGCATATGAGTTACAACCAGAGACGTACAGATTGAAGTTCCGGGGTGTAACGAAGGGTCGTGAGTGCACCTTTCTTGAGCATACCCGGGATCTGTCCGATGCATTTAGAAACTGGCTGCGTTCTGAGAAGGTATCGACGTTTGAGGAGTTGAAACAGCTGATGCTTCTAGAACAATTTTTTAAGTGTACGGGCAGCGATCTGACATTGAATCTTAAAGAGAAAAACCCAAGAACTCTTCAGGAGGCAGCTGAGATGGCTGACCTTCGGATGTCACTGATTCGTGGGTGCGGGTCTGCACAACGGAACGATGCAGGTAACAAGGGGCGCAACACTCCACCCCCCCGAGTCAGTGATACACCATATAACCATTACAACAAGAGCAACGATACTAAGTCTGACCATAAACCTAATACCGTCCCGTTTAAGAAGGGTCAGGGCCCTTCCCCACCTCAAGGGAAGCCCAAGGGGGAGTTAGAGTGTTTTCATTGTCATGAGAAGGGCCATTTTGCAAGAGCCTGTCCAAGCAAGCTACCTAATGCAGTCGTGTCTTTGGCTCGCAACATTGGGGTGTCCCCGAAGTCGTCTGAGTTTGCCCGGGGTATAACGTCAGAGGCTGAGACGCAGCCAGTGGAGAAGAATCCGGAAGGCTCGAACCCTGTCCGCGATGTATTTTGTGACCATCGAGGGCATGGCTGCGTGAAGTGGGCTGGTAAGAAGCATGGAGTTGAGCTGTTGCGAGACACGGGTGCCTCTCAGACTTTAATGAAGAACTTTACTGGTAGACCAATAAACGCGCCACGGGTGGTTGTGGTGCACGGTATCAATGCTGTCAAGTCATACCCGTTGGTCAGGATGGAACTGGAGGTGGATGGTGTGACACGAGAATTGGATGTGGGTGTTGTGGAGAACTTGCCTGTTGCGGGCCTCGACCTTCTTCTCGGCAACGACTTCGCGGTGCCTACTTCTGAGGTTTCACCCTTAGTCGTTGCCGAGAAGCCGGCCGACGTGAGTAGGGAGGAACAGGAATGGGTAGAGAAGTGTCAAGTACAACCTATGGCGTGCATTGTTACTGGACCTCTTGCATCCAAAGTGTCACAGCCTATTCCTCAGTCTTCTGATCAACGGAGGAACGGTCGGAAGAAGACGGCTAATGTTGGTAAAAGTTTGGAGAGTTTAGTACCAGCAGCACTTTTTGGCGACTCAGTATTGGCACCATTGTTGGAGTCTGGAGAAGCCCCAGGACCTGTCACAGCTAGTGAGGAGGTAGGGCAGGAAGAGACTCCGAGGCAGCAACGTTACACACGGAGAGAAAAAAAGGGTTGCTCAGTTTGATATTGGGGGAGGACTTGGGTTGCTTCGGAAGCATCTAGACAGGTTGGTTCCCTCAGATATTTGTAAACTGCAGTTGGAGGATCCGGAAGTTCAGAAGTGTGGTAATGGTGCTGTCGAGATCAAACATGAGGACGGGGAAACATGTCATGTGAACCTGTTGGAGGAGTTTGTGAGGCAACCACCTGAGCAGCCTACTGTCCCTGCGTTGGTCTGCAGCGGCCAATGTGGAGAAGGAGAGGGGGGCAATAGGGCACAGGTGGAGGAGAGTAGGGATTGTCATTTCTCGGCGGAGCAGTGGGCGGGGGACACGAGTCTGGTGGCTGTGGAAGCGCTAGAGCACCTGCCTGAGCAGTAGTGTGCAGCGCTCCAGCACCAGCTTGGTTCATACCTCACTGGTCGTGCCGAGCACCCGAGCCTCACAACTCAGGCGGTGCAAGATGTTCCGCGGGCAGGTCACGTGAATGTTGGGAGACCGTTAGCCTCGTTGTTTCGGTGGTTCAAGGTGGGCGACGAGGCTTGGACATGGTTGTCAGGTCAAGGTCGACCCATGGCTGCCAAAGGTGGTGGTCAAAAGGAGGACTTTGAGCAGATTGGTGAGGTTGGCTGTGGCATAGAAGTGCCCCGTCGTCGCATAGCCTCCCAATGCTGCTCTAGTCGAATGCAACAGCCCTACCATAGACCGACTGTATCTGGCCATGTCGCTAATAGCGGTGATGCTGCGCAGGCAGATGTAGTCGTAAGGAATGCGGGGGTGCGCATGTACAGTATCGGCGGGGAAGCCTTAGCAATAATGAACTATGGGAGTGACTGCACAGGTGGTACTGATTGTCCCTCTCATGACCTGGCTGTTCTAGGGACGAAGGTGGAGAAGGAGGGAGACTACAGGTTAGAAGCTGCGGTCTCGGCTGGGTTGTGGGAGGGCACTAGGATTGTTGTTCTGCGAGATAAGTTGTTTACTAGGCTGTGGCAGTGCATCCGCATGTTTGTTGCTTCTCCAGGGCTGATGTACGGGGTAGAATCCGACATGCAGGCTGCAGATAGTGCAAGGCTCAGTATAATTCCCTACCGTATAAATCCTGCTCGACAGCCTGTGGTGCAAGCAGAGCTGGATTACGTGTTGACGAAGGGTCTGAGGGATAAGGAATGTCGTGAGTGGTCGTTGCCTGTCACTTTGCAACCTGTGTTAAGTGGCAAGATCAGTGAGTGTGTTGATTGCGAGAGTGTGTGTGCATTATCCCTGACAGACGCCTATACCTTATCGAGAGTTGACGACACCATAGACCGCCTCGGGGCTGCATCGCCTATCATGAAGGTAGGACTAGTGAAAGGCTTTTGACAGGTCCCGTTGGCGGAAAGAGCGAAGAGAAATGCCAGTCTTGTGATGAACTGGGCAGTTTATCAGTGCCAGGTGTTGTTTTGCTGCCGGAACACAAGTTGGATGTGTGCCATGCTAAGGGCACTGATAATGTTTTGGCTGATTGTTTGTCACGGGAGGGTTTGTTTGCAGGAGAACCCTCGCCGTTCAGTCAGTGTGTGTTGAGAGTGGAGAAAAACTAGGCTTGCCCCTGTAAGTGCAGCTGCCATAAACATATTAAAAATAAAATAAAATCACATAAAAACTCTTTCTTTTGATAGTTAATTGTAAGTTGCCAATGTTATAGCTAACATCCTAAGTTGTACCTGTCTTTCACTTAGGAGGCTGGGCTCTGTGAAGCTCGCTCAGGGAGCACAGTAGGGTAAATTATACTATTATGTTTGGGAGGGGTTACAAGATTTTCTTTATGTTGATATGTTGTTTTATGTAAGACTTGAGCTTTGCCTTTCATTTCTGGTGGAGTGGCTATGTGTGACGGGTCTTGTCGGCATTCTGCCTTGTCAGATATCGTGCTCGCCTAATGTTGAGCGTCCTATATCTTGGGCGGGGTGTGACGCCTGCCAGCGTTGGCAGAATCGCTTCCCGGTAGCCACTAGAGCTTGCCAGGGCAGTGAAATGGGCTACAGTCTATCTACAATGTTGTACTTTCTTTCTTGTGAATCTTCATGTCACAGGCAGTATAGAAGTGGTCTTTATTTTCGCCTGTGACAATGCATTATATTTTATATCATGAGTTGAACATAAGATGTATTGTAGTGAAGGAGAGAGAGAGAGCGAGCGAGCAGGGTAGGGGGAGGTGAGTGTTGCTTTTCCTCCTCCTCCCTCCTCCCTCCCGGAGGAGTTGCTCGCCCGCGTGGTCTTTTCTCTCCATTTTAATTAGCTGGTGGTTCCTGGCGCCTTCTGCAGGCCTGCTGCCTGGTGACGTAGCGGCCTGTGATTGGCTGACCACCATGCCTTTGTGTGTGATCCTGGAGGGGTCCCGAGGAGCTATTCTCTTCAGAGCTTGTTTGACCAGCATACCCTTCACATGTCCCCATGCTACCTGTCTCTCAACTTCTACCTATAGAACACTTTCTCTCTCTCTCAACTTCTTACCTCTCATTCTTTCAATCTATTTAATATCATAACTCCCCTTTGGTTCTCCACGATTTCATACATCGGCCAGCGTATTATATGCTGAAGCTCTCAGATATTATATGTTTAGTTAGGCATTTTGGATGGGTTACCATTTTGTCTGTAGAGGTTCGACACACTCACGGTGTCTCCCTGCCTATTCCTTGGCTGTCTGCTGGGCTATATAATGCTAGACTGGGGTAAGGCTACTTGTGTTGTGATTTCCGATGTGTAACAGGTTTTGGTGAACCTGTACAATTGCAACGGAGACGTGGGAAGCCTAGGTGGTCTTTCTGACTGTGTACCTTGTGAGTTTAGCACTGTGCTGCGAGTGAGGGCTTTTGCCTCTGCCACCCAGCACTGTGCTAACTCGTTTTGTTTTGACTTTGCGAGGGTCGCCAGGAGAGAACCAGATACTAGCGATCTGGATCTCTCAAGAGAGCACCCCGTCAATTAACGTAATTTGGCCGCACAGTCTTAAGGACCTCGCTAGGCTACGAGCCGCTTGCTCAGCCATTGTTTTCTAGCCTACGACATCCCAGCTAGACTTTATTAGCCTAGCAGACACCCGTTTAGAATTATAAACTCTTATGTTATGTATGCAGCATTCTTATTCACGTTAACCGTAAGCCTTGGTTGTTGTTGAGTTGCTCAACCTGAGCAGGTTTTTTGAGTTGCCTGACAAAGGACTTCTTTTGTTGTTGGAGATAATATTAGTGTGCATTTATCGTTATTCCCGTGTCAGTTGACACTGTCTGTCTCTACACTTGTCCTATATTGACCCTGCTTTATATAACAGTTTAAAATCCGATACGATCATCTTACCCCAGCATCAGACTTTCTTCAGAAGATTCCTGCTCAATGCTTTGGGACTTTCGTTCACTTTCTTTAGTATAGGAGTGACAGTTCATTATTGTTTAGAGTAACTTTAAATATACCTTCTTCTAGTTTGCATTAAATCATTGCAGAGATTTAATTAAGATCTCTATCTTTTCCTAGTATACCTTATTAACGTAATTGTATGTTGTTGTGATCAGGCTGTATCAGAGATCATCAGCCTGTAGTAGTAGTGCACTTATACTGAGTTATAGGATACCCCGTTATCGCAGATTTAACTCTGGAGGGTATAGGTGTTTTCGTGCGCCGGTATTATAAGTTCAGGGGTTGGATCTAGTGTTACCGTTGTGGCTGTGTGCTTTCCTAGTCCAATGATTAAGAGCCCTTGTTTTATACGAGCCCCGGTCGTAACATGTTATAGACTGCAGCACCGTTGATTCATTTAAACTCCGCTAGACAAATATCTCGCATCAAACCCGCGACTGACTGCGTTTGTAAATTAATAACTTTA
Source organism: Paralithodes platypus (assembly GCA_032716605.1). NCBI lineage: Eukaryota > Metazoa > Arthropoda > Malacostraca > Decapoda > Lithodidae > Paralithodes > Paralithodes platypus. Next base: position 66,558,119 of record CM064575.1, on the reverse strand, counting down.
TTTTATCCTCCCCTCAGTTACTAACCCATATGTCCCCTACTAACTTCCTAATCCTGCCACGGACATTAGTTCCATGGCAGTAGTTCCCTTTCCAATGTTCCCTTACCCACTCTAAACCACTGTTTGGACACTTGATCCTCAGTGTTTTGGAGGACAAGCAGCCTAGAAGGGTCACTAGATATGTTGTTGCTTGATTTCCTTTGTACTCCTTTGTACTCTCTTATAGCGTACTACACCCACTTCAAGCTCAGATAAAAGCCTCTCCCAACCGCCTTTAGGCTATGAAAAGCGCCTCTCCCCACCACCCCTTCAAGCTAAGAAAAACTCTTCTCCCCACCACCCCCTTCAAGCTATGAAAAACGCCTCTCCCTACCACCCCCTTCAAGCTAAGAAAAACGCCTCTCCCCACCACCCCCTTCAAGCTAAGAAACAAGTGTCTCCCCACCACCCCCTTTAAGCTAAGAAAAACGCCTCTCCTCTCCAAGAAAAAGGAAATAAAAAATAAATACATACAAATAAAATAAAACTCACAGACCATCAGTAGAGGTAATAATATAACAGAAAATCTGGCTCTCTAAAACCCTTTCAAGTTATTGTTTTGCTCTGAAACTGCAGGCTCGCTATTGTTTGTCCAGAAAAAAAAGCGATGCCTGAATGAGGTGAACTGTCTTATAACGGCAAATCAAATAATATGAAACGTCTTAAAATCTGCAAACTATTGCAGTGAAACAGGTAGAGTCAAAACAATTCACCCCACCTCCACCCCACCCCACCCCTGGCACCATATAAGGTTAACTCATTCAGTACCAGTGACACCATTCTCTTTGTATGCTGGATACTAATAGACGATTATATTCATCTGGCATCTTTATCTAATCGTAATGTTTAATTATCAATCGAAATTGAATAAATATAATCAACTAGACTGTTAATACATGATATTAAATAACTGGACTAATGTTATCATATTCAACTACTATAAAACACACCCTAGCCAGAAAAAGCCCCATGATGGGTTTCTATATAATCAGTGTTGTCTGTCCCAGACAGACACTATATATAATAACAGTGAGTACCAATTAAAATATAAATAATAGGATGTTGCTTTGGTTGGAATAATAACATAGGAAACAGATGTTATTTGAGATCATACAATACGTGTTAAAATATCCAAGTCGATCTTGGTAAACTATTCAGTCATAACAAACTCAGTGGAACTATTATCTAAAGTGTAACAATGTATAAACTTAATTAAATAAAAAGTAAAAAAACATTATAAATAACAAAATTCATAACAGTGTTTTTATTACCGAAATATATTCTTATACATATACAACTATACTCCAAGTATAATAATTTATCATGATTCTTATGTCTCAATAAATATAGCAATTATAACGACCTCTAGAGTAAACAACGAGACTTAAATATACGATAGATATGTGTATCTATCTACATAGTTTAGAGTATGGGTATCAACATATAATTATAAAATAGAAAAGAGATCCTTCATTATCACAGGAGCATTTAAAACAGTATTTCTATTGATATTATAGATATTTCCTTTATAGCCTCTTGGATATTGATAATAAAATAATTAGCATTGGAGCTACCAATTGAGACTTATATAGTAAAGTAATAAATGAAAGATAAAGGAAGATCAGAAATACGATACAATTCAGGTCATAGGATGAGGAAAATACAGATCGAGGGAGAGAGTTCCAAAGATTGCTTGTTGAGTAGAAGAATGACTGGGATAATCGGTTCAGTTTTGGGGTATAGAGTTGGACAAAATAGGGGTGAGAGCGTGTTGAAAGTCGGGTGTCCCCCACTCTCTGTAAGGGAGGAGGAATACACTGAGAAAGCTCTGAAGAACATTGATTATTGTAATAGCAGTGTAAGAGTGAAAGAGGTGTAGCATTGCGGCGTGTACAGGGAGACTTTAGGGAATTAGTAAAAGAAGGTGAGTTGATGAGACAAAATACTTTTGAATTTACCCTATAGAGAAGTGTGGTATGGGTTGAACGTCCCCACATAATGCGAACAATACAATACTCAATGCATAGGCGCACCGGGCCCCTATACAGAGCAAGAAGCTGTGCAGGGGTGAAGAACCTAGAGCGATGGTTGAGCACTCCTAACTTCTGGGAAGCTGTGTTAGTAAGAGTGATAATATGATCTTTTCAGGAAAGGCCAGAAGAAAAAGTAAAGCCAAGAATACTGAGAAAAGATGAAGGGTTGATTTGTGTATTGTTGAAGTATAAGGGATAGACCTATAGAAGTTCTTGACAGTTAGATGAATGGATAAATTGGGTTTTGTAAGCATTGAAAATAACAGATCTTCTCTGTCCGAATCGGAAATGGTTGATAGATCATAAGATAGGTGTTCTATGGCCTTATCACTAGAGTTTTTGAGTGATTGCATGTTGTGTCGTTCTGGAAAACTAGTTGAATAGTGTTAGGTAGAGTCATCGGCATATGAATGGATAGGACTGGAGGTACAGTTGAGAAAATCATTAATGCATATTAGAAAGAGAACTGGAGACAGGACAGAACCCTAAGGAACCGCGGAGTTGATAGGTTGAGGAAGTGAGCAAGAACCATACACAACCGCAGCTATGGAATGACCCAAGAGGAACTTAAAGACAAAAGCCCAGATGGAGGGATAGAAACCATATGAGGGTTGTTTGGAGATTACAGATTTGTGCCAGACTCTAATGAAGGCTTTCAACATGTCTAGCACAATACAAAAAGGTCTCACCGAAGTCCCAATAGAAGGATGACCATGAGTTAGTAAGATAAGAAAAAAAAATCACCAATAGAGCGGCCATTAAGGAACCCATACTGGAGATCTGAAAATAAATTATGGGAAGACAAACGCTTAAGAAATTTTGAATTCAGAATAGTTTAACAGACTTTAGAGATGCAAGAAATGAGAGTAATTGGACGATAGTTAAAGGTCAACCTTCTTTGGGACAGGCAATGTGAATGAGAGCAAACTTCCAGCAAGATGGAAAGACCAAGAAAACATTATTTGCTCAGACAGGGAGTCAGCATGGCAGTACTGTTTTTTAGTACAACAGGAGGAACGCCATGCAGTCTGTATGCCTTCTTAATATTTAGCCCAAAGAGTGCAGTAAGTACATCATTAGAAGATATTATGATACTAAGCATAAGTATATGAGATGGGGGTGAAGAGGGAGTAATAGCACTGGAATCATCCAAAGTGGAAATATTAAAAAAAAATTGAGCGAAAAATTCAGCTGTGTCAGAGGAAGACGTGGCAGTGGTGCCATCCGAATGGAAAAGGGGAGGAAGTAAAGCTGTTGGAGAGGTTTTTGGCATGATGCCAGAAAGATTGGGAAGAGCTAGAGTTGGACATTTCAAAACATTTACTCTTGATAAAAGAGATTTGGCGAGTCGAAGAACAGATTTGGCGGTCCATCATCAGGCTTGGATATAGGTCCTAAAAATAAATTACTCCATTGCGGGTGCCCAACCCCAAAAGGAGTAGAAATAGGAGAGCTATCATCCCGCCAAAGGCGGCTTTCTAGGGCCTTTCCTAGCTGCTGCTGATAGGACTGGGTTTTAGTCATGTGGTGATGGGCTGGTCTATCAGAGTGAGAGCTGAGCGATCTCTGCCATACCCATAGCTTACTCTGACTGTTCCTTTTACTTATATATTTTCTAGATCTCATGTGACGGCGTCTTTTCCATGGATTGACCTCCCTTCTTTCCTAGTGTTTTTAATAATTATGTTTGTGATCCATGATTTTAACCTTAAATAGTTTCTTGATAGAGTAATTTATTTTTAGGACCTGTATCCAAGCCTGATGATGGGATCAAGATAGTCCAAAATATTGCAAATAAAGCAGTCACGATGAACACGGTCGTTGCCCTTATCCTCCTGTTTCTCATATTCTGTATATATATATATATATATATATTTAAGCTAAATAATAGTAGAACGAAACAAAAAGGCCATGCTAAATTGTATAGGAATGTTTAACGGAGCAATTCCTGAAACACATTTGGTTTAACATCCCATTTATACTTGACGGCCGTGACACAACAAACACCTCACGTTGATGGCCCTCTGTTTAATGTTCATCACTATTCCCCAGCATTCCACATACTGTTAAAGGGACTTTCCCACATTCACTACTTGACACTATTTTCCATTGCCGACTGGTTATCGTAAGACATTCGTAACGACTGGGTACGATTTATTAAAAAGGGCCATTAAAATAAGACTGTTGCCGATCACTCGGCAACATCGTCTGCAACATATGTGATAGCTCGCCGATATCGTCTGCAACATATGCGATGACTCGCCGATATTGTCTGCAACACCATGTGATGAAGGTAAAATTTGAATTTCAGAAAATCATTACAGCACGACTTCATGCGATTTAGTGACGATTCCTCGGCGCATAGTTGCTGATTCCTTGGCAAATAGTTGCCAAAACGTCGGCGATCTTGCAGAGATCAAACGACGGTAATATGAGACTTTCTAATTGTTCTCAGGTAATTATCCCTCACCCCCCACCCCCCCTTGTTTGCTGATATATAAACAGCATTTGCGAGGCCCAACACGATTCTCACATAGACCTTCGAACGTACTTGTCAAGTCTCAGCAATGTCTATGCAGGACCTACTTGATTTTCAAATTAATGCGGCTTCACTTTAGTATAGTAAATAAGCGGCTGCAATTGTTGGCTGTTTTATATATGCAAGTGAAGGAGTACAAAGGAATACAAAGAAAATCAAGCAACAACATATTTTGCAACCCCTCTAGGCTGCTTGTCCTCCGATACACTGAGGATCAAGTGTCCAAACAGTGGTTTAGAGTGGGTAAGTGAAAATTGGACAGGGAACTACTGCCCTGGAACATACTTGCACATATAATATGATAAACACACACAGAAACGAATCACACATATTACTATCTCCCTTATTTATCAATATTTATATTTGATATATGGTGTCTATGGAATTTGTGAATAATTTCTGATTTGATGGGCTAAATAAAATTATTATTCCACTAACACATAATGAGCAAAATGACACATGTCAATTAAAATAATTATGTTATAAAGCAATTTCCCCAATCATTAAATATCTCAGCCAAGCTCACTCACAAGTGAAAGCGAATGATATGCATGCGAAAATATATGACACCGACTTAATTTTCTGAAACATAAGTTGTCAACACCTAACGTTTAGCCTAAACAAATTATGAGGTAAAAATCTATGTCATACTCTTCTGTCATAATACTTATTGTTTGTAATGGTACAATAATATTATTTTCAAATCCATGACATTTGAAGTAAACAGTGATTTAAGAATCATCAACAAACAAATAATCATGTCAATTAATAAGGGAGATAATTAAATAAAAGAGATAAATACAGTACATTGATGGGAAGGAAGAGGGAAGGGTTCGTAAGCGATAATATATGAATTATCAGCACTTTCTCATGCTTTTTCCTTTCTTTTATTATATTTGTATATATTTATTTGTACTATGAACCTATTTATTTCCTGGGCGAAAAAATTATATATATATATAATATTGTTACGACTGAGGTTTAAATATATCAGGGCTCTTATTCATTGGACTAGTAATGCCATAAATGCTACAACGGAAAGCGCTAGATCCAACCTCTGATGTATATTCCCAGTGAACAAAGAACACAAATACTCTCCGAGTTCTATATGGAATAATAGGCTATCAAACTCTCAATAAATGTGCGTCTACTCTAGGCTTAATGTTATGTGAAAACAGCCTATTACTACCTATAACCGAAGGTGCTTGGTTATGGTATGCAAAGTAAGGTGGTAAGAGAAGTTACAGCTTACGTTACTTTAATCAATAAATGTCAGGCACTCCTGCATGAAAGAAAGTGCACTAAAGTCCTTCAACACCAACAAGGAATCTTCTTTAAATGTTAGATGCTATCAAGATGCTCAAATCGGAAATGGAACCCAAAAAGGCAGGCAGCGGAACAATGCTCGTGCAGGCTATGCACACAAAAAGGCAGGAGATATAATGCAGTCGGAGCCAAGAATATCCTAAACGCTACAACAATAATAATATTCGCCACGACAATGCAGTATTCCTATCAACAAAAAGAGCCTAAGTCGTTTGTGTCTCAATACATCAAACTAGGCTGCGAAATACTTGTGTAATCATAAATGTGTATGCTCTCAGTGACCATACGCACCTACCTGTGTTTGGAGGCAGTGCACTCGTGTATATATAACAGTGTTTTAGCTCAGTGTTTAGCTGTTAGTTGACTTATTTGTTTTTGTTTTCTGTACTTAGTTGTTTGCTCCTCGCTAAGCTTTTTGGGATCATGTCAGGTATGGAGTGCGAGTCCTTTACTGAACTGCATCATCTTATTCTCCAGGTAAGGGAAGAGATGGTTGTGGTGAAGGAAGAGGTCTTGGCTCTAAGGGAGGTTAATGTTAAACTTCAGAGGGAAGTGGATTTGATTAAAGACGAAAATCTAGCTTTCAAGCTTAGCCAAGAGGAAATTAAGTCGAGTAAGGGGAAAAGGGAGGAAGTTGATGAAAAATTGTATTCATGGCAAGTTGTTAAAAATACGGGTGGGAAAGTCACACTCAAGAAGCAGGATAGTAGAATAGGTTAGAGTGTGACAAATACATTCTCTCCTTTGCAAGACGAATGTGAGGGAAAAGATAGTCAGGATAAGGGAGGGTTAGCCGAAGTGCCTGCCGCCGACTCGGCTCCAACCGCTGACGCTGTGCTACCTACCACCACCACCACCACCACCAAGGGAGCTTCTGCCACCACCGGGGGTTCTCCAACTGCAGCTGCTGGATCCTCCCGAGGGAAAGGTAAGTCTGTGTCCCGAGAAGGTAAGTCTGTGTCGATTGTGGGCGACTCCATGGGAAGACATTTAGTTAGGGCTACCCGCACTAAACTTAGGAAGGTTGTGTGTCTGCCTGGCCATGGAGTTGGGAGGGTTTTAGAGAAGATGGACCACATCTTGGAAGATAGTGGAGATAACCCCATTATCTGTCTCAGTGCCGGGAGTAACGATGTTGGTAAGGGTAGAAGTGAGGAACTGCTGCAGCAGTATCGGGATGTGTTAGATAAGGTTAGGATGAAGGGAGGGATCCCTGTAGTACATTGTATCCTACCCAGAAGAGGAGTTCCCAAGGAATGGACATCCAGGGCGATTGGTGTCAATTGCCGTTTGGAGAAATATTGCAAAGAAAAAGCAATACCATTCATTGATAACTGGGATAGTTTCTATGGGAGAGATGGGATGTACGCAAGGGATGGGGTTCATCTTTCACGGTTAGGGGTTTCTACATTAGCTAGTTCTTTAGATAGGGTGGTTGTGGGGTTTTGAACAGAAATATTGAGAGTGTAAATGAGAGGTTAAATGGAACAATTTTAGCGTCAGGCGAAAGCGATAAGGATATTCAGTCTCATGCTAAAAATGATGACTATATTGCAAATGATAGTAGTGATGGTGCAACGGAAGATGGAAATGTCGTTAGAAATAAAGGTAAATTAGGTATAAAGAAAATAAGTAAATTGAGAGTATATTACACAAACTGTAGGAGTCTATGTAACAAAATGAACGAACTTAGAGCCCTTGTCAGCAAAGAAAATATAGACATAATAGCACTAACTGAAACGTGGATTAATACAGAAACCAGGCATTTTTTAGCAGAATTTGATATACCAGGATATAGTTTGTTTAAATATGACCGAACAAGTAAGAGGGGTGGCGGTATAGCAGTATTTGTCAGGAGTACATTAAAACGCTGTATTAAATCAGGTATTAGACTAAATAACGATAATGAAAGTGTTTGGGTAGAGGTTAACGAAGGTAGTGAGACCATAGTTATTGGAGTTATGTATAGACCGCCAAATATGAGTAGAAATGACGGAACGTCATTATGGGAGGAAATTAAAATGGCATCAAGATTTAGCAATGTGTGCTTATGGGGGATTTTAATTTTCCGAATATAGATTGGCAGCATCAAATAGGAGACTTTGATTCTGAGGAGTTTATAGAGGTAGTACAAGATAGTTTTTATTTCAATTCATAGATACGCCGACTAGAGGTAATAATATTCTCGATTTAGTTTTCAGTAACAAAGAACATATGGTAAATAATGTAGAGATAGGGGACCACCTAGGAAATAGTGACCACAATTCTGTGTATTTTAATATACAATGGAAAGGTAATACCAGAGAGCATACAACATTAATACCTGACTTCAGAAAAGCCAATTATGGTGGGTTAAGAAGAGCCCTATTAGCTGACCCTATGGTAAAAAAAATAAGTCGATCCAGGTGTCCAAATGAGTGTACCCCTTCTCAGGCACCTGTCATCTTAAGTCAGGAAGAGACGTCAACCTTGGTAGATACATACGATAATTTTATCGAGTCAGTATTCAATGCACAAAATAAATACATCCCCAAAAGAAAATTTAGATCAACACAGAACCAACCCAAATGGATGAATAATAGACTATTAGATCTTCTAGGACAAAAGAGAGGAATATATAGAAAAATTAGGAAAGGCGAAATTCACCTACTTGCTTACTATCAGAATCTATCAAGACAGGTAAAAAAGGATATTAGGAAAGAAAAAGGAAATTATGAAATTAAGGTTGCCAATGACTCAAAAAATAATCCTAAAGCTTTTTACCAACTATATAAATCCAAGGTTAGAGATGTAATTGGTCCCCTTAAAACTTCGATAGGAGAAATGACAGAAAATGATTTAGAAATGTGCAGTACATTAAATAGTCAATTTCTTTCCGTTTTCACTAATGAAAATTTGGCACAGTTTCCAGAAGTCCGTAAGGTATATAGCGATAGTATAGAAAATAGGTTAAGTACGATTACTATAAGTAGAAATGATGTGCTTAAGGAAATTGACAGACTGAAACCTCATAAATCGCCTGGTCCTGATGAGGTATATGCTAGAGTATTACAAGAATGTAGGGATGAGTTAAGTTACCCATTAACATTTTTATTTAACAAGTCATTGGAGACATGTATAGTTCCAGAAGCTTGGAAGCTTGCAAACGTAGTTCCGATCTTCAAAAAAGGTGACAAATCAATAGCATCCAATTACCGTCCCATTAGTCTTACATCAATCATAGGAAAGCTACTAGAGTCAATTATTGCTAGTAAAATTAGAAACCACTTAGAAACATTTAATTTATTAAATTCTTCTCAGCATGGATTCACTCAGGGACGTTCTTGCCTTACTAATTTGCTTAGCTTTTTCTCAGAGGTATATGAAGCGGTAGATAATGACAAGTCATATGATATAATATATTTAGATTTCAGTAAAGCTTTCGACAGAGTCCCCCATGAGAGATTGATGAGAAAGGTTGAGGCGCATGGAATAGGTGGGGCGTTGTTGGGATGGATTAGGTCATGGCTAATTGGTAGGAAGCAGAGAGTCAACATAAATGGTACGAAGTCAGAATGGGGAGCAGTCAAAAGTGGTGTCCGCCAGGGATCTGTATTAGGTCCTCTGTTGTTTGTTATATACATAAATGACCTTGATTTAGGTATAACTAGTAGGATAAGTAAATTTGCAGACGATACCAAAATGGGGAGAACAATTGATTCAGATAGAGATATAGAGTGCCTCCAAAGGGATCTAGATACCTTACACGAATGGTCAGTAAATTGGCAGATGAAGTTTAACATTGACAAATGCAAGGTATTAAAGATAGGGAAGATGCATATAAATGTTAAATATAAACTAGCTAATATAGAATTAGAAAACTCGAATTGTGAGAAAGATCTAGGTGTGTTTGTTAGCAATGATTTGAAGCCTAGACAACAGTGTATAAGCATCCGAAACAAGGCAAACAGGATTCTCTCACTGCGTTAGAGAGACGCAGAGTTAGAGGGATATGATAGAGGTGTTCAAGTGGGTTAGTGGGATTAACAAAGGGGACATGACAAATGTACTAAAGCTCAGTGATAGCGAAAAAACTCGTACTAATGGTTTCTAAATAAATTTCGTTTCAGAAAAGATATAGGCAAATATTGGTTTGGTAACAGAGTTGTAGATGGGTGGAATGGACTACCAAGTGCTATAGTGGGATTAAAAACGATAGGGAGCTTTAAGATAAAATTGGATAAGCATATGGACGAGAAGGGTTGGGTGTGAAGGGGGATCAGCAGGGTTGGGCCAATCAGCGCTCTGCAGACCCCCGTAATCCTGCGTTAATCTCTAACCGTTTTGGTAAGATGATCCTCAGGGTATTAGAGTGTTGAGCCTATAATTGGGCTTTGTAATTGGGGTTGTGTGGGACAGGGATCTGCCTTGCTTAGGCCAATCGGCTTTCTGCAGACTCCCATTTTCTTATGTTCTTATGTTCTTATAAAAAAGAGTACTTGGTTTAATATACTTAATGTCTACTATGATTGATAAAGTCTAGCTAGAGTCAATGATACGAGATACTGGTGCGCATGGCATGCCGCATAGCCTAGTGTAAATCTCAAGTCTGTGAGTCAAATATTACGTTATAGTGAAGGGTAGCTCTCTTGAGAAACCTTAATACCGAAGTATCAAGCGTTCTCCTGGCGTACCTCAAAGAAAAACAACCGAGCTTAGAACAGTGCAGAATGGTATAGGCAAAAAGCCCTCATTCGTGCATGCTCTACTCTCAATGGCACACAGACTAGAATTTACCCAATCAACTCCAGTTCTCAGGTATGTCGTGCAGCTTTTACCTAAAGCCAGCACTCATAGGAAACAATACCTTATAATATCAGACCCCTAGTCTAGCATTATCTAATCCAGCAGAACACTAATAATTATAGGAAGCAGTACGAAACAATATAAATGCCAACCAATACTTCGTGATCAACTTATCTTAACAACTAAACATACATAGTTTATATCAGACCTTAACACATAATACAACTGGCCAGCATTAAGCTGATTTTGCAGAGTTAACCAGAGGGGGTATAATATTAATAAAAGGTGGTGAAAGATATGGAAAAAGAGAGAGGTAGGCAGAGGAAAAGATTCTCAGGTGCAGAGCCGGTGACAGGTGTCAAGGGATAAGAGAGATGCGTTCTAGAAACCAGATCTGAGGGAGAAAGTGGCGAGGGAGCTGTATATATACTCGCACTAGCTCAAGCCGCGTGGGAAAAAAGTGGTAACAAGTCCTCTAACCACTACCAAAGTAGCTACCAAAACATTACGTCACCAAGCATGGTAAAGAACTCCCTCAACCAATCCCCACGAGGCCAGCCAGCTATGACGTCATCGAGTATAGCAAAACACTACGCGCCCCCTCTCACTCTGTTCTACTCTCTCTCTCTGATCTTATCATTACTAGTTAAGGATAAAACATATACTTTACAATTAAATATATAAAGCCTTGACATGGGTGAAAACAAAGAGCCTTTCTGGACTGCCCATGACACGAGCTTTCATATGAAATAAAGCACACAATACACAAACTGTAGCCACATCCACTGTCCTGGCGATCCTAGCGAGTCACTGTAGGACAAGCCATGCGGTTCTAACGGAGTGGTTAACGTCACAATATATATATATACTCTTTCTATTGATTTCTGCAACATTCGCGAACTTTTCTCTAACTTTCACTCTGTTGAACACCATCTCTCCTCCTACAAACCTGATCTTCTCTTCCTCACCGAAACTCAGGTGTCTGTAGCAACATCCAGCAGCCCCTTCTCTGTATCCTTCTACTTTCTCTATCCTAGTTTCAAAGCCAAAGGCGGATGTTGTGCATGTGTGCACAACAAACTCACTTGCTCTCGTGTTCCCGATTTTGACTCCTCTGATTCTCAACTTTATGGCTCAAACTTTCCTGTCATTCTCTTACTAAATATTTCTGTACTGTCTATCTATCCCCTAACTCTACCAACTTTCTCAAATTCTTTGACTATTTAAACTCTACAGTGGAACATATTCTATCCATTTCTCCTTTTTCAGAAATCTCCATCTTAGGAGATTTCAACGTTCACCACCGCCAATGGCTCTCCTCTCACACTACTGACCCAGCTGGTGAACAAGTCTACGTCTTTTCTATCCTAAATGACACAGAGCAGTTAGTTCAGCAACCCACCCGTATCCCGGATCGCATCGGAGATCGGCACAACATTCTTGACTTGTTTCTAACTTCTAACCCTTCTTCTTATACTGTTTATCTTTTCTCTCCTTTGGGCTCCTCCGACCATAAACTTATCTCTATCACCTGTCATATCTATCCAGTACGGCCACCCGATCCTCCTAGCCGGCGGCGCTTCTGGCACTTCGGCGCTGCCGACTGGGAGGCTCTCCGGCAGTACTTCTTTGATTTCCCATGGAATTATTTCTGCTTCCGTGGCCGGGGACCCTCGGAGACTGCTGAACGCATTACCGAGGTAATCATATCGGGCATGGAAGCATACATTCCATTCTCTTTCTCTCAGACTAATGCTAAAAAATCTAGGTTTACTCACTCCTGTTCTACTGCTGTCCGCAATAAGGAGGAAGCATTCAAACGGTACCGACGCCTTAAAACTCAAGACTCTCATTCTTCCTATGTATCTGCCCGAAATCAAGCCAAATCTGTTCTTCGACTTGCCAAACACTCTTTCATCAATAATAAATGCACTGAACTATCCAACTCTAGCTCTTCCCAAGCTTTCTGGCATCTAGCCAAAAACCTCTCCAACAATTTCTCTTCCTCGTCTTTCCCTCCCCTTTTCCACTCTGATTTCACAACCATCAATTCTTCCTCTGACAAAGCTAAACTCTTCACTCAAACTTTTGCTAGAAACTCCACCTTGGATGATTCCGGTGCTATTCCTCCCTCTCCACCCTCCTCTCTCTTACTTATGCCTATTATCCTAATTTCTTCTAAAGATGTACTTTCTACCCTCTCTGGGCTTAATACTAATAAGGCGTACGGTCCGGACGGTGTTCCTCATGTTGTTCTCAAAAACTGTGCTTCCGTGCTGACTCCCTGCCTAGGCAAACTCTTTCGTCTCTGTCTATCCTCTAACGTCTTCCCTTTATGCTGGAAATTTGCTCACATTCAACCTGTCCCAAAGAAGGGTGACCGCTATCAACCCTCCAACTATCGTCCAATTGCTCTCATCTCTTGTCTTTCTAAAGTTTTTGAAACTATTCTTGCTTCCAATACCTTAAGCATTTCTCTTCTCATAATCTTCTCTCAGATCGCCAGTATGGCTTCCTTAAGGGTTGCTCTACTGGTGATCTTCTTTCATATCTTACTAACTCTTGGTCATCCTCCTTTCGGGAATTCGGTGAGACTCTTTCTATTGTACTAGACATATCGAAAGCCTTCGATATAGTCTGGCACAAATCTTTAATTTCTAAACTACCCTCCTTCGGTTTCTATTCCTCCATCTGTGCCTTTGTCTCTAATTTCCTTTCTGGCCGTTCCATAGCCGCAGTTGTGGACGGCCATTGTTTACTTCCTCACCCTATAAACTCCGGTGTTCCTCAGGGCTCTGTCCTATCTCCTATTCTCTTTCTAATTTTTATAAATGATATCCTCAACTGTACCTCAATTCCCATCCATTCATACGCAGATGACTCAACCTTACACTACTCCACTAGTTTTTCAGAACGCCCCAGCCAGCAATCCCTCAATGACAAACGTAATGAAGCCATAGAACTCTTAAATTCTGATCTAAATACTATCTCCAATTGGGGCAGAGAAAACCTTGTTACCTTTAATGCTTCCAAAACCCAATTTCTCCATCTATCTACCCATAAGGAACTCCCAGCGGACTATCCCTTATTCTTCAACAATACAAAAATCAATCCTTCATCTTCTCTCAATATTCTTGGTGTCTCTTTTTCTTCTGCTCTCAGTTGAAAGGACCATATTACCAGTCTTGCTAAGGCAGCCTCCCAGAAGCTGGGTGTGCTCAACCGCCTTAGGGGGTTATTTTTCCCTGCACAGCTTCTTGCTCTGTACAGGGGCATAGTTCTTCCTTGTATTGAGTATTGTTCACATGTTGTTCACACCGCTCTCCTAGACAAAGTTGAAAGGAAGGCCTTTCGTATCATTAACTCCCGTCCACTCACCAACTCTCTGCAATCTCTCTCTCTCCGCCGCAATGTTGCATCTCTCTCGCTATTCTATCGCTACTATAATAATCAGTGTTCTTCAGAGCTTTCCCAGTCTATACCACCTCCTTTATATAGGGCACGTGGTACCCGTCTTGCAACTCAATCCCACCCCTACTCTGTGCAACTCTCCAACCCAAGAGTGAAACGTTAATCTCAAACTTTCTTCTACTCAACAGCTGAGCTCTGGAACTCTCTCCCAGAATCAGTCTTTCCCTCTTCCTATGACTTAAATTGCTTCAAACTCCGTGTGTCCAGGCATTTGGGCTCGAACGTCCCTTGATTTTGGCCCTGTCACTCTTTCAACTATGGGGGAGGCACTCGCTATAGGCAGTTCTGCCTTTTGCCTCCCTCAATCACATAGAAAAAAAAAAAAATATATATATATATATACCGGGTATACAGTATATATATATATATATATATATATATTATTACATCAGTTCGTGTGTCTGTTTGTCTGTGTGTTCTTAAGAGGCGGCCGCAGTTTTGGACCTGGGGAGCTGAAACTTTGCATGTCAATTGATCTGGGTCAGGTCATAGAGGGGGCGAGGCCACGATCAGAGGTCGTTTCGAGGCCGAAATTGAAAAGAAATTGAAAAAAATTGCCTTTTTGGGCAGAAGGAGGCCTCCGATCGAAAAGGTGTATGAAACGAAAGTTGTTCGCAGCCACCCTAAAATAATGGGGGTACGGATGAGGTCAGATCCAAATATCGGAGGTCATTTAGCAGCCCAAATCGAAGTCGCCATTTAATGAGGCACATGGAGGTCGAGGCCGGTGATTATGGTGGTAAGTAATAGTAGTGTGATGATTGTGGTAGTAGATTGATGATGGTGATTATGGTAGTAGAATTTAAACCCGGGCAACGCCGGGTTCCCCTGCTAGTATATATATATATATATATATATATATATATATACTGTGTGACGCCTGCAGCTTAGCAGAACGCCACGTGGGCTCAGCCACTCGCTTGGCCACTCGCCAGGGCAATGAATTTGGCTACAGTCTATCTACAATGTTGTACTTTCTTTCTTGTGAATCGTCATGTCACGGGCAGTATAGAAGTGGTCTTTATTTTCTTCTGTGACAATGCATTATATTTTATATCATCAGTTATAAGTTTAATGTATAAGACTGAATGATACAGCTAGAGAGTGTGAGTGAGTAAGTGCAGGAGGCAGAGGGTTGTGCGCGTAGTGTTACGCGTTGTCTCGGTGACGTCATGCCACGGCCGGGCCCTCTGAGTGGCTGGCCGCTTTGCTGCCCTTCTGCCGCAGCAGAAGGTAGTTCCCCCGCACTCCTTGCTGCCTTTGTGCCTTCCTCGCTCAGAGCTTGCTTGACCAGCATAACCTTCACACCTCCCTTGCCATCTGTCCCCGACTTCCACCTATAGAACACTTTCTCTCTCTCTCAACTTCTTACCTCTTATTCTTCTAATCTATTTAACATCATAACTCCCCTTTGGTTCTGCACGATTTCATATATCGGCCATCGTATTATATGCTGAAGTTCTCAGATATTTCATGCTTAGTTAGACATTTTGGAGGGGTTAACATTTTGTCTGTAGAGGTTCGACACACTCGCGGTGTCTCCTTACCTATTTCTTGGTTGTCTGCTGGGCTATTTAATGCTAGACTGGGGTGAGGCTATTGGTGTTGTGATTTCCAATGTGTACCAGGTTTTGTTAAACTTGTACAATCTCAACGGATATGTGGGAAGCCTAGGTTGTCTTTCTGACTGTGTACCTTGTGAGTTTAGCACTGTGTTGCGAGTGAGGGCTTTTGCCTCTGCCACCCTACACTGGGCTAACTCGTTTTGCTTTGACTTGAAGAGGGTCGCCAGGAGAGAACCAGATACTAGCGATCTGGATCTCTCAAGAGAGCACCCCGTCATTTAACGTAATTTGGCCGTACAGTCTTAAGGACCTCGCTAGGCTACGAGCCGCTAGCTCAGCCATTGTTTCCTAGCCTACGACATCCCAGCTAGACTTTATTCGCCTAGCAGACACCCAATTAGGATTATAAGCTCTTATGTTATGTATGCAGCATTTTTATTCATGTTGATTGTAAGCCTTGGTTGTTGTTGAGGTGCACAACCTGAGCAGGCTTTTGCGTTGCCTGAGGAAGTACTTCTTTTGTTGTTGGAGATAATACTATTGTTCATTTATCGTTATTTCTGTGCCAGTTAACACTGTATGTCCCTACACTTGTCATATCTTGTTCCTGCTTTATATAACAGTTCAAAATCCGATTCGATCATCTTAAGCAGCATCAGACTTTTCTTCAGAAGATTCCTGTTCGATGCTTTAGGACTTTCATTCACTTTCTTTAATATAGGAGTGACAGTTTATTATTGTTTACAGTAACTTTAATTATACCTTCTTCTTGTTTGCATTAAATCATTCCTGTGATTTAATTAAGCTCTATCTTTTTCCTTGTATACATTATTAACATAATTGTATGTTGTTGTGATCAGGCTGTATCAGAGATCATCAGCCTGTAGTAGTAGTGCATTTATTCCGAGTTAGAGGATACCCCGCTATCGCAGATTTAACTCTGGAGGGTATAGGTGTTTTTTGTGCACCGGCATTATAAGTTCGAGGGTTGGATCTAGTGTTACCGTTGTGGCTGTGTGCCTTTCTAGTCCAATGATTAAGAGCCCTTGTTTTATACGAGTCCCGGTCGTAACAATATATACAGTATATATAATATATATATATTATATATATATACATATACATATATATATATATATATTTATATATATATATATTTTTTTTAATAGACACATTTAGCTTTAGTTCCTGTGTTATATAGTCATGGTCTGTAACGTCAATGTCCGAACTTGCGTGAGTTTACGGTTATCAACACAGGGGCGCACTCTGCCCCGATACAGAGCACATACACATAATCTCTCTTATATCTCCTCCAAGAACCGCAACAATCAACCACCACCAAACTATCACAACCAACATAACCACCACCAAACTACCACAAATATCATCAAGCTATGACCACCACTACACAGCCACCACAACCACCACCACCACCCATTGTTACCACAATCACAGCCACCGAACTACTAGAACAACCACACACTCTCACCACCAATTACCAACCACAACCACCTTATACACCAAAAAAACAACCATGACTACTACAACTACCACCACGTATACAGTATACACCAGCACCACCACACACCATCACCATGGCGATGCACCACCACTACCACCACCACCACCACCACCACATTCTTGTGTAAATCGACGATTCGTGTCTCAAGCATCGGCGATGGCAATCTCATGTAATCGTGCATATCGACAACATCCTCGTGCACCATCGTGCACCCTCGTGTTGAGCATACCAGGCCTGGGTATACTTTCGTCAAGGCAAGCGCTAACCGTCTTATATGTAGCAGATTATGTGCCGATTATTTGCCAATTGATTTGCAGACTAATCTTATGTCTCTGAGAGTCATAGTACGACGGGTCGTATCGACGTAACTTTTTTTTCATGTGAGGCCATGTGAGGCCATCGCCAATGTATAAGACTACTTGCCGATGCATTGGCAAATATTTGGCAACATATCGGCGCAGCTTACAATGACTTGTGAGCATCTTAACCAGTCGTTAGTTCTTTTAAACTTTCCAAAGTTTGACAAGACTCATGCGACACCTTGTGCGACGCATGAGATCCATTGGCAAGTCATTAGATTATACACGATTTATATGTCTTGGGCAATCGTGTGGGATCGCCAATGAAAATTGTAAATGTGGGAAAGCCCCTTAAGTGAAAATGACATAACATTGTAGATCATTATGTATTATACTGTGCTTGGTCAAAACTAAAGTACAATGACTGAAATTTAGTAAAAGGGAATGGTTAAAGGTTTTGTAAATTTTTTAAGATGAGAAAATTGTAATATCTTCACCCCTGAAGTTATGTCGCACCTTTGTTGTGAAGCTTAACATACGAGGTGAAACTATACTATATTCCATTCATTAAAGGTAAGCCAACAATCCTGACCACTGACGTTTGTATCTAAAAATCGACTAGAGTAATCGAGTTATTATTTCTTCCATTTCGGAAGAGTCAGCCACGGAATAGGTATGGAAATATACAACCCGTTTGCTCTAGCCCTTTTTTTATTTACAGATGTTAATGGTCACGATTCCTTGTATACCTACTCTGAATTGACTATCTAAAATCTGATCTTTATTCAACCTAAAGAGTAATTAGGTTAATATACTTAATGTCTACTATGATTGATAAAGTCTAGCTAGAGTCAATGATACGAGATACTGGTGCGCATGGCATGCCGCATAGCCTAGTGCAAATCTCAAGTCTGTGCGTCAAATATTACGTTATAAGGAAGGGTAGCTCTCTTGAGAAACCTTAATACCGAAGTATTAAGCGTTCTCCTGGCGTACCTCAAAGACAAACAATCGAGACTAGAACAGTGCAGAATGGTATAGGCAAAAAGCCCTCATTCGTGCATGCTCTACTCTCAATGGCACACAGACTAGAATTTACTAAATCAACTCCAGTTCTCAGGTATGTCGTGCAGCTTTTAACTAAAGCCAGAGCTCATAGGAAACAATACCTTATAATATCAGACTCCTAGTCTAGCATTATCTAATCCAGCAGAACACTAATAATTAAAGGATGCAGTACTTAAACAATATAAATGCCAACCAATGCTTCGTGATCCACTTATCTTAACAACTAACATACATGGGTTATATCAGACCTTAACGCACAATACAACTGGCCAGCATGAAGCTGATTTTGCAGAGTTAACCAGAGGGGGTATAATATTAATAAAAGGTGGTGAAAGATATGGAAAATGAGAGAGATAGGCAGAGGAAAAGATTCTCAGGTGCGAGCGGGGTACAGGTAGCAAGGGAAAAAGATGGGTGCGTTCTAGAAACCAGATCTGAGGGAGAGAGTGGCGAGGAACTGTATATATACTCGCACCAGCTCGAGCCGCGTGGGAAAAAAGCGGTTACAAGTCCTCTAGCCACTAGCAAGAGCTTGCAGCATGGTAAGGACCTCTCTCCACCAACCCCCGCGAGGCAGCCAGCCATGACGTCATCGAGCGGGACAAAAACACTGCGCGCTCCCTCTCACTCTGTTCTACTCTCTCTCTCTCTCCCAGATCCCATCATTACTAGTTAATGATAAAACATATACTTTACAATTAAATATATAAAGCCTTGGCATGGGTGAAAACAAAGAGCCTTTCTGGACTGCCCATGACACAAGCTTTCATATGAAATAAAGCACACTCTAATACACAAACTGTAGCCCCATCCACTGCCCTGGCGATCCTAGCGAGTCACTGTAGGACAAGCCATGCG
Source organism: Paralithodes platypus (assembly GCA_032716605.1). Taxonomy (NCBI): domain Eukaryota; kingdom Metazoa; phylum Arthropoda; class Malacostraca; order Decapoda; family Lithodidae; genus Paralithodes; species Paralithodes platypus. Next base: position 66,538,614 of record CM064575.1, on the reverse strand, counting down.
GTTCTAACGGAGTGGTTAACGTCACACCCCCCCCAAGATTTTTCTCAGAGGCCCCAAGGCTCACAAAAATCTGATGGTTAGAACCCATGCTATATCTCCACTTCCCATCACCCAGCGGCAGTAAAATATCTGGCACAGTTCTTCAACAAAACATTTTTCAAAATTATAACCCTCCCCAACACCATAGGTTAAATCATATGTAGTTATGCTCCTCAAGAGCGAGCTTCTCTAGCCCAGCATTCTGAGAGGAGTGCAACTCACAATTACTGCTATAACATACTAAACAAATTCAACTATCAAAGAAAGAGTTTTTATTTGATTTTTATGTTTATAATTTGTTTATTTCGGCTGCACTATAGGGGCAAGCCTAGTTTTTTCTTCTATACCAAACGCTCAACTCCTGCTTTACGACCCAATACGCTGGGCTACAACCGCGAGCCAACAAGCACCAAGCGCAAAATACTATTCAAACTAAAGCAGGAGGCTACCCGTGTGTCAATCTACCCAGGATCATATACCCTTGAACGACCATCTGCAACCACGTTGTCACAACCGGCAATATGGCGTATGTCCAGGTTATATACCAATAACCTTAGTGACCACCTGGTCAGCCTCATATTCCGATTGTGAAACTGGTCCAAGAACTTGAGAGGGTGATGATCTGGGTAAACTACAACGACCGGACCATAGGCTGGAACATAGACCTCGAAATGCCCCAGCACAAGCACAACCGCCATCAGCTCCTCCTCGACAACAGAGCAGCTCCCCTGAGCCGAATTGTACTTCTCCGAGCAGAAACTAACAGGATGCTCCAGCCCATCATCGTCCTTTTCCACAAGGACGGCACCAGCCCCCACACCACTAGCCTCCGTTGCTAGTTGGAAAGGTAGGCTAAAGTCAGGGGCCCTGAGGATCGGGTGAGTGCACAACAGGTGTTTTACTTCTCTAAACACCTTCTCACACTCAGGCGCCCATTTGAACTTCTTATCCTTCCAGGTATCCTCCACCTGAGCTTGACTGTCCCGTTCTCCTTCTCCACCTTGACTGCTAAACGTCATCACAAGCACAGTGAGAGGCTCAGGGGGGTGCCTCCCATACTCCTTCATGGGATTAACATGACATAACTGATTGTGCTTCTGCCTGTCTGGAGTGGCTACCAAGTAAACCAGGTCCGATAGCTCCTCCACCACCCTAAGGACCAGCGTACTTCGCGGATAAGGGATGACCTACAAGGGGCAGTAGAATCAACACCTCCTGACCCCCTGAGTTCAACCTTGAGGTCGTACCTGTCCTTCCTGAGGGCCTGAGAGCTAGTCAAATTACGGCCAGCCAACTCCAGACTGCGCAACATCCGTTCTCGACTGTTGAGGACACACTTGAGCATAGAACAAGGTTTTTCTGCGCCCTCCCATACTTCTTCAACCATATGGAGAGGCCCTCTGACACGGTGTCCAAAGACGAGCTCATTAGGGCTGAATCCCAAACTCTCCCCAGGTACCTCCCACACAGCACACAAAACACATGGCAGGCCAAGATCCCAATCCTTCCCACTCTCAAAGCAACAACAACAAAGCACAGATTTCAAGGCTGAGTGCCATCGCTCTAACACACCCTGGCTCTCCGGATAATATGCAGATGACACAACCCCAACAATCCCATGCTGCGGCATTGCTTGTACAAAGAGGCTAGAAGTGAAGTTGGGTCCCCGGACTGACTGAATCCCCTGCGGGTAACCATACCGGGAAAAATACACTAGCAAGCTTCGGACCACCGTTTTCGCCGACCCATTTCTCATAGGGTACGCGTCATGGTACCTTGTTGCTACATCTCCCGACTGTGCATCACTGTCCTCCTTCAACTCTTTCGTCTTTTTAAGCCCATCCTCTGCCCCTTCAGGAACAGTTACTGGGTCCTCTCCAGACTCGAAATGTGGTCCTAATAATGAGTCCCCGAGAAGGTCCGTTGACACTAAACTCTCAACCGCATCAACTTTCAACCCCATCTCGGTACCCTTCCTCCGCTGATCTAAAGATTGTTGACCAGAATGTGACTCCCTGGATGCAGGATCTCCGGTGACAACACACGCCATAGGCTGCACCGGACACTTCTCAACCCACTCCTGCTCCTCCCTACTCACGTCGGCCGGCTTCTCGACAACGACTAAGGGTGGAGCCTCAGAAGTAGGCCCCGCAAAGTCGTTGCCAAGAAGGAGGTCGACGCCCCCAACAGGTAACTTCTCCACAATTCCTACATCCAGGTCACGAGTCACACCATCAATTCTTACAAGCGGGTATGACCTTGTCGCATTAACTCCCTGAACCACAACCACCCGCGCCGTATTGACAGGTTTACCAGTAAAATTTCTCAACAGTGTTTGCGATGCCCCAGTGTCACGCAAAATTCTCACCTCATGTCTTCTACCCCCCCACTCCACACAACCGAGTCCCCTGTGGTCACTAAAGGCATCACGGACAGGGAATAAGCCTTCCGGATCCTTCTGCACTGGCAGTGTATTTACCTCGGAAGAAATGCCTCTAAGAAACTCCGATGTCCTCTTGAACACTCCAATGCCGTGAGCAAAAGACACGGCTGCCGGAGGAGGTCGACTAGGGCACTCATTTGCCTTATGACCCTCCTGGTGGCACTAAAACACATAAATTTCGGTTTCGGCTTATACTGTGATGTAAAAGGCCCCTGACTTTTCACATACGGTGTGGTGGTAGGTTTGGCTTCAGTTTTAGTTTCATTGCTCTTTGGTTTAAATGTGTCATTGCTATGGGGAGGGGGAGGATAACGGTCCCTAGCACTTGCATCGTACTTCTGTGAGGACCCGCAACCCCGAATCAATGACAGCCGTAGATCAGCCATTTCTGCTGCTTCTACTAGAGTTCTTGGGTTTTTCTCCTTTAAGTTCAAAGTTAGATCACCGCCCGTGCTCTTAAAGAACTGCTCCAACATCATTAACTGCTTAACTCCATCAAACGTTGTTACCTTCTCAGATCGGAGCCAGTTCCCCATAGCATCGGACAAGTCCCGGGCGTGTTCCAAAAAGGTGCTATCTCTTCCCTTAGTTACACCCCGGAACTTCAAACGGTACGTTTCTGGTTGCAGTTCGTAAGCCCTCAGGACAGCCTCCTTGAGATCCTCGTACACAATACATAACTCCAAAGGTAACGCATCGTAGGCTTTAAGACCCTTGCCTATTAATCTAGAGGATACAAGTGCTGCCCATTTATTCTCTGGCCACTGGTGTTCCTGGCACTTCTTCTCAAAGCGTGTGAAAAATTCTGTTACACCACTCTCATCAAACACCGGAACCAGTTTCAATAAGTGCGAGAGAGACTGCTCATGAACACGGTTACCAGCCCAAGTCGCTGTCCCGTTGTCTCTACTCGCGACTTCTCTACATCCATGTCGGCACAGTACCTAGTCGACTCAGCTTGGATTTTTGCTTGACTGATAGTTTTTCTCTCTTCTATCTTGGCTAATTCTAATTGCTGCTGAAGCTCACATGCCCTTTGTTGCTGTTGAACCTCAGATACCCTGATAGCCTTTCTCTCTTCGATCTTAGCTAATTCAAGCTGAAGCAATAATTCTGGAGTTAACCCTTGAGGAGGTGAAGGTGCTACAATGTTTGAAATTACCGGTGGTCCCCCCAGGGGCAACCCACCCTGCCAGTCACCACCCTGCCAGTCACCACCCAACTGCGGAAGTGTAACCGGGGTCGGCAAACTACTGGGATGGCTGGGAGTCGAGTGTAGGGGAAGCATGGCCGAAGGGCTCTGAGCACTCAACCCATCTCGCTCACCAGTCACCCTGCCCAGTACACACGTTATCAAGTTATCCCTGGTCATGCTGCTAGTAACCGGATGACCGATAGCTGTGGCCAGGCATTGAAGACCGTACCGATTCATACCCTCCAACCGCTCGGCAGTAACAGGCCATTGCAAAAATATCCTAGCATCCTCCTCACAGTTCACCTGATTAACCATATCATCATACTGCTGTTCCTCAGTTTCGACATTACGTACTGTGTCTCCATTCTCCTCTGATCCGGTATAAGACATGATGCTCACAAAAATTTCCCACCTCAATATTCAGAAAAGAAGTACCCCAAACTCTTATACCTCAATATACACACAAAAATTCTCGGAAATACTCAAGGGCTATACTATGTTGCAAAAAAAAAAATTATTCTTGCTGATCCCCGCAAAATATTCTCCAAAACAACAAATGTTCCCTGCTAATAAATGTAGGTTTACCAAATCCTAGGTAAGGTCGCCATTTGTTACGACTGGGGTTTAAATATATCAGGGCTCTTATTCATTGGACTAGTAATGGCATAAATGCTACAACGTAAAGCGCTAGCTCCAACCTCTGATGTATATTCCCAGTGAACAAAGAACACAAATACTCTACAGAGTTCTATATGCAATAATAGGCTATCAAACTCTCAATAAATGTGCGTCTACTCTAGGCTTAATGTTATGTGAAAACAGCCTATTACTACCTATAACCGAAGGTGCTTGGTTATGGTATGCAAAGTACGGTGGTAAGAGAAGTTACAGCTTACGTTACTTTAATCAATAAATGTCAGGCACTCCTGCATGAAAGAAAGTGCACTAAAGTCCTTCAACACTAACAAGGAATCTTCTTTAAATGTTAGATGCTATAAAGATGCTCGTATCGGAAATGGAACCCAAAAAGGCAGGCAGCGGAACAATGCTCGTGCAGGCTATGCACACAAAAAGGCAGAATATATATAATGCCGTCGGAGCCAAGAATATCCTAAACACAACAACAATAATAATAATCGCCACGACAATGCAGTATTCCTATCAACAAAAAGAGCCTAAGTCGTTTGTGTCTCAATACATCAAACTAGGCTGCGAAATGCTTGTGTAATCATAAACGGGTATGCCTAAAAAGAGTAATTAGGTTAATATACTTAATGTCTACTATGATTGATAAAGTCTAGCTAGAGTCAATGATACGAGATACTGGTGCGCATGGCATGCCGCATAGCCTAGTGCAAATCTCAAGTCTGTGCGTCAAATATTACGTTATAAGGAAGGGTAGCTCTCTTGAGAAACCTTAATACCGAAGTATTAAGCGTTCTCCTGGCGTACCTCAAAGACAAACAATCGAGACTAGAACAGTGCAGAATGGTATAGGCAAAAAGCCCTCATTCGTGCATGCTCTACTCTCAATGGCACACAGACTAGAATTTACTCAATCAACTCCAGTTCTCAGGTATCTCAAGGTTTCTTTATTGATATTCCCTGGACCTCTTTCTTTTCTAATGATGCACACTCCACCTTGAGCCACATACAAGATTTTGTAAAAATTGGAATGGAAACTTTTATTCCTCATCAAAAGTACAGTAAAAGATCTAATTCACCTAAATGGTTTGACCATAATTGTGCTAGAGTAACTGAACAAAAAGCAATAGCCTACAATGCATACACAAGATCAAAAACACATGAAGCCTTTAATTACTTTAGAAACATCAGAAATCATGCCAAAACTGTATTAAACCTAACTAAATCAAACTTTCTCCATAAGCAGGCAATAAACTTCTAAATAATCCAAATGATAACAAAATATTTTGGTCTACTCTTAACTCATTCAAATCCAACTTCACTACTGCTTCATCCATTCCACCATTAAAATCTCCGACTGGCAATCTTGTAAGTGACCCACGAGGTAAAGCTAACCTTCTTGCAGATATTTTCTCCACCAACTCAACCTTAGATGAAATAAATCAAGATGTCCCTGTACTTAATTTTTAATTCGCCTGAAATTCCCTCACTTAAGATCCACACCAGACATATCAAAACTATTTTGCAGAATCTCTCAGTAGATATAGGCTCCTGGTCCAGATGAAATTCCTCCAATAGTACTTAAGAATTGCTCCTTGGTGCTCGCTCCTGTATTGGCAAAATTTTTCCGTCTGTGTACTCATACCTCATGCTTCCCAGTACCCTGGAAAGAAGCAAACATCCATCCAGTTCCTAAAAAAGGTGCCTCTTCAGATCCATCAAACTACAGACCAATAGCTATAACTTCCACTCTTGGCAAAGTTTTTGAAATTATATTAAATAATTCACATAATTAAGCATCTTGAGAATAATAAATTAATCAGTGATAGGCAATATGGTTTTAGACGATGTCGATCAACTGCAGACATTCTTTGCCTTCTTACGCATCAAATCAACCAAGCTACAGACCAACATGGTGAAACACGTACAATAGCACTGGATATATCAAAGGCATTTGATAGAGTCTGGCATCAATCCTTATTGTCGAAGATGTCACACTAAGGCCTTGCATCATTAGTTCCACTAATTTCTTCTTATCTTCATAACAGAAAAATACGTGTAATGGTAGATGGCCTTTATTCTCAATTTCACTCAATAAATGCTAGTGTTCCCCAGGGATCAGTTTTGGCCCCAACTCTGTTCCTCATTCATATCAATGATCTCATATCTACCACTCATAATCCAATACATTCCTACGCAGATGACTCAACACTCCACAGTTCCTTCACATTTACCAATGCTTTCACCCAACCCGATCTTATAAATTCAAAAATAAACACTGCAATTTCTCTGAACCAGGACCTTTCTAGAATTAATGAATGGGGACAAGAGAATCTAGTTTCCTTTAATGCACAGAAAACCAAGTACATTCAATTTTCTAACCGACAGAATCTCACTGACTCCCATATATTTTTTAATGATGTAAATATTCCCACTTCCCCTAGTATTGACATTCTCGGTGTAACATTAACTACTAACTTGAGCTTATGTTACTACTAACTTGAGCTGGACACATTATGTTAGAAGCATTGCTAAGAATGCCTCTAAAAAACTGGGACTCCTGTACAGAGTTCGAGAATTCTTCACTGACGAGCAGTTGGCCGTAATATATAAAAGTCATGTGCGCTCTCAGATGGATTACTGTTCACCTCTGTGGGGTGGAAGTGGAGTGGTTGCATTGAGGCAGTTGGACAAAATTCAAAATAAAGCTATTAGATTAATCAATAACCCTGCAATCACACAGGACCTTCCTACATTAGCCATACGAAGAAACGTTGCATCCCTTGCATTATTCTACAGATATTTTCACAGCAATTGTTCCGAGGAACTTGCTTCAATTGTGCCGCCTCTCCACATCTTTCCCCGTAGAACTAGGGCAGCTGAGAGCGCCCATCAATGCAGAACTTCTGCTTATCAGAATTAATTTATCCCCAGAGCTACTACTCTTTGGAATTCACTTCCCTCGAATTGCTTTCCACAAACTTACAATCAACAAATGTTTAAATCCAGTTGTTACAAACATTTTATGAATGGAGGATGCCTTTAGGCACATGGACCTTTTTGTTTTATCTGTGTTTTTCCTTCCTCCGTTCATTGTCTCTTAAAAAAAAAAAAAAAAAAAATGTCGTGCAGCTTTTAACTAAAGCCAGCACTCATAGGAAACAATACATTATAATATCAGACTCCTAGTCTAGCATTATCTAATCCAGCAGAACACTAATAATTAAAGGATGCAGTACTTAAACAATATAAATGCCAACCAATGCTTCGTGATCCACTTATCTTAACAACTAACATACATGGGTTATATCAGACCTTAACGCACAATACAACTGGCCAGCATGAAGCTGATTTTGCAGAGTTAACCAGAGGGGGTATAATATTAATAAAAGGTGGTGAAAGATATGGAAAATGAGAGAGATAGGCAGAGGAAAAGATTCTCAGGTGCGAGCGGGGAACAGGTAGCAAGGGAAAAAGATGGGTGCGTTCTAGAAACCAGATCTGAGGGAGAGAGTGGCGAGGAACTGTATATAAGCTCGAGCCGCGTGGGAAAAAAGCGGTTACAAGTCCTCTGAGCAAGAGCTTGCAGCATGGTAAGGACCTCTCTCCACCAACCCCCGCGAGGCAGCCAGCCGTGACGTCATCGAGCGGGACAAAAACACTGCGCGCTCCCTCTCACTCTGTTCTACTCTCTCTCTCTCTCCCAGATCCCATCATTACTAGTTAATGATAAAACATATACTTTACAATTAAATATATAAAGCCTTGACATGGGTGAAAACAAAGAGCCTTTCTGGACTGCCCATGACACAAGCTTTCATATGAAATAAAGCACACTCTAATACACAAACTGTAGCCCCATCCACTGCCCTGGCGATCCTAGCGAGTCACTGTAGGACAAGCCATGCGGTTCTAACGGAGTGGTTAACGTCACAATATATATATATTTAATAGAGCCCCTTCATCATTGACGACATCGCCTATTAGTATAATAGTCTCCATTCAACATCCCGCGCCAGCATTTTGAATATCCCGCGCGGAAGTTATCATGGAGTACTCGTCATAAGTGCACGCCTAATTCCCTTATGGGATCGTCATTTTGATCGGGTACCCTACAGAAAAAAACTAAAATATAAAAAAGAAAATATAACTTAATATCTGTTATCATATGACTTGCCATATGCGTGGATTTCTCATGGATTGTTTCCCCGACACCAGTCCCTCTAGCGGCCATCTTCGTCCTTCCAACTTCCGCGGCCATCCTGTCAACAAGGCTCTCGCCGCGCTCCGCTTCATTCAACGTTCCAGAGCTTCTAGTGAGTCCTTACTCATTTGTATACATCTGTGTTGTAGTAATAATGTTTAGATTAGCTAGCACGGCTGCCAAATTGGTATGTCCGCAGGAAGTATGTGTAAATTTAGGGTACTATTGTAACAGGCGTCTACGTGTCCCAAGATATTCGTACCGCATGTGTTTGTTTATTATGATTGTGTTACGCCTTTAGCTTTTGTGTTTCCTTAGCAGGAGGCTACCACTCTACAAGGCATGATACAGACTGTCAGTATTGAGGAAAGTACATGTCCTATTATTCAAGAATCAGCAAATGCTCTGGTTTAAGGGTGCCTGCACGTTGTGCTCCGCCTTCCAGAGTTCGTGTTTTGCTTGTAGGCCCCTTTGGTGGGCCTCCCCTCGTCTGTGGGCTGTTGCTGGGTCTTCGGAGCGTCGTCTACCGGTGATGTTCTTCGTACCTCGTGGTCAGCCTAAGTAGGGGTCTCCGGCGTAGGCTTCAGGTAATTTAGGATGCTAAATTTTTTGTATTTTTATTATATGCTTATGTATAGCCCTATTGATTGAACATGTGTGTTTGCATGTTTTGGGGGTAGGGGAAACGTCCCTATATTTTTATGATGTATTATGTGTGGGGCTTTGGTGAGTGGAGCTGTGCCTTGTCTCTCCTCACCTTAGTTTGATTGTTTTTTTCCGGCGGCCCCGTGCTGTGGGCCCAGGTTATCCGTCTTCAAAACGGGTAGTAACAATCAAAGCTCCCGGCGTGGTTTGGCTGAACCACAGTCTTCCGGCGGAACTGCATTCATAAGGGAGCTGCTAACTCGGCCCGCCGAGTTAACTCGCCCTGACTGACCCGGCTACACGGCTAGACTTTATCGCCCTGCGGCGCCACAAGTAGAGTGTACAAGAGTGGAAAGATTAGTTTTGCAAACTGTTTCATAGATAATCAGACACTAAAGGTCAAGGGGCCTGTGACATTTGTCACAGGTAAGTAGTTTAAAATCAGCTTAGACAGAATCCAGCGGAAGGTTAGAGTAGTGTGTGACGTTAACCACTCCGTTAGAACCGCATGGCTTGTCCTACAGTGACTCGCTAGGCTCGCTAGGGCAGTGGATGTGGCTACAGTTGATGTATTATTGTGTGCTTTATTTCATATGAAAGCTCGTGTCATGGGCAGTCCAGAAAGGCTCTTTGTTTTCGCCCATGTCAAGGCTTTATATATTTAATTGCAAAGTATATGTTTTATCATTAAGTAGTAATGATAGGAATTGAGAGAGAGAGAGAGAGAGTAGAACAGAGTGAGAGGAGGCGCGCAGTGTTTTGCTATACTCGATGACGTCATAGCTGGCTGGCCTCGTGGGGATTCGTTGAAGGAGTTTTTACCATGCTTTGTGACGTCATGTTTGGCTGGCTTCTTTAGCATTGGCTGGAGGACTTGTTACCGCTTTTTTCCCACGCGGCTCGAGCTAGTGCTAGTATATATACAGCTCCCTCGCCACTCTCTCCCTCAGATCTGGTTTCTAGAACGCATCCCTCTTATCCCTTTGATATCTGTCCACCTCTCCACACCTGAGAACCTTTTCCTCTGCCTATCTCTCTCATTTTCCATATCTTTCACCACCTTTTATTAATATTATACCCCCTCTGGTTAACTCTGCATAATCAGCTTCATGCTGGTCAGTTGTATTGTGCGTTAAGGTCTTATATAACCCATGTATGTTAGTTGTTAAGATAAGTTGATCACGAAGCGTTGGTTGGCATTCATATTGTTTAGTACTGCTTCCTGTAATTATTAGTGTTCTGCTGGATTAGATAATGCTAGACTAGGAGTCTGATACTATAAGGTATTGTTTCCGATGGGTGCTGGCTTTAGTTAAAAGCTGCACGACATACCTGAGAACTGGAGTTGATTGGGTAAATTCTAGTCTGTGTGCCATTGAGAATAGAGCATGCATGAATGAGGGCTTTTTGCCTATACCATTCTGCACTGTTCTAAGCTCGTTGTTTGTCTTTGAGGTACGCCAGGAGAACGCTTAATACTTCGGTATTAAGGTTTCTCAAGAGAGCTACCCTTCATTATAACGTAATATTTGACGCACAGACTTGAGATTTGCACTAGGCTATGCGGCATGCCATGCGCACCAGTATCTCATATCATTGACTCTAGCTAGACTTTATCAGTCACAGTAGACATTAAGTATATTAAACCAATTACTCTTTTTATGCATACCCGTTTATGATTACACAAGCATTTCGCAGCCTAGTTTGATGTATTGAGACACAAACGACTTAGGCTCTTTTTGTTGATAGGAATACTGCATTGTCGTGGCGAATATTATTAATGTTGTAGCGTTTAGGATATTCTTGGCTCCGACTGCATTTATATCTCCTGCCTTTTTGTGTGCATAGCCTGCACGAGCATTGTTCCGCTGCCTGCCTTTTTGGGTTCCATTTCCGATTTGAGCATCTTGATAGCATCTAACATTTAAAGAAGATTCCTTGTTGGTGTTGAAGGACTTTAGTGCACTTTCTTTCATGCAGGAGTGCCTGACAGTTATTGATTAAAGTAACGTAAGCTGTAACTTCTCTTACCACCTTACTTTGCATACCATAACCAAGCACCTTCGGTTATAGGTAGTAATAGGCTGTTTTCACATAACATTAAGCCTAGAGTAGACGCACATTTATTGAGAGTTTAATAACCTATTATTGCATATAGAACTCTGGAGAGTATTTGTGTTCTTTGTTCACTGGGAATATACATCAGAGGTTGGATCTAGCGCTTTCCGTTGTAGCATTTATGCCATTACTAGTCCAATGAATAAGAACCCTGATATATTTAAACCTCAGTCGTAACAAATGGCGACCTTCCCTAGGATTTGGTGAACCTACATTTATTAGCATGGAACATTTGTTGTTTTGGGGAATATTTTGCGGGGATCAGCAAGAATAACAAAAATTTGCAACATAGTATAGCCCTTGAGTATTTCCAAGAATTTTTGTGTGTATATTGAGGTATAAGAGTTTGGGGTGCTTCTTTTCTGAATATTGAGGTGGGAAATTTTTGTGAGCATCATGTCTTATACCGGATCAGAGGAGAATGGAGACACAGTACGTAATGTCGAAACTGAGGAACAGCAGTATGATGAAAGGTATGATCAGGTGAACTGTGAGGAGGATGCTAGGATATTTTTGCAATGGCCTTTTACTGCCGAGCGGTTGGAGGGTATGGATCGGTACAGTCTTCAATGCCTGGCCACAGCTATCGGTCATGCGGGTACTAGCAGCATGACCAGGGATAACTTGATAATGTGTGTACTGGGCAGGGTGACTGGTGAGCGAGATGGGTTGAGTGCTCAGAGCCCTTCGGCCATGCTTCCCCTACACTCGACTCCTAGCCATCCCAGTGGTTTGCCGACCCCGGGTACGCTTCCACAGTCGGGTGGTGACTGGCAGGGTGGGTTGCCCCTGGGGGGACCACCGGTAATTTCAAACATTGTAGCACCTTCACCTCCTCCAGGGTTAACTCCAGAATTATTGTATCAGCTCGAATTAGCTAAGATCGAAGAGAGAAAGGCTATCAGGGTATCTGAGGAGCAACAAAGGGCATGTGAGCTTCAGCAGCAATTAGAATTAGCCAAGATAGAAGAGAGAAAAATTCACCAGCACATAGAGCTAGCAAAAATCCAAGCTGATTTAGAGTTGACTAGGTACTGTGCCGACAGGGACGTAGAGAAGTCGCGGGTAGAGGCAACGGGACAGCGACTTGGGGCTGGTAACCGTGCTCATGATCAATCTCTCTCGCACTTATTGAAACTGGTTCCGGTGTTTGATGAGAGTGGGGTAACAGAATTTTTCGCACGCTTTGAGAAGAAGTGCCAGCAACACCAGTGGCCAGAGAATAAATGGGCAGCACTTGTATCCTCTAGATTAATAGGGAAGGGTCTTAAAGCCTACGATGCGTTACCTTTGGAGTCATGTATTGTGTATGAGGATCTCAAGGAAGCTGTCCTGAGGGCTTACGAACTGCAACCAGAAACGTACCGTTTGAAGTTCCGGGGTGTAACTAAGGGAAGAGATAGCACCATTTTGGAACACGCCCGGGGCTTGTCCGATGCTATGGGGAACTGGCTCCGATCTGAGAAGGTAACAACATTTGATGGAATTAACTCCCTCAGCCATATTATGTTCCAGTAAGTCCGAGGAGGCGGGAGCCCCAGGATCATCGCAGGAGACTGAGGTTGCCACCAACGGTTTTATCGTATGGTAACTTATCGGACTTACTGAGCTCATATGACGCAAAATCGCGTCATAAACTTATTGGAGAGGTATAGAGATAAGTCCATATGACGCGATCGCGTCATATGAGTTTTTGGTGGACTTATTCATATGACGCGATCGCGTCATATATGTCGCAAGGAGTTAAGCAGTTTGATGTTGGAGCAGTTCTTTAAGAGCACGGGCGGTGATCTAACTTTGAGCTTAAAGGAAAAAAACCCAAGAACTCTAGTCGAAGCAGCAGAAATAACTGATCGACGGTTGTCGTTGATTCGGGCTTGCGGGTCCTCACAGAAGTACGATGCAAGTGCTAGGGACCGTTATCCTCCCCCTCCCCGTAGCAATGACACATTTAAACAAAAGAGCAATGAAACTAAAACTGAATCCAAACCTAACACCACGCCGTATGAGAAAAGTCAGGGGCTTTTTACATCACAGTATAAGCTGAAACCAAAATTTATGTGTTTTAAGTGCCACCAGGAGGGTCATAAGGCAAATGAGTGCCCTAGTCGACCTCCTCCGGCAGCCGTGTCTTTTGCTCACGGCATTGGAGTGTTCAAGAGGACATCGGAGTTTGTTAGAGGCAATTCTTCCGAGGTAAATACACTGCCAGTGCAGAAGAATCCGGAAGGCTTATTCCCTGTCCGTGATGCCTTTAGTGACCACAGGGGACTCGGTTGTGTGGAGTAGGGGGGTAGAAGACATGAGGTGAGAATTTTGCGTGACACTGGGGCATCGCAAACATTGTTGAGAAATTTCACTAGTAAACCTGTAAATACGGCACGGGTGGTTGTGGTTCAGGGAGTTAATGCAACAAGGTCATACCCGCTTGTAAGAATGAAGATGGAAGTTGATGGTGTGACTCGTGAGCTGGATGTAGGAATTGTGGAGAAGTTGCATGTTGGGGGCGTCGACCTCCTTCTCGGCAACGACTTTGCGGGACCTACTTCTGAGGCTCCACCCTTGATCGTTGCCGGGAAGCCGGCCGACGTGAGCAGGGAGGAGCAGGAGTGGGTTGAGAAGTGTCCGGTGCAACCTATGGCGTGTGTTGTCACCAGATCTCTTGCATCCAGGGAGTCACATTCTGGTCAACAGTCTTTAGACAAGCGGAGGAAAGGTACCGAGAAGGGGTTGAAAGTTGATGCGGTTGAGAGATTAGTATCAACAGACATTCTCGGGGACTCATTATTAGGACCGATTTTCGAGTCTGGAGAAGACCCATTAACTGTTACTAAGAAGGCAGAGGATGGGCTTAAAAAGCCGAAGAGACAGCAACGATACACAGAGAGAGAGCAACGGGAGGCTAAATTCAATGTAGGAGGGGGGCATGAGTTGTTTCGCAAACACTTAGATAAGCTTGCTCCTTCGGACATTCGTAAATTGAAATTAGAAGACCCGGAGATTCTTGAATGTGGTACCGGTGCTGTCGAGTTGGAGGAGGACAGTGATGCACAGTCGGGAGATGTAGCAACAAGGTACCCTGACGCGTACCCTATGAGAAATGGGTCAGCGAAGGCGGTGGTCCGAAACTTGCTAGTGTATTTTTCCCAGTATGGTTACCCACGGGAGATTCAGTCAGACCAAGGATCCAACTTCACTTCTGACCTCTTTGTTCAAGCAGTGCCGCAGCATGGGATTGTTACGGTTGGGTCATCTGCGTATCATCCGGAGAACCAGGGTGTGTTAGAGCGATGGCACTCAGCCTTAAAATCTGTGCTTCGTTGTTGTTGCTTTGAGGGTGGGAAAGGTTGGGATCTTGGCCTGCCATATGTTTTGTTTGCTGTGCGGGAGGTACCTGGGGAAAGTTTGGGATTCAGCCCTAATGAGCTCATCTTTGGACACCGTGTCAGAGGGCCTCTCCATATGGTTAAAGAAATATGGGAGGGCGCAGAAAAACCTTGTTCTATGCTCAAGTGTGTCCTCGACAGTCGAGAACGGATGTTGCGCAGTCTGGAGTTGGCTGGCCGTAATTTGACTAGCTCTCAGGCCCTCAGGAAGGAGAGGTACGACCTCAACGTTAAACTCAGGGAGTTTCACGTGGGTCAGGAGGTGTTGATTCTACCGCCCCTTGTAGGTCATCCCTTATCCGCGAAGTACACTGGTCCTTATAGGGTGGTTGAGAGGCTATCGGACATGGATTGCTTGGTAGCCACTCCAGACAGACGGAAGCGCAATCAGTTATGTCACGTTAATCTCATGAAGGAGTATATGAGGCACCCCCCTGAGCCTCTCACTGTGCCTGTGATGACGTTTAGCAGTCAAGGTGGAGAAGGAGAACGGGACAGTCAAGCTCAGGTGGAGGATAACTGGAAGGATAAGAAATTCAAATGGGCGCCTGAGTGTGAGAAGGCGTTTGGAGTAGTAAAACACCTGTTGTGCACTCACCCGATCCTCAGGGCCCCTGAATTTAGCCTACCTTTCCAACTAGCAACGGATGCTAGTGGTGTGGGGGCTGGTGCCGTCCTTGTGGAAAAGGACGATGATGGGCTGGAGCATCCTGTTAGTTTCTGCTCGGAGAAGTACAATTCGGCCCAGGGGAGCTGCTCTGTTGTCGAGGAGGAGCTGCTGGCGGTTGTGCTAGCGCTGGGGCATTTCGAGGTCTATGTTCCAGCCTATGGTCCGGTCGTTGTAGTTTACCCAGGTCATCACCCTCTCAAGTTCTTGGACCAGTTTCACAATCGGAATATGAGGCTGACCAGGTGGTCACTAAGGTTATTGGTATATAACCTGGACATACGCCATATTGCCGGTTGTGACAACGTGGTTGAAGATTGTCTTTCAAGGGTATATGATCCTGGGTAGATTGACAGACGGGTAGCCTCCTGCTTTAGTTTGAATACTATTTTGCGCTTGGTGCTTGTTGGCTCGCGGTTGTAGCCCAGCGTTTGGGTCGTAAAGCAGGAGTTGAGCGTTTGGTATAGAAGAAAAAACTAGGCTTGCCCCTATAGTGCAGCCGAAATAAACAAATTAAAAACATAAAAATAAAATAAAAACTTTCTTTGATAGTTGAATTTTTTCAGTATGTTATAGCAGTAATTCTGAGTTGCACTCCTCTCAGAATGCTGGGCTAGAGAAGCTCGCTCTTGAGGAGCATAACTACATATGATTTAACCTATTGTGTTGGGGAGGGTTATAATTTTGTAAAATGTTTTGTTGAGAACTGTGCCAGATATTTTACTGCCGCTGGGTGATGGGAAGTAGAGATATAGCATGGGTTCTAACAATCAGATTTTTGTGAGCCTTGGGCCTCTGAGAAAAATCTTGGGGGGGGGTGTGACATTAACCACTCCGTTAGAACCGCATGGCTTGTGCTACAGTGACTCGCTAGGATCGCCAGGGCAGTGGATGTGGCTACAGTTGATGTATTATTGTGTGCTTTATTTCATATGAAAGCTCGTGTCATGGGCAGTCCAGAAAGGCTCTTTGTTTTCGCCCATGTCAAGGCTTTATATATTTAATTGCAAAGTATATGTTTTATCATTAAGTAGTAATGATAGGAATTGAGAGAGAGAGAGAGAGAGTACAACAGAGTGAGAGGAGGCGCGCATTGTTTTGCTATACTCGATGACGTCATAGCTGGCTGGCCTCGTGGGGATTCGTTGAAGGAGTTTTTACCATGCTTTGTGACGTCATGTTTGGCTCGCTTCTTTAGCATTGGCTGGAGGACTTGTTACCGCTTTTTTTCCACGCGGCTCGAGCTAGTGCTAGTATATATACAGCTCCTTCGCCACTCTCTCCCTCAGATCTGGTTTCTAGAACGCATCCCTCTTATCCCTTTGATATCTGTTCCCCTAGCCGCACCTGAGAACCTTTTCCTCTGCCTATCTCTCTCATTTTCCATATCTTTCACCACCTTTTATTAATATTATACCCCCTCTGGTTAACTCTGCATAATCAGCTTCATGCTGGCCAGTTGTATTGTGCGTTAAGGTCTTATATAACCCATGTATGTTAGTTGTTAAGATAAGTTGATCACGAAGCATTGGTTGGCATTCATATTGTTTTGTACTGCTTCCTGTAATTATTAGTGTTCTGCTGGATTAGATAATGCTAGACTAGGAGTCTGATACTATAAGGTATTGTTTCCGATGGGTGCTGGCTTTAGTTAAAAGCTGCACGACATACCTGAGAACTGGAGTTGAATGGGTAAATTCTAGTCTGTGTGCCATTGAGAATAGAGCATGCACGAATGATGGCTTTTTGCCTATACCATTCTGCACTGTTCTAAGCTCGTTGTTTGTCTTTGAGGTACGCCAGGAGAACGCTTAATACTTCCGTATTAAGGTTTCTCAAGAGAGCTACCCTTCATTATAACGTAATATTTGACACACAGACTTGAGATTTGCACTAGGCTATGCGGCATGTCATGCGCACCATAATCTCGTATCATTGACTCTAGCTAGATTTTATCAGTCACAGTAGACATTAAGTATATTAAACCAATTACTCTTTTTATGCATACCCGTTTATGATTACACAAGCATTTTGCAGCCTAGTTTGATGTATTGAGACACAAACGACTTAGGCTCTTTTTGTTGATAGGAATACTGCATTGTCGTGGCGAATATTATTATTGTTGTAGCGTTTAGGATATTCTTGGCTCCAACTGCATTATATCTCCTGCCTTTTTGTGTGCATAGCCTGCACGAGCATTGTTCCGCTGCCTACCTTTTTGGGTTCCATTTCCGATTCGAGCAGATAGCATCTAACATTTAAAGAAGATTCCTTGTTGGTGTTGAAGGACTTTAGTGCACTTTCTTTCATGCAAGAGTGCCTGACATTTATTGATTAAAGTAACGTAAGCTGTAACTTCTCTTACCACCTTACTTTGCATACCATAACCAAGCACCTTCGGTTATAGGTAGTAATAGGCTGTTTTCACATAACATTAAGCCTAGAGTAGACGCACATTTATTGAGAGTTTAATAACCTATTATTGCATATAGAACTCTGGAGAGTATTTGTGTTCTTTGTTCACTGGGAATATACATCAGAGGTTGGATCTAGCGCTTTCCGTTGTAGCATTTATGCCATTACTAGTCCAATGAATAAGAACCCTGATATATTTAAACCTCAGTCGTAACAAGTGGTGCACTATAGCTAATTTTCTGGCGGACTCGAGGTAGGATGTGTAACACCTCGCAGGTTATCCTTATGAGCATTGATTCCTGGATTTTTTTAATTTCCAGGCTCCTGAGTGACTCCTACTCCGGCGGAGTTAGGGCGGCTGATCCCGGCGGGGGGAGGGGGGGGGGGCCCCTTTTGGAACCATGCCGCTTTTTTTAACTATGCATTACTCCTACCTGCTCTTTGTTGCCTATTTTTGCTCACAAACTATGCATTAAGTGCGCGAAATGCTTAGATCGTTCTAGAGGCTTGTTGTTATCTAAACGTTGTTCAATTTGCTCTGATTTGAAAACCGCGTTAGTTACTAATAAAGACTTATCGTGTTTGGCGGAAATCCAAGAGATAAAATCTACGTTTAATTCTTATGCCAAAGACACGGCCCATAAGGAGCTTCACTGTGATGATGAGGCCCTATGGGACCAACTAATTACAAAGTCACCTCTTGTTAAACCAGGTTCCTCTAAATCTGTCAGACCCAAAGTCAAGTCGAAAGCCCTCAGCAAAGAAGTAGTGAGTAGTAGCAGTGGCACTGAGAGTGAGATCACCGAGGTTCCCTCCTCCGACCGTGCCAAGAGGAGAAGATCACCCTCTCCTAAGCAGAAGTCAAGGTCAAGATCTAGATCCCCCCGCAAACAGTCTAGGCACTCTTCCGCCGAGTCTTCCTGGTCTATCAAGCGCCGGAGAGAGGACTCGGGGGGATCAACGAGTCAGGCAAGCAGCGGCAGCCGGAGGGACACCCCTCAGCCACTGCCCTCTACCCCTACCTCTGACACGCCTCAGCTTGAATCTGGTGACTCGGAAGTAGGGGCAGACGTACTGGAATCCACACCTAGTCATGATCAATCTTTAAGTGTGCCTACCAATGTTACCTTTGCCATACCAATATTGAATTACGTACCCCGTAGTGTTCGGTCGACAGGCCCTAGGAGGGTTCTGGCCGAACAGTACAGGAGATATCCGTCAGGGTCACAAGTAGATGATTACTCTCAAGTAATCCCAGACTCCCAGCCCTTTGTGGCAGGGGGTTACTAGCGTCAGTCTGAACCATCTCAATCTCATTTTAATGTAAATAAGGAAAGAGCCGAGGACAGTAACATAGACATGTTGCCATCATCGGTTCCAGATTTAATATGGCCCCCATCGGATCGTGAATTAGAGGTACAACAGGAGAATTCTGAGTTAAGTAAGGAGCCGGAGGAAGTGCTGTTCTCCCCGGCCCCCCAATCTGTCACAGGTGAAGACTCTGAAGCAAGCTCCCACTCATCCAGGGACTCTCACAGTAAGTGTGTTACTTCAGATCAAATAAGTGATTTATTGCATAAGGTGATGCAACATTATCAACTCCCTGCCTCCTCTGACCCCCTGGTTTGTCAACCAACAGTGGCCCTTAGTCCTTCTGTCGTAAGGCCCCTAGACTCCCCAGGTTTTCTTCCGTCATTTCCTACCCCGGTGGTGGCTGCGGCTCCAGGCACTACAGTGCCGGCTACTTTTACTGCCTCCAGTATAAGGGTTATTGCTGATATCACTCCCCATCCTTTAGATAGGGCTCCACTGAAGAAGGGCCCCATGGCCCTGATTGTTCTTGGGGTCCCCGTGACACCACAGAACCCACAACTAGCTCAACCTACCGTTTCAGGGGAACTACCGGTCCCCGGCGGATGGCATATTGAAATTAACAAGAATAGAAAGTTTCGGGCTAAAGATGAGGCAGGGAGAGGGTTAGATGTGTCAATTAAAGCTGTCCCAAGTTCTTACAATCCAGAATATTTTGTGTATACAGCTGCCCCGGCAGTCCCTTCCGCCGCTTCTGCACAATTTTTTGCGGACTGGTCAAAAGCTGATGGCGTCAACGATGTCAAAGCTTTAAATGCTCTCACGCCGGAATTGGCTACAATTCCGGTCTTAGACCATACGCATACACCAGTCCTGCAGATGGGTTAGGCTCCTGGGTAGATTGGGAGATAGAAGCTCAGATTTTTGCTGCCACAATTACTTCTAAGTCTTCACATCAGGTTCCCCAAGAAAACCATGCTCACTTTTCTTTGCCTGTAGCCAAAGCAGAAGGAGTGTCCTCAGATTTGCTTGCCTTTCTTGCAGCGTCCAAAGTTTCCTTGCACTCCCTAGATGAACCTTTCTCTACTCCCCCTGCTGCTCACCTCGAAAGGGATTTCAAGTTAAGATATAAGGCCTACCGGATGTTACCTCAGTACTTGGTTAGTCGCCAGATCGCTGCCTCTTTTTCACGTACTATACCAGCCATAGCTGACCCCCAAATTAGGAAAGCTACTGACTTGTCTAGGAGACTGTTACTACAAAATTCCATTCAATCTTTAGGAGACATCAGAATTGCAATCATGGAAGCGGTTCGAGTCTGCCAAGATTTGAGAGTCCATCTGGTCAGAAAGTTACCGGCGGATATAGGTCGCCGGGTAACTCTCTCGTCGGTCCTTACTGCCCCCCTACTTAACTCAGAAACTTGGAGTCTTGTGTTTAATATGGTTAATGGTTGGACGCAGGTTACCTCCCAAGCTCGGAAGGACCCTGCTAAGAAGCCCTTTCATAAGTCGAAGGGCGGTAGCAAGCCGTACCAGCCACATGCTCAACAGTCACCAAGGGACCCCAGACCCCCTCCTCAGCAGGGAGGTAATCTGCACAAGTCCAAACAAGGTAAATACTCTGGGTACAAAGGTAAAGCCCAACAAAAGGTTAGTCAGGAACAATCGTCAGCCAAACCTAGCCAGCCATCGGATACCAATCTGCCTCCCCCTCCAAAAAACTAGCCACCCATACCCTCAGCCTCCCAGTACCATGCTTAAAGGCACAGGATTTGAGAGTTGCCTTGACGGACCGGCCCAGTTTGCACCTGGGTTCGTTCCATTCATTCCGCTTGGCCTGGCCCAAGAAAACTTGGTCCAGGAAAGTAGTGGGCAAAGGAATCACCTGGCGGTGGCTCCGGCGGCCTCGACTGTGTCAGCCGCTGGAATGCAACAGTGTGTCTCAGGAGGTGGAGGCTATAGTCCAAGAAATTATATCCAAACATGTCCTTTTCCCAGTCAATTCCAACCACCTAGTATTCACTTCAAGACTCTTCTTAGTGCCAAAAAGGGACAGTGTGCAGATGCGACCAGTTCTCGATCTCTCGCAACTGAACACATTTATAGAGAATTCATCCTTCAGAATGCTTACAGTACAGCAACTCAGGCTCGCACTTCCGCCGTAAGGTTGGATGTTCTCAATTGATCTCAAAGAGGCCTATTGGCATGTCCCTATAAACAAGCGGTTCCAGAAATTCCTCGCCCTGAGGGTCAGGCAACAGACTTATGTCTTCCAAAGAATGCCTTTCGGTTTGAACCTGGCACCGAGAATTTTCACAAAATTAGTCCGGCAAGCCCTTTTGCCTTTATTAATCCAGAGCATACAGGTGTTTTGGTATCTAGACGACTGGCTGGTAGTGGCGAACTCAATGGAATTATGTTGCGATCATGTAAACCAAGTATTAGCTCATGTACAAACCCTAGGGTTCAAAGTGAACTTGGCAAAGTCTCTCCTTGTCTCCAGACGGACTATTCAGTGGTTAGGGCTGGTCTGGGATACCGCCAATCTGACTCTTACTCAGAGTGTGGTCAACTGAAACAGATTTCGCAAGAAACTGTTCCGTTTTCTCCACAGTCTGGATACGACTAGGAAGACGTGGGATTCCCTGATCGGCTCTATCAACTGGATACAATTAACGGTGAAGTTGGGCCGGTTGAAAGTCAAACGATTAACCCTGGAAGGCAACAAAGTTTGACCTCTCTCGCCGGAGAAGAAATTATGTCCAATTCCTCCATTAATCCACAGCTTAGTCTCGGTCTGGGCCAAGCGGAAATTCCTCCACTCAATAACTACATGGGTTTCTCCCGCTCCTACGGTGTGGGTAGACACAGACGCCTCAGGGGCACTAGTTGGTGCTACCAGTCAAACCTGGGCCATCAAGGGCAAGGCACATGGTCAGAGGACAATCAGTTGCATATCAACAAGCAAGAGCTTTTAGTCCCTCTCTTTTTTCTCCAAAATCACGGCATAACTTTGAAAAAACAAATCAATAGCGTTCCGAATGGACAACCAAACTGCAGTTTATTGTATTAAAAAACAGGGCTCAGTAAAGTCTCGAGAGTTGCTGAAAGTTTCCGAACAGATTTTTGCCCTAGCCAAATTCCTGGGCATTTTACTGCATTCAACATATCTCCCCGGCGTGGCGAACATCTGGGCAGACGCTCTCTCTCGCCGGCAGAGCACACTAGTAGAATGGACAATCAAACAGGCCATCTTCGACAAGATTATTGCAAAGCCGTACCATCCACAAGTGGACCTGTTTGCATCCAAAGAGAACCACAGACTCCCTCTCTTCCTCACTCGTCAGGAGGTAACCCCAGCGGGGGGGGGGGGGGGGGATGCATTGTTGGTAGATTGGACCAGGTGGACGTCAATCTATCTTTTTCCTCCACCAGATTCTGTGCTAATGTACAAAGTAATTCACAAGCTGAGGGGTTACTGGGGCCTAGTCTCGATGATCGCGCCGTTATGGCCAACCCAGGTGTGGTACCACCAATTGCAACAGTGGTGCAGGAACCCAGTGTCCCTCCCGGTCTCCGATTTCCACTTGGAAACGATTGGCAACCTTCGGACCTCGCTTAGTTTTGCCTTATGGACATTTACAATGCCAAATGGTTAGCTCAATTTGGGGAAAGTGTTACTAATAAATTAATGAACCAATACACTATGTCTACCAGGAGACAATATCAATCCCATTGGAAAACCTTCACATCCTGGATTATAGAGTCACGGCAAATGACTGCCTCAGGAGCTTTAATTTTCAAATATTTAGACTACCTACTCGAACAGAATTTTTTTTCAGTAACCACTTTAAAAAATCATTTGTCTGCCATTAGAACTCCCTTTTTTGATCTCACTGGCCTTTCCATACCGCAGGCGGAGGAGAAAGGGTTTATGAGGGCGTGTTTCAAGCTACGCCCACTACCCCATCAACTCATGCCTACCTGGTCACTTGACAAAGCCTTATCAGTACTTCAATCGCGCAAATATAATGATGCGCCGGATTTTTATTCACTTTTAAAAAAGGCTGTATTCCTCATGGCTCTAGCCACCGGAAATAGGGTATCTGAGCTGGCGGCGATGAGCAACGAACCTAATTGCCTTAGGTTTGGGAGATTGCACGATCATGTATAAATCGCGCTGTCACCCACATTTATAGCTAAGAACGAACATTCTGACCATGTATTTTCTGAATTTTCCGTCCCGGCATTGAAGAGGGGCCTTACTCATCACCTCTTATGTCCTGTGCAAGCACTCACTAAGTTTATGAGGGCTGTGCATCCACGCCAACCAGGTGCATTATGGGTCAACCAGACAGGTAGACGTGTTACGAGAAGAAATTTAGCTTCCTTGCTTGTTGACGTTATTAGGGAAAGTAATCCTGGCGTGATAGGCAGGGCTCACGATATTAGGAAATGGGCAGTCTCTCTCAGATTTCTTCAAAAAATTTCGGTAGAGGACATTGCTAATACTCAATTATGGGCTTCCAATCATACGTTCCTAACACGTTGCCTGTCTGTCGCTCTAGATAAACCAAAGCGTACCTGTGTAGCTTTTCGACAACGGGTACAGTAGGTAATGTTCTATTATGTAAGTTTTTTATTTATTTTTTATAAAAGGGTGGGGGGGGGGGGGGGTGCGGAATAGTCCATATCCCACTGTGCCCCTAGAGATTGTGATGAATCACGAGCTGTGATAAGACTGGTTCTACAGTCCATTATTTAATTTTATGTTAATTCTAAGAAGGTGTCTAGCATAGTTGCAACTATGTACATTTTATCAGATGGTACAAATATATTTATTGTACAAACAATTTTAAGAATGGAACGAAAACTTCTGCAGAGTTATAGTTCTAGGGAACACATATGTGTCCCATATTTCATGCATACGATCTAATGTAAAGATATGACCATGAGCAAGCAGTTTCTTAATGTCACGAACTGCTTGCATTTATTTTCTATTTTTTATTATACGGTATCTATTGTTTGCATACAATAAAACTTAAATATTTGTATACGTATTCTTTTTCCCTGAGGTTAGGATATTGTCACGAAGGTCCCGCCTCCAGTCTTGGTAATCAGGCGATGTCGTCAATGATGAAGGGGCCCTATTAAATTATAGGTTTGATTCCCGAAGGGAAGTGGAGAAAACCTAATAACCATCCTTTAACTGTCTTCGTGGTGCGATGCATAAGGTGTTGATTTTTGGTGTGAGCGTCCTGGGTTCGAATCCACGGACTGCCACATGTGTTTGTAAATTTCATTAATCGATTTTAGGAGTATAGTTGGTTGTTGGAAGGAACATAATAATTGATATTGGTTCAGGGGTAATTTATCGAGAGGACTTCCCTAGTGGTTAAGGCCCCATTAATTGCTCTTTCCATTTACATATGCATAGCCTACGTGAGTTGCAGTTGGGATGTGTGTACATGCTTAGATTGCTATGCAGGATTCAAAGTTGCATAATAAATCATAGGCAGTGTCCACCATCCTTTAACTGTCTTCGTGGTGCGATGCATAAGGTGTTGATTTTCGGTGTGAGCGTCCTGGGTTCGAATCCACGGACTGCCACATGTGTTTGTAAATTTCATTAATCGATTTTAGGAGTATAGTTGGTTGTTGGAAGGAACATAATAATTTAGTAGGGCCCTGTAATCATTGACGACGCTATCCCTCCCAGCCATCCCACTTCACATTCGTTGATTTCTATAGTTTTATCTTGGTATATCAATGAAGGACGAAGATGGCCGCTAGAGGGCCTGGTGTCGGGGAAGCAAAACATGAGAAATCCACGCATATGGCAAGTAATATGATAACAGATATTAAGTTATTTTTTCTTTCTTATATTTAACAGAGTTTTTTTCTGTAGGGTACACGATCAAAATGACGATCCCATAAGGGAATTAGGCTTGCACTTATGACGATTACTCCATGATAACTTCCGCGCGGGATATTCAAAATGCTGGCGCGGGATGTTGAATGGAGACTATTAGACTAATAAGCGATATCGTCAATGATTACGGGGCCCTACTAAATATTAGGTTTTCTCTACTTCCCTTCGGGAATCAAACCTATAATATATATATATATATATATGCTGTATATACTGTATATATTAATATATGTAAATATATACAGGGTGTTTTAAAACAACACTGCCAGACCTCATCTGCTATTTAGTAAATACAATAACGAAGAAGATTATCTAAGGACAAAATGCAAAATAATATACCATTAATGATTTAAACCGCATAGAGTAAAATAATTAGTGACACCCAGGTATGAGCTATAATCCGAACACGGGCTAGTGTCCCCCCTCTCCCCCAAATAGCCTACCTCTTGCCTCCCATCCCAGTTCGAGTTTTTCTTCGAAGCTTTGGAGTCATAACGAATCTTCTCATGTGTTTAACCTTAACTAGCGGCGCTCGACTTAAGTCGAGTGAAAAAAACTGGGAGAAAATGGGTGAAAAATGGGTGAAGATCGAGTGAAAATGGGTGGAACAGTAATGAACGATACGTCCGACATCTGTAGCCTCCCGGCCCACACTAACTCCAGTTCCCCCACCGCACGGGTGGATGACAGTGTGACCAATAGTTAGCGAAAAGTGAACAATGTAGCAAAATCAGCTAAACTTCCATCTTTGAGGTAACACTGTCAGGGCTCCACGAGTGCTACGTTGTTGTTGTTGTTGTTGTTCCCCAAGCCGCCTGGCCGAACAGCCCCAAGGCCCCGAGCAAGGCCAAGGCTATAACCGAGCGCCCCCACAGAATCCTCCTTGCCGACCACAATAAAGCCTGGGTGACCGAAGCCACTCCATGGCGGGGAGCTGAGGAGGGTGCGGAAGCCGGGACACCAAAGCCTCACCCAGGGCCCTGTGCCCCTCAGCAATTATGAAGAGAAAAATGTGACGCTTTGGCTTCCAATCTTGGTAGATTGGGAGGTCAATCCACGGAAGAGACGCCGTCACTTGAGATCTAGAAAATATATAAGTAAAAGGAACAGTCAGAGTAAGCTATGGGTATGGCAGAAATCGCTCAGTTCCCACTCTGATAGACCAGCCCATCACCAGCGAGTGCTACGTAGCTGTATGTGGTGTCATTGTGTAGCGATTTCCGCCTAGTTTTCGGCACAATACAGTTCCTTTCATGCTGATGGTTGATATAGCAGTCAGAATGGCCTGAAAAGGCCCAAAACGGCCACAGACCCCCACTAGACAAGGATTCATCTGCTCGGCCATGGTGCTATCTTCTTCTGTCATAGTGATTTTATTTACCTTATAATATCACATAAATATGGATTGTCGTTATTTAGGTGTGTCTCTGCCTTTGTTATTTTATACTCGTGAAGTCCAAGTGACGTAAATTGTTTGTTTTGGGTACCATTAGATGATTTTAAATATTCATTAGTGAACACCGTATACTTGTATGTCTACAGCTACGTAAAATCGTCAAACTTCAACCATAAAACTGATAGACATATTTCGTTAGTACTCTGTGATAATAGTAACGTAATGAGGTATTTGTATTGAAACAGTAAATTGCGCAGGAACAATTTTGTCCCATTCAAACAGTTTCACGAACGATTAAATTACCTATAGCAGTGTTCGGATACCTGACCCAGACTTGAGATTCATTATTTTACCTCTTAGTCATCGTTACAAATGGTGCATATCTTTTTACGCTACTTGGATTATAATACTTAGCAGTTTTCTTCTAATTGCAAAATATCATTACCAATTTTATGTTACTTTGATTTTGTAATTATTCATATGTGATTAGTTCATTAGATATCTCCTCTTTACCTTTTTTAATTGGTAATCATTCATATTATGTATCATATGTTTTGTGCTGAGCTCAGAACTCTGTTTTGCTACATTTCTAAATAACCATTTATCTCCGTTACAATATATTTTTGGTAAAAATAGAATAGAAATATGTAATATATATTTTTATCAGTGTGGTCGTCATACTCTGGCAGTGTTGTTTTAAAACACCCTGTATATATACATAATATACAGTATACTGTATATATAGACGGGCGCTTATTTCTTACCTGAAGCAATTCTAGCCTTTAATTTTATGTGCCTTAATATCGGCCTCTCAGAAGTGAAGCTGGGCTATATCAGGTGATAGTTCCTGTAAATTTCAAGTAAAGACACTACCAAATCAGGATTACCGATAAAGTAATCGTGTGAAACCAGTATAAACAAAGCCATTTTTCTATGAAACTTTGCAAATAAGGTATACATTAGACATACCATATGCTCGAGTATATTTAGGTATTTACCTTTTATCCTAATATTACACGAGTTTACTACCAGAAATATCCCTTTATATGCGTATAGTAATAATGAACACCAATACTTTTCCCACACCCCTATCTTTTAAGAAGGATGTAATAATATTGTCGTCTAAAATTTCAACCAAACTAAAATTAGAAAGGCGTCATCGCATTAAGGGAAGAGTTGTATATATTTGTTCATATATTTGTGTTTATCATTCTCTTCAATTTCCTCTGACAACCTCCACCAAGCAAAGCAACAGTAATAATTCCCCCAAGACCCCCTTTCGAGATAAATATGTACAATTTTTAGTAGAATATGGTCACTCCTTAATTACAGGCTTGCTATTGGTCACCAGGAAAATATAAACATCTAAATGGCACAAAAAGTCTTAAGATTATCAAACTAATGGAACGAACGTCATAACATTTAAAAACTTATGGGGCTAAAAATAAAGGGAAAGGGGGTCCAGAACAAAACTTCCCCTTGTATGAGTTATACAAATATTTGTAAGCATTAATAAACCAGCAGAGACACTAATTTATAAAGTGCTTCGTCTGGATTAGCATAAGTTGATCAAATGTGTAAAGCAGAAACTCGTACCCCAGCCCCCCAAAATATACTGAGAACTCTGAAGATATGTTGAGGAAATTCGGTGGAAATTATATAATGATATCTTATGAAATATAGTTAATAACTTCATTCAATTGAACTCTTTCAGTAACATAACGCCTTTTCCAGTTTATGCTTGCTAGGCTAGCTTACTCAGCTTAGGAAGGAAATTTAGCAATACAAAAAAAGTAAACTAAATTGTCAATATTGGTAGCCAAATAATGTAAATATACGTAATATTAGGAATACATTCAAATCATATGTGTAGTTCGAGTCTGGCTTCCGTTTGACATTCACTTTATTTAACTTTATTTCGAATACTACGAATCAAAGGGTTAAACTCGATATCAATTAAGTGTCTGACAGCTGCAAATCCTTTCTAATCTTAATACAATCTAATAATAAAGCAGATACAAAAGAAGAATGCTGGTTTACTGAGACTTAATCCCTTGTGGATTATGACGCATTTTGATTGTATATTCTGGCTATAATTAAACGATGTCATATAGATTAGGAAGGAATTGTGGTAATTATATGGGTAAAAATTAACTCAATTGACCGTCTGAAATCCATATACCCTTCATACTTTGCATAAAATCGTCTAATGAAAGCCAGAATAAATTATCAAAATGTGTCATAATTAATATAATGGTCCCATAAACTCAGAATACAATAACAAATGAGTCCTTGTATACTGGAATGGATAAATAGTAATACACCAATCTAGGAACTAATTTACAAAGTGCTTTGACTGACTTAACATAACTGGAGGAATTCTTACCCCAGCCCGATAAAAATAAAGTGATAACTCAAAAAGAGATGTTTAAGAATTTAGTTGCAAATAATATAATTATATTATAATTATGAACTCCTAAAAATTTACATTTAAGTATTCCAACTTTACACTAACTCTCAGGTGAAGCTGGGATGAAGATGCTTATTGTTATCACGTTGAAGTAGCCAATTTGATTATTCTTAATATTTTATCCTAACATGGAGCTTTTTTTACTATATTTTGTTAAGCACCATTTCACTACGACAGGTGTTTGTTTAACTTGAACGTATTCATATATCGGTAACCAAATATATTTTATACCGAGAGGCTATACTTTGTTATAACAAAACAAATCTATATTAAATATGGGGGTCACATAGAGAGAGGGAGAGAGAGATACGAAGAGTGAGAGAGAGAGAGAGAGAGAGAGAGTACAAAGGAAAACAAACAACAAAAGGTCATGCAACCCCTCGAGGTTACGTGCCCTCCAAAACACTTTTTTTATTATTTGTTTTTGTTTTCTATGTGAGTGAGGGAGACAAAAGGCAGACATACATGTAGCGAGTGCCTCCTCCAGAATTGAAAGAGTGACAGGGCCAAAATCAAGGGACGTTCGAGCCAAAATGCTGGACACACGGAGTTTGAAGCAATGTAAGTCATAGGAAGAGGGAAAGATTGATTCTGGGAGAGAGTTCCAGAACTCAGCTGTTGAATAGAAGAAGGATTGGGAGTAAAGTTTCACTATTGGGTTGGAGAGTTGCACAGAGTAGGGGTGGGATTGTTGCCAGACAGGTACTACGTACCCTACGTAGAGGAGGTGGTATACACTGGGAGAGCTCTGAGGAAGACTGATTATTGTAGTAGCGATAAAATAGCGAGAGAGATGCAACATTGCGGCGAAGAGAGAAAGGTTGCAGAGAGTTGGTGAGTGTTTGGGAGTTAATGATACGAAAGGCTTTCCTCTCTAATTTGTCTAGGAGTGCGGTGTGAGAGGATCCTTCCCACATATGTGAACAATACTCAATACAAGGACTCAAAGAGGCTGTGCAGGGGTAAAGAACCCCTTGAGGCGGTTGAGCACACCCAGCTTCCAAGAGAGAGCAGAAGATAAAGAGACACCTAGAATATTGAGAGAAGATGAAGGATTGATGTTTGTATCGTTGAAGTATATGGGATAGTCCTCTGGGAGTTTCCGATGGGTAGTAAGATGGAGATATTGGGTTTTGGAAGCATTAAAGGCAACAAGGTTTTCTCTGCCCTAATTGGAAATGGTAGTTAGATCAAAAGATAAGTGTTGTATGGCTTAATTACGTTGATTTTTCAGAGATTGCTTCCTGGGGCGTTCTGAAAAACTAAAGGAGTAGTGCAAGGTAGAATCGTCTGCTTATGAATGGATGGGATTGAAGGCACAGTTGAGAAGATCATTTATGAAAATTAGAAAGAGAATGGGAGATAGAACAGATCTGCCATGAGGAACACCGGAGTTAATTGGATGAGGAAGTGAGCTATGGCCGTCCAGAACTGCAGCTATGGAACGGCCGGAAAGGAAATTAGAGACAAAGGCACAGATTGAGGGATAGAAACCGAAGGCGGGTAGTTTACAAATTAAAGATGTGTGCCAGACTATATCGAAGGCCTTCGATATATCTAGCGCAATAGAAAAGCTCTCACCGAACTACCGAAAGGAAGATGACCAAGAGTTAGTAAGATATGAAAGAAAATCACCATTAGAGCGACCCTTAAGGAAGCCATACTGGCAATCTGAGAACAGATTATGAGAAGGGAAATGCTTGAGAAGATTTGGAAGCAAGAATAGCTTCAAAGGTATGTGAGCGATTAGACTTCTTTGGGACAGGTTGAATGAGAGCAAACTTCCAATAAGAAGGGAAGACATTAGAGGAGAGACAGAGACGAAAGAGTTTGCCTAGGCAGGGAATCTGCACGGAAGCACAGTTTTTGAGTACAACAGGAGGAACACCGTCCGGACCTTACGCCTTCTTAGTATTAAGTCCAGAGAGGGTGAAAAATACATCTTTAGAAGAGATTAAGATATTAGGCATAAGTAGGAGTGAGGGGGGTGGAGAGGGAGGAATAGCATCGGAATCATCCAAGGTTGAGTTTCTTGCAAAAGTTTCAGCGAAGAGTTCAGCTTTGTCAGAAGAAGAAGTGATGGTTTTGCCTTCAGAGTGGAATAGGGGAGGGGAAGACGAGGACGAAAAATTGTTTGAGAGTTTTTTGGCTAGATGCCAGAACACTTGAGAAGAGCTAGAGTTGGATAATTCACTGCATTTATTATTGATGAAAGAGTTATTGGCAAGTCGAAGAACAGATTTGGCTTGATTCCGGGCAGAAGCATAGGAAGAATGAGAATGGAATGTATGTTTCCATGGCTGAAAGGATTACCTCGGTAATGCGTTCAGCCCTCTCCGAGGGTTCCTGGCCACGGAAGCAAAAGTCATTCCATGGGAAATCAAAGAAGTACTGCTGAAGAGCCTCCCAGTTGGTAGCACCAAAGTGCCACAGGCGCCGCCGGCTGGGAGGATCGGGTGGCTGTACCGAAGAGATAGGACAGGTGACAGAGATAAGTTTATAGTCGGAGGAGCCCAAAGGAGAGAAAAGATTTACAGTATAAGCAGAAGGGTTAGAGGTTAGAAATAAGTCAAGAATGTTGGGCCGATCTCCGAAGCGATCCAGGATACGGGTGGGTTGCTGGACTATCTGCTCTAGGTCGTTTAATCCACTGAGCCCCAGCGACGCAGTGTTTGCGTCCAAAATGTTTGTAATGCAAAACCCCAGGGACGCATAAGGTGCGTCCTGGTTAATTACTCCGGTCCTATGGCACCTAGAGGGCTCAGATTTGTATGGGAACTGTGTAAGAATCCCACGCAACAATGCCGATGGTTGAAAACTCAAAGTCCAACCGCGTGCGAGTGAGCGTGCAAAAACCTGTTTTTGCCTGTTTTTGCCTACCCATTTCCCCATGTTAATTCTGACTTTCGGGCGCACCGTAGGACCCCTTAATGACCTAGGGGATCGTTTTTTTGTGGGTTTTCCTTCATTTCTAACCCATTCCTGGTGTTTTCTGGAAAACAAAATTGTTCACAACCTGCTGGTCCTGGGTGGTTCATTTATTATTACCTAGCTGGGGTTCAGTGGGTTAAGATAGAAAAGTTTTAGGCTTGATCACCAGGTTGGTCAGTGGAAACAGAGGAGAGCCATTGGCGGTGGTGAATATTGAAATCTTCTAAAATGGAGATTTCTGCGAAAGGAGAGATGGATAGAATGTGTTCCACTTTAGAAGTTAGATAGTAAAAGAACTTTTGATGGTCAGTAGAATTAGGGGAAAGATAAACAGCGCAGAAATATTTAGTTTGAGAGTGACAAGAAAGCTTTAGCCAGAGAGTTTAGAATTCAGACAAATCTACGTTGGGAACACGAGCGAAAGCAAGATTGTTGAGTACATACTGTAGAGGCAACATCCACTTTTGGCTCAAAACTGAGGATAGAGATAGTAGGAGGATACAGAGAAGGGTTTACTGTCAGTAGTCCCAGAGAACTGTGTCTCGGTGAGAAAGAGAAGATCGGGATGGCAGAGGAGAGGTGGTGTTCCACAGAATGGAAGTTAGAGGAAATGCCACAAATATTACAGAAATGTATAGTAAGAGTAGAAGGTGGTGGTCCAGAGCATTTTGGCGAGTCGTTTCCAGGGGACAGATTGCTGTTCCAAATGTTGCAACAGTATTTCGGAGAGAATGTGGGAAAGGTGTGAGAAGGAAGTGCTGCCCTGGGGCTTAGTCCATGGCAGGGGAAATTATATTAAGAGAGACAGGGAGGGAGAGAGAAAGAGAGTGTGTGTGTGTTTTGTTTTGTGTGTGTGTGTGTGGACGTTAAAGAGTTTCAAATGGCATGTATAGCAACCTAAATTGTGCACATTCATATAGTAATTAATTCTTACTGTGGACATGTTGCCTGGTCCTAGAAATTCAGAGAGTCATTGTAACCGTGATATAGTTGTGTGGGAATTGCCTGGCCAGGGTTGGTCGCTTTAACTTTCCATAAACCCACAATATATTATATGGTTCAGTAAATTTCGATTGCACCTCTCTTCGACATGTTTGGTTTGATGTGGAAAGGTTATTGGTAAAATAAAGCTAAGTTAAACAAAGGTTAAGTTAGGTGATGCTAGTTTAGGAGATGCTAGGGTTTAAACAAATATTAGGTAGCGTTTAGATGAGGTGATGTTAGTTAGGGTCATGGATAGGTTAGGTTAGATAATTTGGTTTAGGTAAGGATTAAATTCAAAGAGTCATTGTAACCGTGATATAGTTGTGGGGAATTGTCTCGCCAGGGTTGGTCGCTTTAACTCTTGCTCTATATGACTCAGGATTTTTCGCTTACACGTCCATTTAATAAGTTAATAAGTTTGCTTATGCTAGGAAAGGTTGTTCGTAAAATAAGTTAAGGTAGTTTGATTAGGTTAGGTTCAAAGATGTTAGGGTTTAAGTAAGGTTAGTCAAAGGCTAGATTATTAAGTTTATGTTAGATACATTGGAATAGGTTAAGGCACAACACTGTTAAGGCATCGTGATATAGTTGTGTGGGAATATAATTGTATCACCGAGGTTGGTCGCTTTAACTCTCCATAAAGCCGCAATATATTATATGGTTCAAGAAATGTCGCCCATCTGTCGCTTTATTGATTGGGTTAGAAAAGGTTATATACAAATAATAATAATAATAATAATATTAATAATCGTATAGTTACTTAACCCTTTCTCTGCGGGCTTATTCACGCTATTTAGGGCATATTCAGGCACTCTTGAATGATTAATCAAGTATCTGCATTAAATTAACTGTATTCTGCCGAAACTAGGCGAAATTAGCTTCAAAATCACATCAGAACGAGCTTCGTAGGTGGCGGGGTTCACCCGCAGCGTTGCCATAGACATTCGGGAAAACTCGCTAATTATTAGCTCTCGCTCGCTCGGCAACACTGTCGAGACAGTCGCGCGAGACCACAGTCTCCCTCAGTGAGCTGCTGGCTGCTCTGAGGGTCGGACGGAGGTCCCTCACGCTCCCGCCCACTGACACTCGATTTCTACAGCTTTTACAGGCTTTTAAAGCCTGGAAATTGCTGTAAATACCTATGCGTTCCAGAACGTCACCCGCAGGGAAAGGGTTAAATAGCATCTGTATCTCCTCCTTCGAGGATTCTCAAGTGCTTGACACTTCTTTAATCAACCAGAGACCATTACCCATCCCCTTTGCTCATGGGGAGACGGTAACCGTCGGCTACATCTCAGAAAAAAACTGTTCAGTCTGAGAGGGGATTTAACGCGAGACTACCAGATGGAAAGCAGTGACGCTATCAACTGAGCCATATATATATACTGGCTATATATGGATAAGTAAAGTTAAATAAAGAATAGGCGGATTAGATTAAGTTGGGAGGTGTTAGGGTTTTATGTAAGGTTAGGTAGAGGTTAGATGAGTCGATGTTAGTTTAAGCCACGATAAGTTAGGTTACGTTTGGTTAGATAATTTGGCTTAGGATAGGATTAAATATTGCTAAGGCAATATAACCGTGATATAGTTATGTGGGAATTGTCTGGTCGGGGCTGGTCGCTTTAACTCTCCATAAACTAAATGGCTGAGAGATTTCCACATTCAAGTCAATTTGCTAAATTTAGTTACGTTAACAAAGGCTATAACTATACTAAATTAAATAAAGGTGAGGTTAGGTAACGGGGTTTTGTGCATGATTGGTCAATGGCTAGAGTATGTGAATTTAGCTTACATCAGGTCAGGTTAGATATAACTTGATTAGGCCTATATAAATTTAGGTCAAAATATATTGTTGCGGAAGCATTGTAACCGTGATATAGTTGTATGGGGATTTTGTCGCCCCGTATGGTCGTTTTAACTCTCAATATACCCTCAGTTTATATGGTAGAGGGATTTTCGTTCACAAACCCATTCGCCCGACAAAAATAGGGAATATTATTTATAGAATAGGATAGGATACAATTATGTTTGGTTGGGATAAGTTGAATCTGGTTAAGCTAAAGCTAAGGTTAGACTAAGGACATTGTGTTTGGCTCATTACGTTTAGGTAATAGAAGTAGATGTTGCATAGTTTCATAGTTGCATAGTCTCAATTTGCAAACAGGTTATGTAAATAGGCTAGAATAGCTTAAGAGGGCTAGGTTACGTTAGGTTGAGCTAATTAGGTAAATATATGTTAGATTTATTAGGCATGATTATAGTTAGGTATAAAATAGGTTAAAATTTAATTAGGTTATGTTAGGTTATTCTACCTGATATTTAAGTTAGATTTGGTTAGGTTAGAATACAATAAGTTAGGTTAGACTACTTTGTGTTAGGTTATACTAGCTAATATATAAGTTAGGTTAGGTTAGATTACAGTAGGTTAGGCTAGATTAGTTTATGTTAGGTTATACTAGCTAATATTTAGGTTAGGTTAGGTTAAAATACAGTAGGTTAGGCTAGACTAGTTTGTGTTAGGTTATACTAGCAGATACTTAAATTATGTTAGGTTAACCCTTCCTCCCCGGGTGTCATTTTAATATGACACCATGGCATATGGGCCGTTACCCGGGTGTCATTTTAATATACAGTAAGCTTGAAAGCCTATTCAGCCTGGTCTGAACGCTGTGCGTCCGACGCATGTAAACAAAGCCGATCGTTGCGTCACCGCACCTCCGAAAACAAGAAGGAGAAGACTCGTTTGTTATTGTATGTCTGTATGTCGTTGTTTCAGAAGTGAAAAGATCGTCGTATTGCTAACATTGCCTAAAAATGCTCTCCACTAAAATCGTCATCACAACTGAACCAGTTGACTTAGAGAGCTCTACTCAACGCCAGTCTACAGATTGGAAACCGCACTACATTTATAGATGCATGGGAAATTTCTAGCAGTTAAAATTGACCAAAATACGGTAGCCTAGGCATAGACGTTTTTCGGCCAGATCGCCCGGGTATGCCGCACTGTCATTAGGAGAGCTAGCCCGGGCCAGGAGGGTTAAAGTACAGTATGTTAGTTTAGAATAAATTATACTAGTTAATATTTAGGTTAGGCTAGAATCCAATAGGTTAGTTGAAATTAGGTTATGTTAGGTTATGCCAGTTGATAATAATGTTATATTAGGTTAAATTAGGTTATGCTAGCTGATATTCAGGTTAAGTAAATTTATAATACAGTAGGTTAGATTATATTAACCCTCTCGCATTCCTACGACGCGATCGCGTCATAACGACACTAGCCCAAGAGTGACCGTATGACGCAATCGCGTCATAATGCCACCTGTAAGTTAGAAATATTCGCCAAAAATAAGTTTATGACGCGATTTTGACGCAATTTGAACTGGTAAGTTAGGCATCAGTAAGTTACAAAAGGAAGTATCTAGCAACCCCATAGCGTCCCTCTCTGAGGAGCCCGGGCCTTTGTTAAGTCAGTAGTTTCCCGGCCCCCAGACTGTGAGGCAGGGTCCCGGCCCTTTAAATTCTTGGCTCCCTCCCTCTGGCCCACCATGCCTAGCTATAGGCAGGCAATTATGGATTATTTCATCTACCCAGTGTTACGACCTGGCACTCGGGTACACAAGGGCTCTCAATCAGGACTCGAATACGGCTCGCTGCCACAACGGAAACACACGATCCCAACCCCTGAGTACTGCCAGCCGAACAAAAAACACCAATACCCTCCAGAGTTCAATCTGCTATAACGGGGTATACAAGAACTCGGTACTAGTGTTCAACAACAGACTAATAAAGAGACAGGAATTCTCTAGTCTGGTCAACAATCAAACAAAGAAGTAAGAAACAACAACACCAAAGAATAGTGTTGGCCGAAGCCGAAGTAATCCACCCTTGACTAAGAACTTAAGAAGTCCTCCACCCTCTACTTCGGATCGGCACTATTACGTTACGTTAATTAATAGTCCTTAAGCATCGAGCAAGGAATCTTCTGAAAAAAGTTAGATGCTTCTCGGATGCTCGTAAGAAGTACGTATCGGATTTTGAACAGTAATTCAATAAGAAAAACACTGGCTATTAAATACTATTAAAGGTTTAAATTGGCATAAGAATAATTAAAAGAATATGCAATAGTAAATGGCAAACATTAAAAAGAAGTACTCCGCAAATGCAACGGCAATAGCCTACTCGGATTGTGCTCGTGGGCCACTAATCGCTAAAGTAGCCAAGCTTGCAACACATGAAATCAATAGTGCATAAACAATATCATACATAAGGAAAGCTTCAATACTATTCTGTATCTACTAATCGAGTAAAGTCTAGCTGGGGTACTGTGGGCAAAAGGTAGCAGTGACTGAGCAAAAACGGCTCGTAGCCTAGCGAAGTCATCACAACTGTTTAAAGTATTACGTTAACACTAACAAGTGCACTTTGAGAAATCCAGATCCCTTGTATCTGGTTTTCTCCCGGCTCCTTGACAAAGTAAAAACAAGCTGTTAATAAAATACAGGGTGGTTAGGCTCTTGCCCTCACGCACTGTAAATTATTAACTCAACACAGTCAGCCGCGAAGACAACCTAGGCTTCACTGAACCGAAACGAGTATGCAGGTTTATCGCTTAACCACTGCATCAAACAACAACTCGTAACACAGAAAAGCCTTACCCCAGTCTAGCATTACCTAGACTAGCAGAAAACAGGAATAATAATAATAACACACAGGGAAATGCATAGACAAGTGCAACAAACATAAATCAATCCTATTCTAAGTTAACCCTTCCAAAATAGGCTATCTAATAGGCATGTATCTCATGAGAACTCAAGCGATAATGCGTTGGCTGACTAGCTCTGCACCAACGGGACCATGGAAGTTAAAGAGGGTAGGGAAAAGAGGAGATAAGAATGTAAGGTAGTAGAGAAAGTTCACATCAGTCAGAAGAATATATATAGTTAGCAAGGGAAATGAGAAGTCGCTCTGCCTAATGAGTTCTGATCAAAAAATGGCTAGACTTCCCTTTTTATACTCGGCCCTCTAGTGAGCCCAACGTGAACTACTAAGGACCGCCCACTGACAATCATTACGTAATTTCTCTCTCTCCTCTGGGATAGACAAAGGCTTTCCTAGCACTGAGGGGAGGGGGGAGGGGGGGAGTGCTAGTGAGTTAGGCCCACCTCCCGCATGGCGCACCCACTGACCCCCAACTGTGGCTGCCGCTTCTCCCATCATTACAAATAAGTTTTACACACAATACTTATAACTAATGATATAAAATAGAACTCGTTGACTCAGATGAAAACAAAATACATATTCATATTACTTATAGTACAACGGCTCACATGAACTAAGTTAGGAAACTCTACATAGACTACAGCCAAAGTTCCTGCCCTGACGATCCTAGCGAGAGTGGGGCATGACTAGGCGTTCTGTACAGCATGCTCACACTGGACATGCGTCACACCTCCCCCAAGATTTTACTTGCTCAACCCTGAGCTAAAATCTGACAAACACAGAACCCCATCAAGCCCCTCACGGCCCAGCGACCGCCTGGCACTAAAACAAAGCTGAGTTTATCACCAAACCCCATCTTATTATTAACCAAAAATTCACATTTTATAACTCCTCCCAACAATAGCAAAAAGACACAATATCATGCTCCCAGAGCGAGCTTACAGCAGCTCAGCCGTTTGATAGTTCGTGGACTACTCAAACTCTATAGGCTATGACAAACTTATACGATTACCTATATCAAAAGAAAGAGTTTTTTATATGATTTTTATATTTTAATATGTTTTTCCCGGCTGCACTATAAGGGCAGCCTATTTTCCTCCACTCAAACCCACACACCTGTGATAGCCTACGACTGATCATCCACCCTTGATAAACAATCCGCGATCACATTGTCACATCCAGCAATATGACGGATGTCCAGGTTATACTCCTGCAACATCAAAGACCACCTGGTCAGTCTCATATTGCGATTGTGAAATTGATTCAGGAATCTCAAAGGGTGATGATCAGTGTAGATAACCACGACTGGGCCATAGGCTGGAACATACACCTCGAAGTGCCTGAGCGACAGCACAATCGCCAGTAATTCCTTTTCTATTGTAGAATAGTTCTTTTGTGCAGCATTGAACTTCTTAGAAAAGAAACTTACTGGGTGTTCCACACCTTCATTGTCTGTCTGTAGCAAGACGGCACCAGCCCCTACACCACTAGCATCTGTTGCCAGCTGAAAAGGCCTGTTAAAGTCTGGGGCCCTGAGTATCGGGTGAGTACATAGCAAATGTTTCACCAAAGTGAAAGCCTTTTCACACTCAGGTGCCCACAAAAACTTTTTGTGTTTAGATAACAAATCTGTGAGAGGTGCCAACACCATTGAGTAACCTTTTATGAAGCGTCTGTAGTAGCCTATCATACCCAAGAATCTCATAATCTGCTTCTTGGTTGTTGGGTGCGGAAATTTATTGATAGCCTGTACCTTGTTCTGAGGAGGGCACACCTGTCCCCTTCCCACTACAAACCCAAGGTACTGCACAGTGGCTTTTACGAAGTCACACTTTGCCAAATTTACTACCAGACCTGCTTCACTAAGTTTCCGGAACAAGGTCTCAAGGTGCTCACAATGGCTCTCAAAGTCGTCATCATAAATGATTACATCGTCCAAATATACGGTGCAATTTGGAATGTCCTTTACAATTTCATTCATCAGGTTCTGAAACGTTGCTGGTGCATTCTTAAGTCCGTAAGGCATAACATTGCACCGGTAGGTACTCCCGTCCACAACAAAACCACATACCTCTTTAGCACGCTCGGACAAAGGTACTTGCCAGTAACCTTTTACTAAATCTACTTTAGACAAAAAACGAGCATTACCAATTTTGTCAACACTATCATCAACCCGAGGAAGAGGATATGGGTTAGTTGGAGTCAAACCGTTTAACCTACGGAAATCAATACAAAAGCGTACCTTGCCATCTGGCTTAGGCTGCAGTGTTACAGGGGAAGTCCACTTAACTGTGCCTTTCTCTATCAACCCTCTACCGAGCATATACTCCAACTCACCCTCAGAGCTGGTAGTTTTATGGGGGGCACACGGTACGGGATTGACTTAAAGGGTAGATGGTCCCCCACGTCAACATCATGCATAGCCTGAGTAGTGAGGCCTGGGTTGTTCAGCAAATACAGTGGGGTATGAACCGAACAAATGACGGATAGCATCAAACTGCGGCTCAGGCAAATGAGCTATAGCCTCGTCAGCCCCTAGGCTCGTGTTCCGCGCCCACTGATCCGCTGAAACATGTTGATCCCACCTATCCTCCTCTGAAGCTTGACTGTCCCCCTCTCCTTCTCCACCACGGCCGCAACAAAGCCAACACAGGGACAGTGAGAGGCTCAGAGGGGCGCCTCACATACTCTTTAATAAGGTTCACGTGACATAAACTGGTCTTTATCCTCCTGTCTGGAGTGGCAACAAGGTAATCTAAGTCTGACATTTTTTCTACAATTTTATAAGGTCCAGTGTACTTCGCAGAGAGGGGGTTACCAACCAAAAGGCAACAAAATTAATACCTCTTGTCCTACAGTGAACTTCCGGAGCCTCACTTTGCGATCATACCTGTCCTTCATCAAAGCTTGTGATTCTGTCAAATTTCTACCTGCCATCTCCAGACTCTTAAGCATGCGCTCACGGCTTTCAAGCACATACTTTAATAATGGACAAGGCTGCACAGTCCCCTCCCAAATTTCTTTCAGCATGTTAAGGGGGCCCCTGACACGGTGTCCAAAAATCAGTCGTTGGACTAAATCCCAGGCTCTCACCAGGTACCTCCCGAGCAGCAAACAGCACATAAGGCAATCAAGAATCCCAATCCATACCGTTGTCAGCACAATAACACCTGAGCATGCTTTTAAGTGTAGCATGCCACCGCTCAAGCACCCCTTGACTCTCAGGGTGATACGCTGACGATACTACTGCTCGTATCCCATGCTGTTGCATTGTGTTTGCTTGAACATGTTGGAGGTGAAATTAGATCCCTGATCAGACTGAATCTCCTCCGGGTACCCGTACCTTGAGAAGTACCACAACAAGTTACTGACTACCGTCTTAGCCATTCCATTTTTCATAGGGTATGCATCGGGGTATCTAGTGGCAACATCCATTATGGTTAACAAAAAATTTATTTCCCGCCTTAGTGGGAGGGAGTGGACCAACCATGTCAACAATAATTTTACTAAAGGGTGGCCCAATCACAGGAATAGGGTTGTAACGGAGCCTTAGGAATAACTTGGTTCGGTTTCCCGACACGTTGACAAATATCACAGGAGTTTATCCATGACTGCACATGAGACTTCATCCCCGGCCACCAAAAACAATTTCCCCAAAGCCGCCACCGTTTTTCTCACCCCTAGGATGTCCTGCCAGTGGTGTGTCATGCGCCAACCTCAGTAGGCTATCCCTGCACTCCCGTGGCACCACCAACTGGTCCACTACTCCGGACCCCTTTTGCCAACTACGTTTAGGGTCTTGAAAACGCCTATAAAGGATGCCTTCTAAATTAAAAAATCTCCTGGCTGTGCATCGCCATCCTCGTCGAGCTCTACAGCTCCATTAGCACACGTTTGGAGCTCAGGGTCCTCTAGTTGCAACCGACGTATATCTGAGGGTGCCAAGCGATCTAAACTGCTCCCGGAGCAATGCATGACCTTCCCCGATACTGGGCTGCTACCTCTGTCTCTCTCGATGTACATAAACGTTGCTGTCGTGGAGAATCGTCATGCCCAGCCTCGTCACTCTCGATGACAGGCCCAGGGGCTACTCCAGAATTAAGTAATGGTGCTAATACTGAATCACCCAGGAGAGCCGCCGAGTCAAAACTCTTAAAAACAACTCCAGCTTTAGCCTCCTCCTGTTGATCGTTCCTCCGCTGGTCTGAAGACGGAGGACTAGGCTGTGACACTTTAGCTGCCCGAGCTCGGGTGACAACACACGCCATGGGTTGTGTCTGGCACCGCTCGACCCACCCTACTCACGTCGGCCGGCCTCTCGGCAACGACTAAGGGTAGAACCTCAGAAGCGGGCATTGCAAAGTCGTTGCCGAGAAGAAGGTCGACGCCCTCCACTGGCAGTTTCTCCACAATCCCGACATCCAAATTCACGTGCCACACCATCCCACCTCCAACTCCAACCGCACCAGCGGGTATGACCGAGTTGCATAATACCATGCACCACTACCACCCGAGCCGCGTTTATAGGGTAGCCAGTCAAGTTTTTCATCAGAGTCTGGGAAGCACCTGTATCACGCAAGACCTCTACTCCATGCTTGCGCCCCGCCCACATCACGCAACCCCGCCCTCTATGGTCGCCAAAAACATCCTGAGCAGGGTTCGAGCCTCCCAGGTGCTTCTGCATTGGCTGTGCCTCAGCCTCTGACGAACTGCCCCAGGCAAACTAAGATGACTTCGGAGACACACCAATGTTGCAGGCCAAAGACACAGCTGCTGTAGGTGGTTTGCTAGGACAGACTCTTGCAAAGTGCCCCTTTTTATGACAATGATAACACTCCAACTCCCCTTTGGGCTTCCCTTGGTACTGGGAAGGGCCCGGCCCTTCTTAAATGGAACGGTGCTAGTCTTGTGGTCAGTCTTGGTATCATGGCTCTTGTACTTGTTTGCATAAGGTATATCACTAACTCGGGGGGGGGTGGGGCGTCACGCCCCTTGTTACCTGCCTCACTACGCTGGGCAGACCCGCACCCACGAATTAGTGATAGCCGGAGGTCAGCCATCTCAGCTGCCTCCTGTAGAGTTTTTGGGTTCTTTCTTTAATAGTTAAAGTCATTTCTGCACCAGTACACTTATAAAACTGCTCGAGCAGAAACAGCTCAGTCAACTGTTCGGCTTTCTCAGAACGTGTCCAGTTTTTAAGTGCATCTTTTAAGTCCCGGGCATGTTCAAGAAAGGTCGCCTCCCTAGTCTTTGTAACACCCCGAAACTTCAATCGATATGTTTCCGGTTGCAACTCGTATGCCCGTAGGACAGCTCTCTTCAATTCTGGGTAGTCAATGCAAGACTCTAAAGGCAGTGCATCATAAGCCTTCAGACCCTTACCCGTAAGTCTTGAGGAGACTAGAGCTGCCCACTTCTCTTCAGGCCAATGATGCTCCCTACATTTCTTCTCAAAACGATTAAAAAATTCTGTGACTTCAGTTTCACTAAATACCGGCACCAATTTGACTAATTGGGCCAAGGACTGTTCTCTTACTTGGCCCTCACGGCCCATCCAAGTCCCTGTCGACTCTGCACGAGACTTATCTAAATCTAATTTAGCACAATATTTCTCCGAGTCGTACCTAAGCTCAGCCTCATGCCTCCTAACCTCAATATCATGCCTCCTCGTCTCATCCTCCTGCCTCCTGGTCTTATTCTCCTGCCTCCTGGTCTCATCCTCCTGCTTCCTAGCCTCAATCTCCTGCTTCCTAGCCTCAATCTTAGCAAGCTCAAGTCTAATTACCATATCTGGAGACAGGCAGGAAGAGGGAGCTGCCACTACTGAAGGTGGGGGGGCAAAA
Organism: Paralithodes platypus; assembly: GCA_032716605.1. NCBI lineage: Eukaryota > Metazoa > Arthropoda > Malacostraca > Decapoda > Lithodidae > Paralithodes > Paralithodes platypus. The sequence continues at coordinate 66,495,269 of CM064575.1, read as the reverse complement.
AACTGGGGAACCACCATGTGCACCACAGAGGGCACTCCAATCTGCAAATTCTCATCCCTCTGTGGGAGAGTGCTAACCTCCGGTAACTGAGTGGACGGCACTGTGGGAGTCGAGTGAGAGGGGATCTGGGGAGGAACCCCCCCAAACGCCCTCTCCTCCGAAACCCCATGTCGCCCACGCAACAACCAGGAAATCAGCTCCCCCTTGGACATCCCTACTACATTGGAAATGCCCAAAACCTTGGCTATCAGGTGCAAGCCACAAACATCCACCCCGTCAGCCTCTCCTCCGTCACGTGGTACCGCTTACTCACAAAAACTCTAGCATCCTACTCACTGGTTACTAACGGCACACCTTCAAATGGCATCTCTCGCTCATCGTCAGTGCTAATGCACGACATACTGAAGTCCACAAAAAAAATTCTCGAGACAAAAGTGTTAAACTTCCTATGCAAGCACTAATTACTAAATTAACTGGAGTCTCTTAAATGCTTACAAATTGCCATACAAAAAAAATATTCTTCAATATGCACGCTAAAATACAAACAAACAAATGTTGTACAACTCTGCAAAAATTTATACTGTTCACAAAATCCTAAGCAAGGTCGCCATTTGTTACGACCTGGCACTCGGGACACAAGGGCTCTCAATCAGGACTCGAATACGGCTCGCGGCCACAACGGAAACACACGATCCCAACCCCTGAGTACTGCCAGCCAAACCAAAAACACCAATTCCTCCAGAGTTCAATCTGCTATAACGGGGTATACAAGAACTCGGTACTAGTGTTCAACAACAGACTAATAAAGAGACAGGAATTCTATAGTCTGGTCAACAATCAAACAAAGAAGTAAGAAACAACAACACCAAAGAATAGTGTTGGCCGAAAGCCTAAGTAATCCACCCTTGACTAAGAACTTAAGAAGTCCTCCACCCTCTACTTCGGATCGGCACTATTACGTTACGTTAATTAATAGTCCTTAAGCATCGAGCAAGGAATCTTCTGAAAAAAGTTAGATGCTTCTCGGATGCTCGTAAGAAGTACGTATCGGATTTTGAACAGTAATTCAATAAGAAAACACTGGCAATTAAATACTATTAAAGGTTTAAATTGGCATAAGAATAATTAAAAGAATATGCAATAGTAAATGGCAAACATTAAGAAGTACTCCGCAAATGCAACGGCAATAGCCTACTCGGATTGTGCTCGTGGGCCACTAATCGCTAAAGTAGCCAAGCTTGCAACACATGAAATCAATAGTGCATAAACAATATCATACATAAGGAAAGCTTCAATACTATTCTGTATAGACTAATCGAGTAAAGTCTAGCTGGGGTACTGTGGGCAAAAGGTAGCAGTGACTGAGCAAAAACGGCTCGTAGCCTAGCGAAGTCATCACAACTGTTTAAAGTATTACGTTAACACTAACAAGTGCACTTTGAGAAATCCAGATCCCTTGTACCTGGTTTTCTCCCGGCTCCTTGACAAAGTAAAAACAAGCTGTTAATAAAATACAGGGTGGTTAGGCTCTTGCCCTCACGCACTGTAAATTATTAACTCAACACAGTCAGCCGCGAAGCAACCTAGGTTCACTGAACCGAAACGAGTATGCAGGTTTATCGCTTAACCACTGCATCAAACAACAACTCGTAACACAGAAAAGCCTTACCCCAGTCTAGCATTACCTAGACTAGCAGAAAACAGGAATAATAATAATAACACACAGGGAAATGCCTAGACAAGTGCAACAAACATAAATCAATCCTATTCTAAGTTAACCCTTCCAAAATAGGCTATCTAATAGGCATGTATCTCATGAGAACTCAAGCGATAATACGTTGGCTGACTAGCTCTGCACCAACGGGACCATGGAAGTTAAAAAGGGTAGGGAAAAGAGGAGATAAGAATGTAAGGTAGTAGAGAAAGTTCACATCAGTCAGAAGAATATATATAGTTAGCAAGGGAAATGAGAAGTCGCTCTCCCTAATGGGTTATGATCAAAAAATGGCTAGACTTCCCTTTTTATACTAGGCCCTCTAGTGAGCCCAACGTGAACTACTAAGGACCGCCCACTGACAATCATTACGTAATTTCTCTCTCTCCTCTGGGATAGACAAAAAGGCTTTCCTAGCACTGAGGGTGCGGGGTGGAGGGGGGGGAGTGCTAGTGAGTTAGGCCCACCTCCCGCATGGGCGCACCACACTGACCCCTCCAACTGTGGCTGCCGCTTCTCCCAATCACTTACAAAATCAAGTTTTACAACACAACTACTTAAAAACTAATGATATTAAAATAGAACTCGTTTGGACGCAGATGAAAACAAAATACATATGCATATTACTTATAGTCCAACGGCTCACATGAACTACGTTAGGAATAATCTACATAGACTACAGCCAAAGTTCCTGCCCTGACGATCCTAGCGAAGGAGTGGGGCATGACTAGGCGTTCTGTTACAGGCATGCTCACACTGGAAATGCGTCACCACCAGTGAAAGTGTTTAGCTGAATAATTTTAGAAATATATATGTATATAAAATGTAACCTTGTGACTTGTGGTGACTGAGGGGAGTGAATCTTGGTTAACCCCTTGAGTATTGATTGCCAGGTTTGTCCCTAGGTATCATTGATGATTTTACACTATTTTTGCTTGAAAGACAAATATAGTTATCAATAAATACTGCCTACGGAATTTAAATTACATTATAATTAAACCACAAAGGATTGTCACAGGAATGATTACAAGAAGCTTACAGGAAGTACGGTAAGTACTTAATGGAATTGGTAGTTTTATTACCTATATGCCTTAGTATTATTTATCATATATATATATATATATTATATATATAACAGCACCAAGGTCCCGAGCAAGGACCAAGGCCCATAATTGAGGATTTGTATGATTATTTTATTTTTTATTTTATTTATATTTTTATTTATTTGATTTTTGTAAATATTGTTTTCACTATTTCTTTTATTTATATTTTTATTTTATTTATTTTATATATATTAATATATAGCTATATATATATATATATAAACATATAGTACCCGGTGGGATATATAGTTTTTGTAATTGTTCCTGTTCCCCAGGGTGTCTAGCGGAACAGCCCCCAAGTCCCGAGCAAGGTACAAGGCCCATAATCGAGTATTTGTATTATTTTAATTTGGTATTTTATTGATATTGTTTATTTATTGAGGTATTATTGTTTTAATAGTTTCTTTTATATTTATATTGGTATATTTATTTATTTGTGACAATATATATACGTATATATAGATAGATATGTATATTATATATATTCGAGATATATCTATACAGTATAGATAGATTTTTGTTACTTTTTGTTATTGTTCCTGTTCCCCAGGGTTGTCTAGCGGAACAGACCCAAGGTCCTGAGCAAGGCCAAGGCCCATAATCGATGTGTTTGTCTTATTATTTATTTTTTTATTGTACTTATCTTTTTATTTATTGTAATTTATTTATATATATATATATATATATAGTAAATATATATATATACTGTATATATAACGAGAGAATGATATGAAATCACTAGAGCCCTAAAGTTACGGTCTATAGCTTATTCACACACTGAAACATAAGGTAGCTCATCTTTCCATTCTTAACGACACTCAAACTTTGCATTATATCGTGACTGGTATTAACAGTGGGGTACTCAGTAGCGTAGATAACTAATAATGAACACAATGAATACTCGTCATGAATATTCAATGATATTCAAATTATTATATGGCGGAGTATCATTCATTTGTTATATGTAGATAGACTACTAATATTGCAACAGGAATATTAACAACGGTCGGCGGCTCATATAATTACAGTTACATATATTACGGTCAGAGGAATATGGTTATACATGGACTCTCGGATCAGAAAATGGTGGGGAATATTACAATAACAATTGCGATAACTCTCAACGTGGACTCGTAACCGTTAATCACATAAATCAGATATACCAGCACTATACTTTGCTATTTTGATATTTTACATCGACCATTTCGGGCACTTTCTGAACCAATTGTGATTGTTTATTCTTCGGTATACAGTACTACCATGGCAGAATAATCACTCTTTTTACTTCATATACTCTTATATACATATACTCTGAGATAAAGGCTAGGGAGTATCTCGCATACACTTCGTTACTCAGTTTTTATGCACTACCAACTCATAGAATCAATGCTTGGGTAGGACTATCGGCAATCATGTCATCTATCTTTTGCAAGACATGCAACACGGGGCATTGTACGGACAGACAGTGCATGTGAGGCTTCAAGGGGGGAAATTTAGGTAACTGACTAAGTAATCTTTCTCCTGTGATGCAAGGGGGGCACTTCTGGTTTTGGGATGTCATAAGAGGCACAAAAGGGCATAACGGGGGAAGTCGTTAAATACTGATACTAGGCAGGCAATATGGACTTTACTTAGTTCTTGTATTTTACTTGACTGGGAATGTGATTCTAGGTTTGGTACTCACATGTGCCAGGTTTGATGCAATCCTCGTAGACAAAATGGTTATCCTCTTGCGGGGTAAAAGGCCTCATTGCTCAAGCTGGTTAGCATCCTGGAGAGTGGGCGTTGCACACCGATGGGCAGGTCACACCCTAGGCTGACGTCTGCTTCCCACAGTTGCACAGCAGGGATCCTTTCATTCTCTAGGGGGCACGTCTAATTGCCTCGGACTTTGCCCTCTCACAATGAGATTCAATATTGCTCAGGTCGACATCTGCACCACATTTTGCATGGACAGAGCCTCTAAATGTCCAAAGGGGTTTCTTTCTCATTCAGGTTGTGCACTTCGTCTTCTTCTATCCACTATTGCTGGGTTGTAGCAAGGTCCACTCGACCAGTTCCAGGAAATAGGCGTCAGGGAATGGGGTGATCAGCCTTCTCAGGCACTGCAGCTCCTCTTACCTACTAGGGTTGGCAGCTGCAACAGTGGTTGGTTTGCACAACTATATAGGTGGCTTCAGGCTCGGGGTCAAAGGTTGTGAGAGATTGTAGGCTCTGTGGCGGGGAGACCGGGAGAGGGGCATGCTGTAGATACTGGTGAGGATGGGAGGGAGAGGGTTATCGGCTTGTAGGGCACCTAGCAAATACTGACTCTTCTTGGGGATTCTGGGCTTCTTGCTTTTGGACTTCCGTGGGCCAATCCCCTGTGAATTGCCTTCTTGTGATTGTCCTCAGCCAATCACTTGCTTAGTGCTCTTCCTCTGCTCATTCGGGACCTGTCCTGTCATTTGATGAGGGAAATAGCTAGGCTCTGTGGCTTGTGGAGTAGGCTCGGTGGCTAGTGTGGGCGGTTTGATTTGAAGGGATATCAATGGAATGAGACTGGAAGTGATGGGGATGCTTAGTATGTTTATAGGGTAGGTTGCCTACGACATCCGTGTCCATTTCACTGCATCTCTCGAGGGCATTGGTGGAGGTGTCGAGGAGTGCCTGGTGGAGAGTAGCTGTACAGCCGTGATGCCTGGTGCCTACATGAAGGGAATGTCGTGGGCGGTGTAGAGATCACGGGAGTTGCATTATGTTCATATTCCTTATTCCTAACAGTCTCCAACATATATTTTTGTTATACCGAGGGAAAATGAAGCCACCCATGGTAACCAGCCACCTGCAGACCTTGGGAAATACCAGGGTGACCCCAGCTGACCTCCACCCCAGAACTGAACACACACCTACAGCCAGGGGCACCGATGACAAGTTCAACCCACATCCAACCCCGTACGGCACCAGAATCACCAGAGAAATCGTCGACCATTGGGGCCGCATAATAACGGAGCCTGTCCTTCAACCGTTCTCTCTCAAGCGGAACCAGGTGAATATAGTAAAGTCTCCCCTGAAGACAGGTGTACCAACTGTTACGACCTGGCACTCGGGTACACAAGGGCTCTCAATCAGGACTCGAATACGGCTCGCTGCCACAACGGAAACACACGATCCCAACCCCTGAGTACTGCCAGCCGAACAAAAAACACCAATACCCTCCAGAGTTCAATCTGCTATAACGGGGTATACAAGAACTCGGTACTAGTGTTCAACAACAGACTAATAAAGAGACAGGAATTCTCTAGTCTGGTCAACAATCAAACAAAGAAGTAAGAAACAACAACACCAAAGAATAGTGTTGGCCGAAGCCGAAGTAATCCACCCTTGACTAAGAACTTAAGAAGTCCTCCACCCTCTACTTCGGATCGGCACTATTACGTTACGTTAATTAATAGTCCTTAAGCATCGAGCAAGGAATCTTCTGAAAAAAGTTAGATGCTTCTCGGATGCTCATAAGAAGTACGTATCGGATTTTGAACAGTAATTCAATAAGAAAAACACTGGCAATTAAATACTATTAAAGGTTTAAATTGGCATAAGAATAATTAAAAGAATATGCAATAGTAAATGGCAAACATTAAAAAGAAGTACTCCGCAAATGCAACGGCAATAGCCTAATCGGATTGTGCTCGTGGGCCACTAATCACTAAAGTAGCCAAGCTTGCAACACATGAAATCAATAGTGCTTAAACAATATCATACATAAGGAAAGCTTCAATAATATTCTGTATCTACTAATCGAGTAAAGTCTAGCTGGGGTACTGTGGGCAAAAGGTAGCAGTGACTGAGCAAAAACGGCTCGTAGCCTAGCGAAGTCCTCACAACTGTTTAAAGTATTACGTTAACACTAACAAGTGCACTTTGAGAAATCCAGATCCCTTGTATCTGGTTTTCTCCCGGCTCCTTGACAAAGTAAAAACAAGCTGTTAATAAAATACAGGGTGGTTAGGCTCTTGCCCTCACGCACTGTAAATTATTAACTCAACACAGTCAGCCGCGAAGACAACCTAGGCTTCACTGAACCGAAACGAGTATGCAGGTTTATCGCTTAACCACTGCATCAAACAACAACTCGTAACACAGAAAAGCCTTACCCCAGTCTAGCATTACCTAGACTAGCAGAAAACAGGAATAATAATAATAACACACAGGGAAATGCATAGACAAGTGCAACAAACATAAATCAATCCTATTCTAAGTTAACCCTTCCAAAATAGGCTATCTAATAGGCATGTATCTCATGAGAACTCAAGCGATAATACGTTGGATGACTAGCTCTGCACCAACGGGACCATGGAAGTTAAAAAGGGTAGGGAAAAGAGGAGATAAGAATGTAAGGTAGTAGAGAAAGTTCACATCAGTCAGAAGAATATATATAGTTAGCAAGGGAAATGAGAAGTCGCTCTGCCTAATGAGTTCTGATCAAAAAATGGCTAGACTTCCCTTTTTATACTCGGCCCTCTAGTGAGCCCAACGTGAACTACTAAGGACCGCCCACTGACAATCATTACGTAATTTCTCTCTCTCCTCTGGGATAGACAAAGGCTTTCCTAGCACTGAGGGGAAGGGGAAGGGGGGGGAGGAGTGCTAGTGAGTTAGGCCCACCTCCCGCATGGCGCACCCACTGACCCCCAACTGTGGCTTCCGCTTCTCCCATCATTACAAATAAGTTTTACACACAATACTTATAACTAATGATATAAAATAGAACTCGTTGACTCAGATGAAAACAAAATACATATTCATATTACTTATAGTACAACGGCTCACATGAACTAAGTTAGGAAACTCTACATAGACTACAGCCAAAGTTCCTGCCCTGACGATCCTAGCGGGAGTGGGGCATGACTAGGCGTTCTGTACAGCATGCTCACACTGGACATGCGTCACACCTCCCCCAAGATTTTACTTGCTCAACCCTGAGCTAAAATCTGACAAACACAGAACCCCATCAAGCCCCTCACGCCCAGCGACCGCATGGCACTAAAACAAAGCTGAGTTTGTCACCAAAACACATCTTATTATTAACCAAAAATTCACATTTTATAACTCCTCCCAACAATAGCAAAAAGACACAATATCATGCTCCCAGAGCGAGCTTACAGCAGCTCAGCCGTTTGATAGTTCGTGGACTACTCAAACTCTATAGGCTATGACAAACTTATACGATTACCTATATCAAAAGAAAGAGTTTTTTATATGATTTTTATATTTTAATATGTTTTTCCCGGCTGCACTATAAGGGCAGCCTATTTTCCTCCACTCAAACCCACACACCTGTGATAGCCTACGACTGATCATCCACCCTTGATAAACAATCCGCGATCACATTGTCACATCCAGCAATATGACGGATGTCCAGGTTATACTCCTGCAACATCAAAGACCACCTGGTCAGTCTCATATTGCGATTGTGAAATTGATTCAGGAATCTCAAAGGGTGATGATCAGTGTAGATAACCACGACTGGGCCATAGGCTGGAACATACACCTCGAAGTGCCTGAGCGACAGCACAATCGCCAGTAATTCCTTTACTATTGTAGAATAGTTCTTTTGTGCAGCATTGAACTTCTTAGAAAAGAAACTTACTGGGTGTTCCACACCTTCATTGTCTGTCTGTAGCAAGACGGCACCAGCCCCTACACCACTAGCATCTGTTGCCAGCTGAAAAGGCCTGTTAAAGTCTGGGGCCCTGAGTATCGGGTGAGTACATAGCAAATGTTTCACCAAAGTGAAAGCCTTTTCACACTCAGGTGCCCACAAAAACTTTTTGTCTTTAGATAACAAATCTGTGAGAGGTGCCAACACCGTTGAGTAACCTTTTATGAAGCGTCTGTAGTAGCCTATCATACCCAAGAATCTCATAATCTGCTTCTTGGTTGTTGGGTGCGGAAATGTATTGATAGCCTGTACCTTGTTTTGAGGAGGGCACACCTGTCCCATTCCCACTACAAACCCAAGGTACTGCACAGTGGCTTTTACGAAGTCACACTTTGCCAAATTTACTACCAGACCTGCTTCACTAAGTTTCCGGAACAAGGTCTCAAGGTGCTCACAATGGCTCTCAAAGTCGTCATCATAAATGATTACATCGTCCAAATATACGGTGCAATTTGGAATGTCCTTTACAATTTCATTCATCAGGTTCTGAAACGTTGCTGGTGCATTCTTAAGTCCGTAAGGCATAACATTGCACCGGTAGGTACTCCCGTCCACAACAAAACCACATACCTCTTTAGCACGCTCGGACAAAGGTACTTGCCAGTAACCTTTTACTAAATCTACTTTAGACAAAAAACGAGCATTACCAATTTTGTCAACACTATCATCAACCCGAGGAAGAGGATATGGGTTAGTTGGAGTCAAACCGTTTAACCTACGGAAATCAATACAAAAGCGTACCTTGCCATCTGGCTTAGGCTGCAGTGTTACAGGGGAAGTCCACTTAACTGTGCCTTTCTCTATCAACCCTCTACCGAGCATATACTCCAACTCATCCCTCAGAGCTGGTAGTTTTATGGGGGGCACACGGTACGGGATTGACTTAAAGGGTAGATGGTCCCCCACATCAACATCATGCATAGCCTGAGTAGTGAGGCCTGGGTGTTCAGCAAATACAGTGGGGTATGAACCGAACAACTGACGGATAGCATCAAACTGCGGCTCAGGCAAATGAGCTATAGCCTCGTCAGCCCTTAGGCTCGAGTTCCCCGCCCACTGATCCGCTGAAACATGTTGATCCCAGCTATCCTCCTCTGAAGCTTGACTGTCCCCCTCTCCTTCTCCACCACGGCCGCAACAAGCCAACACAGGGACAGTGAGAGGCTCAGAGGGGCGCCTCACATACTCTTTAATAAGGTTCACGTGACATAACTGGTTCTTTTTCCTCCTGTCTGGAGTGGCAACAAGGTAATCTAAGTCTGAAATTTTTTCTACAATTTTATAAGGTCCAGTGTACTTCGCAGAGAGGGGGTTACCAACCAAAGGCAACAAAATTAATACCTCTTGTCCTACAGTGAACTTCCGGAGCCTCACTTTGCGATCATACCTGTCCTTCATCAAAGCTTGTGATTCTGTCAAATTTCTACCTGCCATCTCCAGACTCTTAAGCATGCGCTCACGGCTTTCAAGCACATACTTTAATAATGGACAAGGCTGCACAGTCCCCTCCCAAATTTCTTTCAGCATGTTAAGGGGGCCCCTGACACGGTGTCCAAAAATCAGCTCGTTTGGACTAAATCCCAGGCTCTCACCAGGTACCTCCCGAGCAGCAAACAGCACATAAGGCAATCCAAGATCCCAATCCATACCGTTGTCAGCACAATAACACCTGAGCATGCTTTTAAGTGTAGCATGCCACCGCTCAAGCACCCCTTGACTCTCAGGGTGATACGCTGACGATACTACTGCTCGTATCCCATGCTGTTGCATTGTTTGCTTGAACATGTTGGAGGTGAAATTAGATCCCTGATCAGACTGAATCTCCTCCGGGTACCCGTACCTTGAGAAGTACCACAACAAGTTACTGACTACCGTCTTAGCCATTCCATTTTTCATAGGGTATGCATCGGGGTATCTAGTGGCAACATCCATTATGGTTAACAAAAATTTATTTCCCGCCTTCGTGGGAGGGAGTGGACCAACCATGTCAACAATAATTTTACTAAAGGGTGGCCCAATCACAGGAATAGGGTGTAACGGAGCCTTAGGAATAACTTGGTTCGGTTTCCCGACACGTTGACAAATATCACAGGAGTTTATCCATGACTGCACATGAGACTTCATCCCCGGCCACCAAAACAATTTCCCCAAAGCCGCCACCGTTTTTCGCACCCCTAGATGTCCTGCCATTGGTGTGTCATGCGCCAACCTCAGTAGGCTATCCCTGCACTCCCGTGGCACCACCAACTGGTCCACTACTCCGGACCCCTTTTGCCAACTAAGTTTAGGGTTTTGAAAACGCCTATAAAGGATGCCTTCTAAATAAAACAAATCTCCTTGCTGTGCATCGCCGTCCTCGTCGAGCTCTACAGCTCCATTAGCACACGTTTGGAGCTCAGGGTCCTCTAGTTGCAACCGACGTATATCTGAGGGTGCCAAGCGATCTAACTGCTCCCGGAGCAATGCATGACCTTCCCCGATACTGGGCTGCTCCCTCTGTCTCTCTCGATGTACATAACGTTGCTGTCGTGGAGACTCGTCATGCCCAGCCTCGTCATGCTCGATGACAGGCCCAGGGGCTACTCCAGAATTAAGTAATGGTGCTAATACTGAATCACCCAGGAGAGCCGCCGAGTCAAAACTCTTAAAACCAACTCCAGCTTTAGCCTCCTCCTGTTGATCGTTCCTCCGCTGGTCTGAAGACGGAGGACTAGGCTGTGACATTTTAGCTGCCCGAGCTCGGGTGACAACACACGCCATGGGTTGTGTCTGGCACCGCTCGACCCACTCTTGCTCTTCCCTACTCACGTCGGCCGGCCTCTCGGCAACGACTAAGGGTAGAACCTCAGAAGCGGGCATTGCAAAGTCGTTGCCGAGAAGAAGGTCGACGCCCTCCACTGGCAGTTTCTCCACAATCCCGACATCCAATTCACGTGCCACACCATCCACCTCCAACTCCAACCGCACCAGCGGGTATGACCGAGTTGCATTAATACCCTGCACCACTACCACCCGAGCCGCGTTTATAGGGTAGCCAGTCAAGTTTTTCATCAGAGTCTGGGAAGCACCTGTATCACGCAAGACCTCTACTCCATGCTTGCGCCCCGCCCACATCACGCAACCCCGCCCTCTATGGTCGCAAAAAACATCCTGAGCAGGGTTCGAGCCTCCCAGGTGCTTCTGCATTGGCTGTGCCTCAGCCTCTGACGAACTGCCCCAGGCAAACTCAGATGACTTCGGAGACACACCAATGTTGCAGGCCAAAGACACAGCTGCTGTAGGTGGTTTGCTAGGACAGACTCTTGCAAAGTGCCCCTTTTTATGACAATGATAACACTCCAACTCCCCTTTGGGCTTCCCTTGGTACTGGGAAGGGCCCGGCCCCTTCTTAAATGGGACGGTGCTAGTCTTGTGGTCAGTCTTGGTATCATGGCTCTTGTACTTGTTTGCATAAGGTATATCACTAACTCGGGGGGGTGGGGCGTCACGCCCCTTGTTACCTGCCTCACTACGCTGGGGAGACCCGCACCCACGAATTAGTGATAGCCGGAGGTCAGCCATCTCAGCTGCCTCCTGTAGAGTTTTTGGGTTCTTTTCTTTAATAGTTAAAGTCATTTCTGCACCAGTACACTTATAAAACTGCTCGAGCAGAAACAGCTCAGTCAACTGTTCGGCCGTCTCAGCTTTCTCAGAACGTGTCCAGTTTTTAAGTGCATCTTTTAAGTCCCGGGCATGTTCAAGAAAGGTCGCCTCCCTAGTCTTTGTAACACCCCGAAACTTCAATCGATATGTTTCCGGTTGCAACTCGTATGCCCGTAGGACAGCTCTCTTCAATTCTGGGTAGTCAATGCAAGACTCTAAAGGCAGTGCATCATAAGCCTTCAGACCCTTACCCGTAAGTCTTGAGGAGACTAGAGCTGCCCACTTCTCTTCAGGCCAATTATGCTCCCTACATTTCTTCTCAAAACGATTAAAAAATTATGTGACTTCAGTTTCACTAAATACCGGCACCAATTTGACTAATTGGGCCAAGGACTGTTCTCTTACTTGGCCCTCACGGCCCATCCAAGTCCCTGTCGACTCTGCACGAGACTTATCTAAATCTAATTTAGCACAATATTTCTCCGAGTCGTACCTAAGCTCAGCCTCATGCCTCCTAACCTCAATCTCATGCCTCCTCGTCTCATCCTCCTGCCTCCTGGTCTCATTCTCCTGCCTCCTGGTCTCATCCTCCTGCTTCCTAGCCTCAATCTTAGCAAGCTCAAGTCTAAATACCATATCTGGAGACAGGCAGGAAGAGGGAGCTGCCACTACTGAAGGAGGGGGGGCAAAAACTGGGGAACCACCATGTGCACCACCCGAGGGCACTCCAATCTGCCAATTCTCATCCCTCTGTGGGAGAGTGCTAACCTCCGGTAACTGAGTGGACGGCACTGTGGGAGTCGAGTGAGAGGGGATCTGGGGAGGAACCCCCCCAAACGCCCTCTCCTCCGAAACCCCATGTCGCCCACGCAACACCCAGGAAATCAGCTCCCCCTTGGACATCCCTACTACATTGGAAATGCCCAAAACCTTGGCTATCAGGTGCAAGCCACAAACATCCACCCCAGTCAGCCTCTCCTCCGTCACGTGGTACCGCTTACTCACAAAAACTCTAGCATCCTCCTCACTGGTTACTAACGGCACACCTTCAAATGGCATCTCTCGCTCATCGTCAGTGCTAATGCACGACATACTGAAGTCCACAAAAAAATTCTCGAGACAAAAGTGTTAAACTTCCTATGCAAGCACTAATTACTAAATTAACTGGATTCTCTTAAATGATTTACTAATTGCCATACAAAAAAAAATATTCTTCAATATGCACGCTAAAATACAAACAAACAAATGTTGTACAACTCTGCAAAAATTTATACTGTTCACAAAATCCTAAGCAAGGTCGCCATTTGTTACGACCTGGCACTCGGGTACAAAAGGGCTCTCAATCAGGACTCGAATACGGCTCGCTGCCACAACGGAAACACACGATCCCAACCCCTGAGTACTGCCAGCCGAACAAAAAACACCAATACCCTCCAGAGTTCAATCTGCTATAACGGGGTATACAAGAACTCGGTACTAGTGTTCAACAACAGACTAATAAAGAGACAGGAATTCTCTAGTCTGGTCAACAATCAAACAAAGAAGTAAGAAACAACAACACCAAAGAATAGTGTTGGCCGAAGCCGAAGTAATCCACCCTTGACTAAGAACTTAAGAAGTCCTCCACCCTCTACTTCGGATCGGCACTATTACGTTACGTTAATTAATAGTCCTTAAGCATCGAGCAAGGAATCTTCTGAAAAAAGTTAGATGCTTCTCGGATGCTCGTAAGAAGTACGTATCGGATTTTGAACAGTAATTCAATAAGAAAAACACTGGCAATTAAATACTATTAAAGGTTTAAATTGGCATAAGAATAATTAAAAGAATATGCAATAGTAAATGGCAAACATTAAAAAGAAGTACTCCGCAAATGCAACGGCAATAGCCTAATCGGATTGTGCTCGTGGGCCACTAATCACTAAAGTAGCCAAGCTTGCAACACATGAAATCAATAGTGCTTAAACAATATCATACATAAGGAAAGCTTCAATACTATTCTGTATCTACTAATCGAGTAAAGTCTAGCTGGGGTACTGTGGGCAAAAGGTAGCAGTGACTGAGCAAAAACGTCTCGTAGCCTAGCGAAGTCCTCACAACTGTTTAAAGTATTACGTTAACACTAACAAGTGCACTTTGAGAAATCCAGATCCCTTGTATCTGGTTTTCTCCCGGCTCCTTGACAAAGTAAAAACAAGCTGTTAATAAAATACAGGGTGGTTAGGCTCTTGCCCTCACGCACTGTAAATTATTAACTCAACACAGTCAGCCGCGAAGACAACCTAGGCTTCACTGAACCGAAACGAGTATGCAGGTTTATCGCTTAACCACTGCATCAAACAACAACTCGTAACACAGAAAAGCCTTACCCCAGTCTAGCATTACCTAGACTAGCAGAAAACAGGAATAATAATAATAACACACAGGGAAATGCATAGACAAGTGCAACAAACATAAATCAATCCTATTCTAAGTTAACCCTTCCAAAATAGGCTATCTAATAGGCATGTATCTCATGAGAACTCAAGCGATAATACGTTGGCTGACTAGCTCTGCACCAACGGGACCATGGAAGTTAAAAAGGGTAGGGAAAAGAGGAGATAAGAATGTAAGGTAGTAGAGAAAGTTCACATCAGTCAGAAGAATATATATAGTTAGCAAGGGAAATGAGAAGTCGCTCTGCCTAATGAGTTCTGATCAAAAAATGGCTAGACTTCCCTTTTTATACTCGGCCCTCTAGTGAGCCCAACGTGAACTACTAAGGACCGCCCACTGACAATCATTACGTAATTTCTCTCTCTCCTCTGGGATAGACAAAGGCTTTCCTAGCACTGAGGGGAAGGGGAAGGGGGGGGAGGAGTGCTAGTGCTAGTGAGTTAGGCCCACCTCCCGCATGGCGCACCCACTGACCCCCAACTGTGGCTGCCGCTTCTCCCATCATTACAAATAAGTTTTACACACAATACTTATAACTAATGATATAAAATAAAACTCGTTGACTCAGATGAAAACAAAATACATATTCATATTACTTATAGTACAACGGCTCACATGAACTAAGTTAGGAAACTCTACATAGACTACAGCCAAAGTTCCTGCCCTGACGATCCTAGCGAGAGTGGGGCATGACTAGGCGTTCTGTACAGCATGCTCACACTGGACATGCGTCACACAACCCCCCACCAACACCTAGCCGGAACTACTTCTTGGACAACCAGCGGGCGGTCACACGGCCCCATATCTACAGGAGTGACGTCACCACCATCAGCCTACCAAGGTGCTTCTGACCTCCTGATCCCCACCTCCACCTCCTCCTCCACTACTTCTCTTTTTCTCCCTCCCATACCATATCCAGCTATGTTTGCTGGCTCTTCATTCCTTACATGAACTATACAGTGAATACTATCATATAATATCAGAAACACAAAGTTTTTGTCCAAACTTAAACTTCATTACTCTGAATATCTGTTTGTGTCTCATTATTCTTAGCCCTTGATTATTTTATTGAGCGTTCTATTAATGTCTAGGAAGAACATTAGGTAATATGATTTAATTTAACCCTTTGTTCCTCACACGCTCTTCCCAAATTAAATAACATTCCCTGTTCATAACAACGGCACAATAAAGAAAGGCGTCATCAGGAGGGTATCATGTGTAGGGTAAAATTTGCAGTAATCGTGATAAATAGAGAGTCCAGAGGAGATGATGGACAGTCTCCACAAAATTGATGGCGTGAGTAAAACGAGCAAAAATAATCGGGAACACTTTTATGCTCAAGTAAATTTTGTATTATTGTTAAGTCTTTGCATAGGATGGAGCCCATTTCTATTATATGCCAGTAAGCATTAAATTATGTTATGTCGTATATAATATATATGACGAAGAGCTCGTTACCAAGCTGATAAAATGTTCAATTGGTGACCTGAATAACATAAAATTGCGTCATTGCATTGCTTGGGTTAGTGAGAGAGATTATGTACTATATAAAGTTATTCTATTCGCTGTTATCGACCGTCTAATACTAACATAGCAAAGGTTGACTAGCAATGATTAGGACACTTTTATATACTGGGTGTACAACAATAGATGCAATTTTCTGAATGATTGCCGGGTTGTTACTTCACTTTTTGTTCTACACTTGTGATGTAGTACACGATAATGAAGAGTAATTTAGGTGACCCTTGAAGCACACCCCCTGCCACCCAGCAAATGGATTACTCTTAGGGTGTGTGAGAGAGAGAGAGACTGTAATTTGGGAGGAACTTGGCTTCGGCCGAGACAATTTTTAAACCGAAAAATGTACACATTTATTTTTAGGGGGTTCTTGAAGTGTTTTTTAAGGTTGATGGAGGTCTAGGGAGGAATCTAAATACATATAATACAAAAATATATAAATAAGCAAATATATAGGCCCATCGCCCCTTAAACATTCACACTTCTATTAGGTTGGTGTTGACCTCACACACAGAGCCAAGCGGGAATAGCTTGGATGTATAACTTTGCGCCAACCGTGAATTTACAGTAGTTTAACCCGTTCTGTTCTTTTCATTTGATACTGTCTAACAATAGACGATTGTATTAAATTTCCAGTTGTAGCATAATTAACAGGCATAATATACTAGTTGTAGCTATAATATAATGTTCTAGTTGTAGCTATAATATAATGTTCTAGTTGTAGCTATAATATAATGTTCTAGTTGTAGCTATAATATAATGTTCTAGTTGTAGCTATAATATAATGTTCTAGTTGTAGCTATAATATAATGTTCTAGTTCTAGTTGTAGCTATAATATAATGTTCTAGTTGTAGCTATAATATAATGTTCTAGTTGTAGCTATAATATAATGTTCTAGTTGTAGCTATAATATAATGTTCTAGTTGTAGCTATAATATAATGTTCTAGTTGTAGCTATAATATAATGTTCTAGTTGTAGCTATAATATAATGTTCTAGTTGTAGCTATAATATAATGTTCTAGTTGTAGCTATAATATAATGTTCTAGTTGTAGCTATAATATAATGTTCTAGTTGTAGCTATAATATAATGTTCTAGTTGTAGCTATAATATAATGTTCTAGTTGTAGCTATAATATAATGTTCTAGTTGTAGCTATAATATAATGTTCTAGTTGTAGCTATAATATAATGTTCTAGTTGTAGCTATAATATAATGTTCTAGTTGTAGCTATAATATAATGTTCTAGTTGTAGCTATAATATAATGTTCTAGTTGTAGCTATAATATAATGTTCTAGTTGTAGCTATAATATAATGTTCTAGTTGTAGCTATAATATAATGTTCTAGTTGTAGCTATAATATAATGTTCTAGTTGTAGCTATAATAATGTTCTAGTTGTAGCTATAATATATGTTCTAGTTGTAGCTATAATATAATGTTCTAGTTGTAGCTATAATATAATGTTCTAGTTGTAGCTATAATATAATGTTCTAGTTGTAGCTATAATATAATGTTCTAGTTGTAGCTATAATATAATGTTTAAGTTGTAGCTATAATATATTGTTCTAGTTGTAGCTATAATATAATGTTCTAGTTGTAGCTATAATATAATGTTCTAGTTGTAGCTATAATATAATGTTCTAGTTGTAGCTATAATAATGTTCTAGTTGTAGCTATAATATAATGTTCTAGTTGTAGCTATAATATAATGTTCTAGTTGTAGCTATAATATAATGTTCTAGTTGTAGCTATAATATAATGTTCTAGTTGTAGCTATAATATAATGTTCTAGTTGTAGCTATAATATAATGTTCTAGTTGTAGCTATAATATAATGTTCTAGTTGTAGCTATAATATAATGTTCTAGTTGTAGCTATAATATAATGTTCTAGTTGTAGCTATAATATAATGTTCTAGTTGTAGCTATAATATAATGTTCTAGTTGTAGCTATAATATAATGTTCTAGTTGTAGCTATAATATAATGTTCTAGTTGTAGCTATAATATAATGTTCTAGTTGTAGCTATAATATAATGTTCTAGTTGTAGCTATAATATAATGTTCTAGTTGTAGCTATAATATAATGTTCTAGTTGTAGCTATAATATAATGTTCTAGTTGTAGCTATAATATAATGTTCTAGTTGTAGCTATAATATAATGTTCTAGTTGTAGCTATAATATTGTTCTAGTTGTAGCTATAATATAATGTTCTAGTTGTAGCTAATATAATGTTCTAGTTGTAGCTATAATATAATGTTCTAGTTGTAGCTATAATATATGTTCTAGTTGTAGCTAATATAATGTTCTAGTTGTAGCTATAATATAATGTTCTAGTTGTAGCTATAATATAATGTTCTAGTTGTAGCTATAATATAATGTTCTAGTTGTAGCTATAATATAATGTTCTAGTTGTAGCTATAATATAATGTTCTAGTTGTAGCTATAATATTATGTTCTAGTTGTAGCTATAATATAATGTTCTAGTTGTAGCTATAATATAATGTTCTAGTTGTAGCTATAATATAATGTTCTAGTTGTAGCTATAATATTATGTTCTAGTTGTAGCTATAATATAATGTTCTAGTTGTAGCTCTAATATAATGTTCTAGTTGTAGCTATAATATAATGTTCTAGTTGTAGCTATAATATTATGTTCTAGTTGTAGCTATAATATAATGTTCTAGTTGTAGCTATAATATAATGTTCTAGTTGTAGCTATAATATAATGTTCTAGTTGTAGCTATAATATAATGTTCTAGTTGTAGCTATAATATATGTTCTAGTTGTAGCTATAATATAATGTTCTAGTTGTAGCTATAATATAATGTTCTAGTTGTAGCTATAATATAATGTTCTAGTTGTAGCTATAATATAATGTTCTAGTTGTAGCTATAATATAATGTTCTAGTTGTAGCTATAATATAATACAAAAGACGTCGCCGGTACAGAAGAGATTACATCTGATCGCTACAAATGGAGGTTACCTTATTGACCCTGGTGTTTGTTTTAGTAGAATATGTATTTGTTTTCCTGTTTCTTAGTATTTACTGAATTACTCTTATGTAACAGAGGCGTCCCTCTTCTCAATGTTATAAAATGTTTTAACCCAATAATGAAAGATGATAATTATGTTATCATATTACTGAAGGAACTACTCGTGGCACTCACAAACTTCATGACCGTTAGAATTATTATACAATAAAATAGTCTTCACGCAGTCTAAATGACTAATTGAGGTGATGTTAGACGACATCCAACGCCTGGACAAAAAAAAGTCACCACCACCCATGCCCTATAGTCAGCTCTACTCACCGAAGCTGCCAAGACCCATGGCTCCCACCGCAACAATATTCTCCACAAACAACACACCCAGCCAGCCAAACAACTGAGGGAAAACCCATAACATCATCATAAGACGAGCTAACAAAGCCCCATTCCTGGTTGTCCACGACAAGGAAGGATGCTTGCGAAAAATGGACTCCATCCTCCATGACGAGGCAAAATTCCAGAGGATATCCCGAAACCCCACAGACGAAATCAAAAGGAAGGCGAACACCATCATTTTAACCATCAACGCCAAGGCCGACAGAAGCCACCTTAAGAAACTCGTCAGTGAATTTTATCCAGGGTACGCATACGGCACCATAAAAACCCACAAGCCGGAAAACCCCCTCACAAAGGTCCCCCTGTAAAAACCCCTGTAAAGGTCATCCCGAGCGAAGAATGTATCCCCCAGCATAAGCTACTTGTGTGCGACATGAGATTATACAGAGATCCTAAGCGCAAGAAGGTTTACATACCCAAAAGGAAAGTGTGGCTGCTGAAGGACAAGGAAGTTAGGGATAGGTTTCATAATGAACTGGAGGAAATGAATAGAAATAAGGAAGCTAGGCCTAACGATGTAAATAGCCAATGGAACTTTCTTAAGCATAGCCTTATCGCTGCCACTGACAAAGTCTGTGGGAAAACAAAGGGTCACCCCAGGAATAAGACCTCTTGGTGGTGGAACGATGAGGTAGAACATGCTGTGAAACAGAAAAGGAGATGCTTCAAAGCATGGAAGAAAGGAGGCAGCAGGGAGGAATACCAGGCAGCTAAACGAACTGCCAAAGAGTTATTTACAATGCTAAAAATCGCATTAAGGACCTGGTCCTCGAACAAGTGTGTAACACTGACAATCCCAATGGGATCTTCAACCTAGCTAGGCGAGTTAAAAATGACAGTAGGGATATTATAGGTGAACAGTGTGTTAGAGATGATAATGGGAAGATTGTGTATGCAGAAAATGAAATCAGAGAAGCATGGAAGGTACACTATGAACGATTGCTAAATGTAGAGTTTGAATGGGATAAGGAACAGCTTAGTATCGAAAAACCAATATCTGGGCCCCCTCCTTTGATAGCACCAGCTGTAGTGAGCGACGCAATCAATAAAATGAAGGACGGTAAAGCTCCAGGTTGCTCCGACATTGTCGCTGAGATGATAAAAGCCTCAGGGGAGATTGGTGTAAACTTAGTCACTGAGTTGATAAACACCATTATTAAAGATGAGAAAATCCCAGAAGATTGGCTCAAAAGTGTAATAGTAAATATATACAAAGGAAAAGGGGATGCGCTGGATAGAGGAAATTATAGGGGCCTGAAAATGCTTGACCAAATCATGAAGGTCTGTGAGAGAGTCCTTGAGGGTTTGATCAGGCAAAGCATCTCTATTGATGATATGCAGTTTGGTTTTATGCCAGGACGTGGTACAACCGATGCTATCTTCATAGTCAGGCAGATACAGGAAAGATACCTACTAAAAGGCAGGGATCTTTACTTTGTGTTTGTGGACCTGGAGAAGGCCTTTGATAGGGTACCTAGAGATGTTGTACAGTGGGCTATGAGGAAACTTGGTGTGGAAGAGTGGCTGGTGCGTGTGATAATGAAGATGTATGAGGATTCGCGAAGTTCGGTGAGGGTGAAAGGTGTACTGAGTGATGAATTCGCAGTCCGTGTTGGAGTCCATCAGGGTTCAGTGTTAAGCCCCCTCCTCTTTATTATGGTCTTGGAGGCGCTGTCTAGAGTTTTTAGAGGCGGACTCCCGTTGGAACTGTTTTATGCAGACGATTTAGTCCTAATAGCTGACAGTATGCAGGATGCTGAGGCCAAATTCAGAAAGTGGAGAGAGGGCATGGCGAGCAAGGGTTTAAGAGTCAATATTAACAAAACCAAGGTTATGCATTGTAGTTTGAGACGAGGCAATGTGGAAAAGAGCGGTGCATACCCATGTGCAGTGTGTGGAAAGGGAGTGGGCGTTAACTCAATTCAATGTAGCATCTGTCGATGTTGGGTACACCATGGGAGTAAGCGCTGTAGTAGAATAAAGGGGCCCCTGCCGAAGGATAAGTCAGAAATAGAGAAATTTGAGTGCGTAGTGTGCAAAGGCGAGCTTGTGTTAAGTGATGATCCTGTGGCTGTGAATTTTGGAAATGAGTCTTTGGAGCTGGTGAACAAGTTTTGTTACCTAGGAGATACCATCTCTGCCGGTGGTGGGGCCGAGGCTGCCACTGTTGCTAGAATTAGGTGTGGCTGGGGGAAGTTCAGAGAATTGATGCCAATCCTGACCATGAAAAGAATGCCTCTCCCCTGAAGGGAAAGGTGTATGCCTCATGTGTTAGAAGTGCAATGACGTATGCCTCAGAAACATGGGCCGTTAAAGTAGAGGATGTCAACAGAATGGAGCGTAATGAGATGAGAATGGTGAGATGGATGTGTGGGGCCAGGCTACAGGATAGAATAACAAATGTTGAGCTGAGGAGACGTTTAGGTATAAAGAGTATTAGCGAGGTGATGCGTACAAGTAGACTGGGATGGTATGGACATGTGGAGAGAATGGATGAACAAAATTGGGTGACAAAATGCAGGTCTGTGATTGTGGAGGGAGCTGCACCAAGGGGTGGACCGAGGAAGACCTGGGATCGGACTATACGCGCCGATCTCAAATCCAAGAACTTGACAAGTGAAGCAGCCCTTAACAGGGTTGCCTGGAACGCCGCCATTAGGACAAGAGACTGAAACTGCACTTATGTGTGGAACACTCAGTCTTAAAATGTTATGTATGTATGTATGTACACCTATAATCTCCCAAATCCCGACGGTGACATACCAAATAGCGAAGATCCTAAACAACCTCCCGACGCCGTACACCCCAATACAACACAGCCTATCCTCCGCCACAGATTTCCTAGAAATCTTCCATGATGCCCCACCGACCGATGACGACCTAATCGCTTCACTCGACGTAGAAAGCCTTTTCACAAATGTATCAGTGGATAGGAACATCGACATCATCCAATGTCGTGTGTACCACTCTCCTACCTCCCCACCTCTAGACATCCCTGAACAAGCCCTTCGAATGCTGTTGGAGCTATGTACCTGCCCCCAAGGCACCATATATCGACAGATAGATGGAGTGGCGATGGGCAGCCCCCTTGGTGTACTCTTCGCTAACTTCTCTATGGGCACCATCGAAGAGGACCTCCTAGCAACCCACCGCCCTCCATCCACTGCCGTTACATTGACGACATCTTTGTGCAGGTGAAGGACCTCGACGAACAACGAGAACTTCAGCAACGCTTCATCACAGCATCTGGGCTCAACTTCACCTATGAAGAAACTACTGAAGGGAAACTACCTTTCCTAGACGTTCTAGTTACCAAACACGACATAGGCTTCAAAACAACAGTCTATATGAAGCCCACGAACAATGGACTCTGCCTCAACGGCAAAAGTGAGTGCCCCAAAAGATACCTTATCTCCACCATCTCAGCCTACGTCAGGAGGGCACTCTCTCACTGCTCCTCCTGGCGAGACACTCGCATCGAACTAAACCGCCTTACACAAGTTCTCGGCTACTTCAACTCGGACGTTGACAAAACCATCAAGAAGCACTTAGAAAAATGGTACAATAATGAAGCCCCCAACACCACCAGCCCTGAGGACATCAAAATATACTACAAAAACTACATGTCCTCTGACCAAAAAACAGACAAAGCCATCATAAGAGACATCATCCTGAAAAACGACCTGCCCACCAACACTGACAACAAAATCAAACTGATTATATAATATAAATCTCCCAAAACCTCCCAACTTGTCCTTCGTAATCGCCCTGTCAACTACAAAAAACAACTGAGTCTAGACCATGTCGTATACCAACGCTCTTGTACCCACGGGGATTGTGGACCCCGTAAAGTGTATATTGGCATGGGTCTGGCCAGACCCGCTTGAGCTGTCGTCTTACCCTCCATCTACAATCTGGCTCGATAAAAAATCATTAAAACATCCCAGGCCATCTCAATCTAACTCCCAAAGACCTAGAAGCCAGCACCTCAATAATAGATAATGAACCTGACCCCAGATGCCTCCCCATCCTTGAAGCCATGTACATGCAGACCCTCAACCCTACACTAAACAACCAGACCTTGGACCTACAAGTTCTCCCCACAGCGAGGAGAACCTACCCCTACAGATATCAAGAAGAAATTGGCGACACCAACAGCAAGCATCCCTCACCTTCCAGCCAACGCCCAACTGAGGATACCCTGGAGTCCAGCCAGCCAATCAACAGACAAAGCGCGAGGTTAGCAGCAGCCAGCCAACCACGACCGCAGACTACCGACTAGCCCCGCCCACCTGAACAAAAGCAGTGACGCACAATCTGAGAAATCCCTATATAAGCCCCCTCAACACTAATGCTAATCAGAATCAACTGTGTGAACATGACTAATGAAGTAGTCGAAACGTTACAACAAACAACTACAACCCAAGAACCCTTTGAAAACTACGGTACTCTCCTACATCTACTCAATGAACAACAGTGTAAGATTGTGAGAGAAATTGAATCCCTGAATAAAAAATAATATATATATATATATATATATATATAAATATATATTGTTACGGCTGGATCGGCAATACATATTCGGGATTCTTGATCGTAGGACAGAAATGGCTTAAGTGACAACGACACGCTCGATTCCAGTCCCAAATACTATATGCTCCAGACAACAAAAGCACCAACGCCCTACAGAGTTATCGTCTACGGTAACGAGGTACCTTAACTCGGCGAAAGTGTACAACAGGGGTAGGCTATGAGGCTAAACTCCCTCAGACATTTATAGG
Organism: Paralithodes platypus; assembly: GCA_032716605.1. NCBI lineage: Eukaryota > Metazoa > Arthropoda > Malacostraca > Decapoda > Lithodidae > Paralithodes > Paralithodes platypus. Next base: position 66,470,987 of record CM064575.1, on the reverse strand, counting down.
TTACGTTATTACTAAAGAAATGCAATACTCAAGAAACTACGTTAATATTAAGCCTCTAATAATGTAGAATAGAAGCAGGCTAAAGGTATGACAGTGAAATGCTAAATGACAAATGTACACGCCTACTTGAAAGCGCGTGCACTACACTAACTGTCCCCTACTAACATGCACTAGCATGTAGCATACAAGATGTTCATGATCCAGTAGATACCTAATAATACACATGGGAGGAACATAAACAGTAGTCACTTATTATAATAATGAATCTATACTTGGAATAACTAAAAGGTTGCAGGCAACAGTACTGCGCCGGTAGCCTACTACCGCATAGGCTACTTCGCTTCTCTCACTCTGTCTCCCCTCCGAGTCCGTATGCGCCCTACGCAACAGAACTCCGGACACAGCAGCAAAACGACAGTGCAGTTAATTGATACATGAAAGTATTAATAGTGTTGTCTTGTGTGTGAGTAATGTGTATTGTAAAGTGTTATAGATATATACTTAAAGAGAGCTGCAATGCATAGTAAAATAAAGATATATCCCACTCATCATCCCCATGTGTTCTAGCTAGCAGGCCAAGTCACAGGAACAACGAGTCCCAGCACCGAAAGCGAGAACCCAGAAGACTGTAGAGAACACAAGGACAGATAAATTACGTTACTCTACTATACCGGCACTACGAGCGAGCTGTAGTCTCGGGTGCTACACTCGCTCCTGGCTCGGTATGCAAATCAAGGCTAAGTCCTCGTCCCTCTACAGACAACTCCTGGGCATGGTCGGGCTCGTACACATGGCACCAGTCTAGTCACAAATGGGATGATGAGCGGGGCATATAACTCGTGAACATGTAGAACGTTCACCAACTATCCTCATCAAGAAGATCGCTGTTCACATTAACCCCTTAAATCTAATACATGTAAATATATGCTTGTCCTAAGAGTAATACGAGAGGTGAGTGCTGAAACTCCTTTAGGACCTCAAGGGAAGGTTATGCATTTAAATAGAGAGAAGAATGAAATGAGAGTAATGTCGTCAGAGAGAAAGAGTGCAACCGTGAGAAGTTGGGAGAGAGAGCAAGGGATGTTAGAATCTCAAAGGTTCTAGGCAACCTGGTCATAGAACACGCAGCCAGCCTCCAGGCAATGTGCTGTACGACAACATGGGCCCAGCCCAGGCAGGCAACAATGGACTACCAACCCTATCGCGCCTAGCTATAAGGGCAAGGCTGCCAACCAGTCCATACGTCTGGCAACCACCCGGCCGGCAGCGCGGCGCGTTGCTACCCTCTTGCTCTGAAGCCTAACTCACTCTCTCTCTCTGAACTCCCATTATTATCTATCAACTTCTCTATTGATACTACATATTAAATGGAAGGTCTCGACATGGCTTAAAACAAAACCCACCACTGGTTAGCACATGACGAGACCTTTGCAGAGATACAAAGAACATAGTTATAAGTTGTCACACTCAATATACATTGCGGCTGACGGTAGCCAGATCACGGGCGGTAGAGTGGAGTACCAAGGAGTACAATCAGGTTGCGTTGCCCAGCACTGGGGTGCGTCACAGCCCCCCCAAGATTTTAGATAATCGACCTTAGAAGCATTATCAAAATCTGACAGGCAACCAACCGACCTGCTACCCTTAGCTGCCACTAATTGCAAAAGGTGCACAACAACTGAAGTGTGAATTATACATAAAACACAATATCGCATGCATCATGCTACAACAATAAAGACTTACAAAACTAAAAAAAAAGAAAGAGTTTTCTCGTTTATTTTATTGTTTTATAATCTTTTTGGACGGCGTTATGATAGCCTAATTTTACTCCTGCTCAACCCACACACCGTGCACGACTATCTTGGATCATCAACCCTTGATAGACAATCTGCTATCACGTTCTCACTCCCGGCAATATGCTGAATGTTGAGATTATACTCTTGGAGCATTAGGGACCACCTGGTCAACCGCATATTCCGATTGTGAAACTGATTTAGGAATTTCAAGGGATGATGGTCCGTATAAATCGTCACTACCGGGCCGTAGGCTGGAACATAAACTTCGAAATGTTTGAGCGACAAAACGATAGCCAGAAGCTCCTTCTCTATAGTCGAGTAATTCCTTTGTGCCGAATTAAACTTGCGAGAAAAGAAGCTCACTGGGTGTTCCAAGCCCTCGGAATCAGTCTGCAGTAACACTGCCCCGGCACCCACACCGCTGGCATCAGTCGCCAGCTGAAAACTCCTGGAGAAGTCTGGGGCCCTCAAAATCGGATGTGTACACAGCAGGTGCTTGACTAGGTCGAAAGCCCTCTGACACTCCGCAGCCCAACAGAACTTCACTGACTTCGACAGTAGATCAGTTAACGGTGCTAAGACAGTAGAGTATCCCCGGATGAAGCGCCTATAATAGCCTATCATACCTAGGAACCGCATGACCTGGCGCTTAGTGGTGGGCCTGGGAAACATATTGATAGCCTGTATCTTGCTCAGGGGGGGGCACACCCGGCCTAACCCGACCACAAAGCCAAGATACTGCACAGTAGCCTTTACAAACTCGCACTTCCTCAGGTTCACCACCAGCCCAGCATCGTGCAACTTCCCAAACAGGGTCTCTAAGTGCCTTAGGTGATTTTCAAAATCGTCATCATATACTATCACGTCATCAAGGTAGACCGTGCAGTTAGGGATTTCGTCACAAATATCGTTCATCAGGTTCTGAAACGTGGCAGGTGCGTTCTTAAGCCCATAAGGCATTACGTTACATTGGTAGGTCTTGCCATCTACCACAAAACCACAAACTTGCTTAGCTCGGTCCGACAGGGGTACTTGCCAGTAGCGTTTTACAAGATCAATTTTAGTAAGGTACTTTGCATTCCCTATCTTGTCCACGCTGTCGTCAACTCGAGGCAAAGGGTAAGGGTTGGTAGTGGTCAAGCCATTTAGCCTACGAAAATCTATGCAGAACCGCACCTTGCCGTCAGGTTTTGGCTGCAACGTGACGGGTGATGTCCACTTCACATAACCTTCAGTGATCATCCCTCTCTCAACCATGTACTTTAACCGTAAAGCTGGCAACTTTACCGGGGGCACACGGTAGGGCACTGACTTGAAGGGCACATTATCACCGACGTCCACGTCGTGCGTTACCTGAGTAGTGAGACCTGGGTGTTCGGCGATAACAGAGGGGTATGACCTGAACAGGCCTAGGACAGCAGCACCCTGGTGCTCAGGCAGGTGACTTACAGCTTGCCTAGCCTCTTGTTCAGTATTACCCGCCCACTGTTCCGCGGAAATGACACAGTCCCAGCTATCCTCCTCAGCAGCATGACTGTCCCCACCTCCTTCTCCACCCTGGCCGCTGCAGGCCAGCACAGGGACAGTGAGAGGCTCTGAGGGGCGTCTCACATACTCTTTCATGAGGTTAACATGACATAACTGATGTTTTTTCCTACGGTCAGGTGTTGCAACGAGATAATCAAGGTCGGACAGTTCTTAGCCACCACATACGGCCCAATGAACTTGGCAGAAAGGGGGTGTCCAGGCAAAGGTAAAAGCAACATTACCTCCTGACCCACCGAAAACTCCCGAAGCTTCACCTTGGCGTCATACTGGTGCTTCATGACCGCCTGTGCATTAACCAAGTTATTACCTGCCGCTGCCATGCAACCTATAAGTCTCTCCCGGCTCGCATCCCATCTTCCTCCAACTCTATGGCACCATTGCTATAACGAGCTAGGCTAGCGTCTTGCAGCTGCTGCTCACTAATGTCCCCGGGCGTCAATGCATCAAGATGGTTTTGTAATAAGACATTACCCCGGCTAGTAGGCTCTACTGCCTTAGTGGCTCTCGCTACAGCTCTTGCCTCACGCGAAGTCTTACCCAACTCTGCCTTGTTACACACCATCTCTGGGCCAGAGTCAACTCCCGTGTTTATTATAGGTCCAAGTACCGAATCACCGAGAAGTGCAGTAGAATCAATGTCCCTTTTCCTGCCCTTAGCAACCTTCTCCTGATCCTTCCTCCACTGTCCCCGAGGTTGAGTGCTAGGCTGTGCAGGAGCCGCAGAGCGAGATCGGGTTACCACACAGGCCATCTCATCCTGTTGGCACCTCCCAACCCATTCCCGATTCTCACCATCCACGTCGGCCGCCCTCTCGGCAACGACTAAGGGTGGAGTACCGGAAGTGGGCACCGCAAAGTCGTTGCCGAGAAGAAGGTCGACGCCCTCAACTGGCAAACACTCAACGATCCCTACATCCAGCTCCCTGCACACCTCTCCCACTCTCAACTCCAACCTCACAAGTGGGTATGACCTCGTAGCATTTATACCCTGCACCACAACAACTCTGGCCGCATTTATCGGTTTCCCTGTGAAGTTGCTCAACAAAGTTTGCGAAGCCCCCGTATCCCTCAGCAAGTCAACCCTCCGTAGTTCACTCCCCCAGCTCACAAACCCGTGTCCCCGATGGCTACAGAAAGTGTCCCGGACAGGTGTCGAGCCTTCCGTACGCTTCTTTACCGCGTGTGCCTCAGCTGCTGACAACCTACCCCGGGCAGTTGCTGCAGCCTTCAGAGACACACCGATACTGTGAACCAATGACACCGGCTTAGCGGGAGTGTTACTAGGGCACTCACGTGAATAATGGCCTAGCTTCTGACATTTGTAACATTTCACATCCCCAATGGGCTTCTTCCCTTGTGCGGGCGAAGAAGGGGCCTGACCTTTAGTAAACGGGAGAGGCTTGTGTTTGTAGGTGTTATTAGGTGCAATGCTTTTAGTGTGGTTATGTGTGTCATAGGATTTGTTATTATCGAAAACTCTGGTGGGTGGGGTATAGCGCCCCTTCTGCCCTGACTCAGCCCTCTGAGCGGCACCGCAACCACGAATCAATGATAATCTGAGGTCTGCCATCTTGGCAGCCTCCTCTACTGTCTTGGGACATTTTTCCTTAATGTTCAGCGTTAGATCGGTTCCAGTACATTTGTAAAACTGTTCCAGATAGAAAAGTTGCTTAATTTCCTCAGCCGACTCTGCGTGCTCGGACCGAAACCAGTTATTACATGCATCTGTTAAGTCCCGTGCGTGCTCCATAAAACTGACGTCGCTCTTCTTATTCACGCCACGGAACTTCAATCTATAAGTTTCGGGTTGCAGTTCGTAGGCCCGGAGCACAGCCTCCTTCACCAGTCCATACACGACACTCTCGTCCAGTGACAGTGCATCGTAGGCTTTCAACCCCTTACCCACTAGACGTGATGAAACTAATGCTGCCCATTTAACCTCCGGCCAGTCATACTCACGACACTTCTTTTCGAAACGAGCAAAAAACTCAGTCACTGCTGTCTCATCAAATGCGGGTACTAACTTAATTAAATGCGAAAGTGAGTCTGTAACCCGGTGCCCACCACCGAGATGACGCCCCGTGGTCTCTACTCTAGACTTCTCGACATCCATTTCAGCCTGGTACCTGGTTGCATCCTGATTGGCTTGGATTCTAGCAACCTCTATGCGTTCTATACTAGCCTGTTGTATCTGAGTCTCCTGCAGCTTAAACTTAGCTAGTTCTAGCTGAAATAACATCTCAGGAGACAGGCCTGGGGGGGGAGAGCACAAAATGGGGGATCCACACCGAGACGTGTTTACGGGTAAGCCAGCTTGCCATTGAGAACCCTCCTGCTGCATCGTGCTAAGACTCGCTGGCTGAGGGCCCAGCTCAGGGGTAGAGTGGAATGGAGGCTTGGAGGGAACCCCCCAAGACCCCACTCCACCCACCGCCCCATCGCCATCACCCAACAAACATGCCACCAAATTCTTCTTGGGCCAACTGTCAGGACAGTCCCGCCCCAAAACCGTGGCTAAACAGCGAAGACCGTAACAATCAATAGCCTGCAGGCGCTGTTCGGTCAAAGGTGTCTGCAAAAATGCCCGGGCATCCCTCTCTCCACTTATAACACTCCCCTCCCTAAATATCTGCTGTACTTGCTGGTCACTAGGCTGTACCGTGTTATCCTCCCCCGTAAATGATGAGTCATTAGACATAGTGCTGGTTATACAATTGCTGTTCATAAACAAAAAAAGTGCTTATTACTAATTGCAGTCTCGACTCACAAAATGTTAAAGATGCTTGAATGACTCTACTCTAGACACCTAACGAAACAATCTGCAAGTCCACCAATACAATAATGACACAATAAAAATTCCTCCAATATGCAAGAAAATTCTAGCCAGCTCTACTAGGTAGCATAGAATAGTTCTCCAAAAAACATGTGATAGGATACTACTGAATCTTGTGCAAGGTCGCCATTTTGTTACGGCTGGATCGGCAATACATATTCGGGATTCTTGATCGTAGGACAGAAATGGCTTAAGTGACAACGACACGCTCGATTCCAGTCCCAAATACTATATGCTCCAGACAACAAAAGCACCAACGCCCTACAGAGTTATCGTCTACGGTAACGAGGTACCTTAACTCGGCGAAAGTGTACAACAGGGGTAGGCTATGAGGCTAAACTCCCTCAGACATTTATAGGTTACGTTATTACTAAAGAAATGCAATACTCAAGAAACTACGTTAATATTAAGCCTCTAATAATGTAGAATAGAAGCAGGCTAAAGGTATGACAGTGAAATGCTAAATGACAAATGTACACGCCTACTTGAAAGCGCGTGCACTACACTAACTGTCCCCTACTAACATGCACTAGCATGTAGCATACAAGATGTTCATGATCCAGTAGATACCTAATAATACACATGGGAGGAACATAAACAGTAGTCACTTATTATAATAATGAATCTATACTTGGAATAACTAAAAGGTTGCAGGCAACAGTACTGCGCCGGTAGCCTACTACCGCATACGCTACTTCGCTTCTCTCACTCTGTCTCCCCTCCGAGTCCGTATGCGCCCTACGCAACAGAACTCCGGACACAGCAGCAAAACGACAGTGCAGTTAATTGATACATGAAAGTATTAATAGTGTTGTCTTGTGTGTGAGTAATGTGTATTGTAAAGTGTTATAGATATATACTTAAAGAGAGCTGCAATGCATAGTAAAATAAAGATATATCCCACTCATCATCCCCATGTGTTCTAGCTAGCAGGCCAAGTCACAGGAACAACGAGTCCCAGCACCGAAAGCGAGAACCCAGGAGAAGACTGTAGAGAACACAAGGACAGATAAATTACGTTACTCTACTATACCGGCACTACGAGCGAGCTGTAGTCTCGGGTGCTACACTCGCTCCTGGCTCGGTATGCAAATCAAGGCTAAGTCCTCGTCCCTCTACAGACAACTCCTGGGCATGGTCGGGCTCTTACACATGGCACCAGTCTAGTCACAAAAGGGATGATGAGCAGGGCATATAACTCGTGAACATGTAGAACGTTCACCAACTATCCTCATCAAGAAGATCGCTGTTCACATTAACCCCTTAAATCTAATACATGTAAATATATGCTTGTCCTAAGAGTAATACGAGAGGTGAGTGCTGAAACTCCTTTAGGACCTCAAGGGAAGGTTATGCATTTAAAGAGAGAGAAGAATGAAATGAGAGTAATGTCGTCAGAGAGAAAGAGTGCAACCGTGAGAAGTGGGGAGAGAGAGCAAGGGATGTTAGAATCTCAAAGGTTCTAGGCAACCTAGTCCAGGAACACACAGCCAACCTCCAGGCAGTGTGCTGTACGACAACATGGGCCCAGCCCAGGCAGGCAACAATGGACTACCAACCCTATCGCGCCTAGCTATAAGGGCAAGGCTGACCAACCAGTCCATACGTCTGGCAACCACCCGGCCGGCAGCGCGGCGTGTTGCTACCCTCTTGCTCTGAAGCCCAAATCACTCTCTCTCTCTGAATTCCCATTATCCTATCTATCAACTTCTCTATTGATACTACATATTAAATGGAAGGTCTCGACATGGCTTAAAACAAAACCCACCACTGGTTAGCACATGACGAGACCTTTGCAGAGATACAAAGAACATAGTTATAAGTTGTCACACTCAATATACATAGCGGCTGACGGTAGCCAGATCACGGGCGGTACAGTGGAGTACCAAGGAGTACAATCAGGTTGCGTTGCCCAGGACTGGGGTGCGTCACAATATACTGTAGGCTATATATATATATATATATATATATATATATATATATATATACGGTATATATATATACTGTAGGCTATATATATTGTATATATATATATATATATATATATATATATTGTATATATATATATATATACACCGGTATATATATATATTACATATCAAGAACCAACAGGTTTCATTAGGCAGGCTCAATCTCCTCTTCACTTCAAAGAAGCCTCACATTTAAATTGCTTATAAATTTCCAGTGTTGACGGCCTAGTGATATTTGGGGCTGCTGACTGAATGTGATAAAGATTACGGCCTCGTGCGTATGAATGAACTATATTGGTTGAGTGGATGTGACATGAATAGAGGTGGTTTAATATCAATAAGAACGGTGAGTAAAAAAAACATATATACTGTATATACTGTATATTAGGCTTTGTGTTAGACTGTTGGATTGTGGCGCTAGTTTTGAATGAAATAAATACAATTATATGAGGCCTTTACAATATTGTATAGTTAATGTATGTGCAAGTACTGAGGCATTCATACATAATACATGTGTGTTATGATTTCAGCTATGTAATGCATACTAATAATCGTAAAAATAGTCCTGCAGAACATTGAACACGTGGGAAATGTTGGATGAGCAAATTGTAGGCTACAAGGTCATTTAGGCCTAGTGTCTTTAAATTCAAAACCACTTGTATACCATCTTGACATACTGTATTTGTGGAAAATGTGTGATATTCATTTTGAATATGGCATCCAAGGTATTAATATTCTGAATATTTTAAGAATCCCTTTTGATACAAACCTTACAGTATTATGATGGCAATCTATACGTTATGGGGGTCAATGTATTTTATTTATCGCTGTAACATGATTCAATACATGTGTTTATAAGATGCAATTAATGATAATAATAGTCACAATCCCTATTTTAATCATATGAATTTAGTCACAAGGGTATCATTACACAAGTTTGTTTAGCTTAGGAAGTACCTATCGGAGTCACGGGTTAATCATTTGGCCCCAATGATTCACAGAGGACCCTCCTATGCTGACTAACTTAACTAAGATCCTACATGTTCAACTCCAATGTAACACAAATATATGATAGTCTTAAGGGGATACAACTGACCATATAACAAACTTATCAATGTCTTTGTTTCAGCCATTGTAGTGCACTTCAAATAATGTAATGGCTGAACAAAACAATTAGTCTACTATCCCTCTCACACCTTTTTTAAAGGTCAATTATATATAAGTAAACACAATGGTAATACTAATGTTCAATACTAGTAGATTATCCCAAACCCATTTTTAATATTTTATATGTATTTATGGACAGGACTATAAAGTAAACATTCGTTGTTTAAAATATAAACATATCCACGTCTGCCTCACAATGAAATAAAAACCACCAACATAAAAGTCTGGACCCTCTGCAACAAAGAAAACATCCCAGTTTGGTCCTAAATAGAGTATAATGTATAATAAATCATTGTGTTTTGTGTTTACTTTTCCGTCAGGGGATTGCGTGTTTATGACAGTGAAGCCGTAAATATCAAGTGTTTACGCCGGCCTCACTAATGGGCCAAAAACACAATGGAAACACAAAACAGCAGGACTGAATATTTAGAAGTGCCTTTCTCTCTCTCGACTTTCTAAGCTAAATACAAAAGAGAAAACACAAATATATGTGCAGAACGAGAGAGAGAGAGAGATTGAGTAATATTCCGTGAACACTATGTACGATATTATGGGCATGATATTATTTGTAGGACACCATTTACTATAATAGTCTTCTTGTATACGATACCCATTGTGTAAGTAACTCGATGTGTACGAAACTCATTGTGTACGAAACCCATTGTGTACGAAACCCATTGTGTAAGTAACTCGATGTGTACGAAACCCATTGTGTGCGAAACCCATTGTTTATGAAACTACCGGTGTACTTGACTCTGGTTTGTTACGGATGCACGACAACTATGACACTTGACTCCTGAACTATACAAATTTGACTGGTGGTAGTTAAAAATATGATTGAGTCGTGATGTGATTGACAGTGTTGAATACTATATGGTAACAACAATACCTTAATTGTCGTGGTGTTGGCAGCCCTGCCACTCAGTAATGGCAGCCCTGCCACTCAGTGTTGGCAACCCTGCGGCGTCATCCTGGGTTGTCTGGCCTGAAACATAAATGTCATTATAGTTTATAATACACTTCTAAATCAATCAGTACACAATAATAAGTCCTACATCAAACAAAAGAACATACATAGCTTTCACGTCTCGGGAAGTTGGATTAAAACGAAAATGTGGGATAGAAAATGGGTAGGGAAGAGGGATTTAATAAGATGGGAGTTGTCACTGCCAACCAAACAGGCATTTAAACTCGGCTATATCAATTATTTTACCCCTCATCTAGCCTCTTAATACCACCTAAAATATACATAATAATGCATATAACAACATAGTAAAGGTTTGTATAATATAATGCACTTACAGTCCCGGGAAGTGAAGAAATTATATCAGAGCCCTGAACAACACTACTTCACTCTACAAAGAACACTACGCGACTGAGGCTGCTGCAGGACTGAGGCATCCAAGTCGCACGTGTTCGAACTGATTCCTTCAACACCATTTTTGATGTTTTAGTAAACTCTCACTTGATGCGCTATTTTTACTATATTTATACTAAGCACATTAATGATACATGACGTAATCTGATGTATACATTTTTACAATACAGATGATAATGGTTTATCAAACAAATAATGCTCTTCATATAGCCTACACAATGACGTCCAAACATTAGAACACAGGTTATGTACTTGCCACTTCATGATAATTAGATTGTATGTTTTCTAATAATGAGTAATGCATACATTAATTGCATTTTTATTTTGAATGCATCTTCAGTTACATAGGTTATCTTGTCTATGCTATATGTAAATGTCAGTAAAGTACTAATTATTTCAAGGTGTCATAAATAAACAGTAAAATACACAGCCCACTTCATGACTAAGTGATGGTAACAATATAATCCAAACTCAACTCTCTTTAAAGTAGATTGACATAGAATAATATACCAAATACCATGTAACTATCCCTCCAGCGAGAGGTTGGTGTTCCCGGAGTGATGGAGGTGACAGAGGAACATCTACACTGCCATAAATACTGTGTTATATCGTGTTTACAACTTTAAACAAATGTCAGGTCAATGTCGGAGTAAACTGGTCAACTAAAATACCTATCTACCATTATCGTGATGGCTGAGGTAAAAGGGAAGAATGATAATGTAGTAATTATGCTTTAGTTGGTATAATATATTACGTGAGGTGGGTAGCCTACTCTCTCAGGCGCTGTATTTTGTCCACTATATTCCCTCTTGTAGTTATCAACATAATTATATATGCTTTCAGGTAACTGCTTTGAGTTCTATATATATTGATTATATTTGATTAACTTAATATATATATTATATTACTACATAATATATTATCAAGTCTGATATTGGGAGTTGGAAATTAATGTAGCAACACATCATAATTACCAATTAATGTATAGTAGGAATTCCCACACACTATAAATTAAAAACTAGTCATACTATATACAGTATATATAAATATATATATATAATAAATACATTTAGAAAATACGAATATAAAGGTTTGAGATCGCGAGATAGGAGATTCACGACGACAAAGACTGTCAGAAAAGATGAGGAAAATGTTGGGGTTCTCAAGACGAAATGCACAACATTGCATTATCGACGAAAATCTGGTTTCGATTCTATAAAATACGCATGGTGGCAATAATACTGCAGAGGAAGCATAACATTAGCATATCGATAATTATACACATGTGATGGACAGTGTAATTAATTATATTCTAAAACACGGACACAACGATACAAAACACACATCTGAAGTGCTGAGAGGGGTTAGCCTCAGGGATGGGGTATCGAGTGAGGAATAAAGAAATCGTCTGGGCATTTAAGGAGTATCAGTGAAGTGATGCACACGAGCAGACTTGGTTGGTTTGGACAAGCTGAGAGAACGGATGATCAGAAAGTCAAGGAAATGGGTGCAAGAATTGCTCACAAGGTGATACAAGCATGAAACTTCCCGGAAATGTTCACAAGGACCTACTTTACAATTTCAGAGCAGGAGCCACCGAGATTTCTGTATTGCATAGCAACGGTTGCTAGGCAAAGCATTTTCCTTAGCAACCGGCAGCAACGATGCAGTTTCTGAACTACTATGAAGCGTTATGACTTGTACTTTTATTTATTTTCCTATATTCACTCCTAAAATGGTTCAAAAGATGTATAAAAGCATATATATCTATATAATAGAGTGAATGTCAGCACACAACCAGGGCACACTGGTGACATCACTGCTGTGTAACTCAGCATGGGGTTCAGTGCCAGCTGATGTAGATATACTAGTACTTTAATAAGTACTAGTATATCTAGATCAGTGTCCCAAATGCTATATAACAGCCCCAAATCCACTAGCTACTAAACTGTAGTTTGTAGTTGGTAGATGTAGTTAGATAGCCGCGCCTGAATTGACAGGATGTGCCAGCGCGGGAGAGCCGAGCCAAGGGTAACGGGGCTTAAGAATTACCCGGAAGGTGTACAGATCGCACGGGACTTAAATGGCACTGGATGAACGATCGGGCTAGGTGTAGGGAAACTGAACCTAGTTGTATCCCATAAAGGAATGTGTGCAACAGATGTATTTGATAAAGGTGGTAAAAGGATAAACCCTCGGCCTTAATCATATTTTGTTTCCAGTTTCAGCAAGTTTTATATATTTGATCTGCGCACAGTGATAGTCAAGACGTACTGAATATTCACAGAAATGGCCAGTGCCTCATCTTCATCTGTTCAAGCAACTGATTGGACTATCTGTGTTTTTTGTCAACTGGACACCAAAGAGTCTCTCATATCACCAACTGACAGAGGCTATGAAACCATAGTAGACAACATCACACAGTTTAGTAACCTTGACTCAATGCCAATCAAAATCAATCTGGCACGACTTGACCATGGGAATGGTATTCAATTAACATTGAAAGAACAGAATGCAAAGTGGCACAAATCTTGTTATCAGAAGTTTTCACATACCAAACTATCTATCTATCTATCTATATGCTCAGGCCCAATCCCCATTTTGGGGGTAGCCGACTCAAGACAGTGCAAGAACAGGGAAAACACAAAAACAACATAAAACAACAAATAAACACAGATAAAAAGCACAAACTCACACACATCCAGGTCACCCAGGAGAAGACCCAGAGACCAGGGTCACCAAGGTCGCTCCAGCACTCCCCGGCCCCCGACCACCCGGAGAGGTTCCGATCTCGGCAAGCAGACATGCAGCGGAGCCAAAGCCACAAGCCCTCCCACCACACTTCCAGGCGCACCTTCATATTAATCGTCTCCCCGGGCCAGGCGCCTGATGGACTATTATCTAGTCCAACTTGCGCCCGACCCCTTACTCCAAATGACCACGTGTTCACTCAACTATTCACAAGCATTCTCCATTCACTCCTGTCCACCACCACTTCCCCTGCCTGATCTATAGTCATGCCTCTATCATCCAAAGCCTTTCTTACACAGTCTCTCCATCTCAATGGGGGTCTTCCTGCCCTTCTATCTCCCTTTGTACCTGACTCACATATTCTCTTTGTAAGCCTTTCATCTCTCATTCGTTCAACATGACCATACCAGCTCAGCACCCTTCTGTCCACTCTGGCTGACAAATGTTCCTGCTGCCCCACTCTCCTACGTATCTCTTCATTCCTCAATCTGTCTCTACGAGTAACTCCACACATACTCCTCAAGCAGCTCATCACATCCAGCCCTCTTTTCTCCTTTTTCTTCAGAGCCCATGTCTCTGAATACCAAACTGGAACGCACAAAACGAAAGCACAAGTCTGAGGAAGATGGGACTGCTTCAAAACGAATTTTCACACGTAGCACTAGCAGTGGTGGTGATACTGCCTCAAGTGGAACAGTTGGCAGCAATTGTCCCAAATGCTTCTTTTGTTCCCAGCAGCAAACAAAGGAGAACCTCCGCGAAGTCTGTACATTTCAACTAGATTTTCGTGTGAGGAAATGCGCACATGATCTACAAGATGAAAATCTTCTTGCAAAATTAAGTGCAGGAGACCTTATTGCCCAGGAGTCAAAGTATCATGCAAACTGCCTTACAAACCTGTACAATAGAGCACGTGCATCACAGGATCAGGATGCCTCAGATGACCAGACATGTAAAGGAATTGCTTTGGCTCAGCTGATTTCCTACATTGAGGAGAAGAGGCAAGATGAGGATGTGAAGGTGTTCAGACTTGCAGATCTTGTGAAGCTCTACACTGACAGGCTAAATCAACTTGGAGTGGATGTTACTGCACGAGTAAACAGTAAGCATCTGAAAGACCGCATTCTCATGCATCTCCCAAGGATGAAAGCTTACAAAGAAGGACGAGATGTGTTCATGGCTTGTGAAGAAGATGTTGGCTCTATTCTCCGAGAAGGATACCAGACTGATCGAGACGAGCAGAGTGTCATGATGACCCAAATTGCTGAAATGATCCGACAGGACATCTTCGCACACAAAATAACATTCTCTGGATCGTTTGGCCATAACAGCCAAGTGGAGTCTGTTCCACGGTCCCTTTTGTCACTGGTCAGCATGCTTATCAATGGTTCAAACATCACAGATCAAACATCCAACACAACTATCAGCCAACCAATACTATCAATTGCTCAGCTGTTGGTGTACAACAGCATCAAGAGACGCAGGGATTCTGTGAGAAATCCACAAGTATATCACAGCAAAGATCGTGAAACGCCACTACCCGTCTATGTAGGTCTTAAGGCTCATGCACTAACCAGAGATAGAAAGTTGATTGAGAGTCTATATACTCTTGGTATGTCGGCATCATACAACCGCACAATGGACTTGATCACATCATTGGGTAATAACGTCTGTGACTATTACCATCAGATTGGCACAGTCTGTCCTCCTCAACTTCTCAAAGGGCATTTCATCACCAGTGCTGCAGACAACATCGACCACAACCCTAGCTCTGCGACACCTACAAGTTCATTCCATGGCACCAGCTTGTCCTTGTTCCAGAATCTAACTCCGTGAGATGTCTGTGAAGATGAAGACAATGGCCAAGGATTCACTAATTCAATAAATCAAAATGAGTTAATGAGAAAATGAGCGACTTGCCCCTTTCGTACACTGAACTGAAACCAACACGGTTGCCAAAAAATTACGTCTTTGTCCCACCCATCCCTGCAGACCTGGCTTCTTCCAACACCCCTTTGACCAAGGACATGGACAAGGAATATGACTGGCTGAGTCATGTTGAGAAACATCATGCAGATGACATATCAGCAGAGGCGACTTTGTCTTGGGCAGCATACCATGCCAGCAGAGTGCCAGACCCAGACATTCTGCCATCTGTGAATGCCATGATGCCTCTCTTTGTTGAGGAAGCCAGCTCACCATCTATGCTTCAGCATTGCATGGAAGTGGTGAAGTCAGCAGTTCATCACCTCAACCCTGGCCAGACTCCAGTGATTAGTGGGGACCAACCTCTGTATGCTACACTGAAGAAGCTGCAATGGAATATGTCCGAACTGTATGGTGAGGACAAGTTTATAATGCTTATGGGGGGTCTACACACTGAAATGACAGGCTTGAAATCTTTGGGTCATTGGCTTGATGAAAGTGGTTGGGTGGAAGTTCTCCAGGAAGCTGATGTTGCCACACCAGGCATTTTGCTTCGTATCACTGAAGGCATCACATGTGACTCGAACCCGTCATGCTCTCCAAGTGAGTGGGGATGGACTTGCCCAGAAAAGTGGAGGCCTCTGTGGTCTAACTTGCCCGAAGCCAGTGCAACCTGCCCAGAACTACTGAAGTGTTCTTGCCGAGGAGGATGCACAGACTGCAAATGTGTTGATGCGCATCTAAAATGCACAGCCTACTGCAAATGCAAAAGTGACTGTGACAACAGTGTCTGAAGCTTTAGGAGTGGCATTTTTATAGCCTGACTTGCCCTAAATTGGATTTTATGCCACATAATTCTTGTATATGATCTCCAAATGCAATGCTACATGTTTTTTAGAACAAGGAGTTGAGAAAAAACCATAGCACCTCACAGTTTTCCAGAAACTGCATTGTTGCTGCCGGTTGCTAAGGAAAATTATTTGCCTAGCAACCGTTGCTATGCAACACTGAAATCTCGGTGGCTCCTGCCCTGAAATTGTAAAATAGGTCTTTGTGAACTTATTGTGGAAAGTTTTATGCTTGTATCACCTTGTGAGCAATTCTTGTCCTATTTAGTACCGATTGCCCTCACTTATATTAATGTCTGACAAGAACAGTTAAAGAGCAAAGTTCTGAGGGTGACTAAGATATAATGACATTGTCGCGTAATGTGTGTGAACATAAGAGAGAGAGAGAGAGAGACAGATAGAGATAGAGAGAATGTGTGTGTGTGTGTGTGTGTGTGTGTGTGCGCGCGCAAGAGAGAGAGAAAAACAATGTAAGACACATAATTATGATTAGACACTGAGGTTGAATAATGTTACAAAGTGTGTCACCAGCTATTTTAAAAGCATGCAACACGTGGCCTACTCCACGGAAGAACATAATTAGTTTTATATAATTGCGAGGACGTGTTAGGGATTTGAAACCTGCGGCTTCAACAGAACATAATACAAAACAGAGTATCAGAATATATAATTTGC
Source organism: Paralithodes platypus (assembly GCA_032716605.1). Taxonomy (NCBI): domain Eukaryota; kingdom Metazoa; phylum Arthropoda; class Malacostraca; order Decapoda; family Lithodidae; genus Paralithodes; species Paralithodes platypus. The sequence goes on along the minus strand of CM064575.1, from coordinate 66,454,095 downwards.
ACCCTGTTTTTTAATTATTTAATCAGTGAAAATATTCGTACACACCTTGCGCTTGTCGACAATTCATCACAGGCATGATGAATTTATCTAATCTTATAAAGGAACTTGGTGCCCCGGCCAGCGGTTGTGATGATGACGATAATGATGATGGATGAACCATGATGCTGGCCTGAAAACAAACATATAATTAGTACCTTCATGAAAATATTAAACGCGCACAATTTTGTGAAATCTTCTGCTAACAAAGAATTTAGAGATAATACTTTCATCTTCATCTGTCTTTTAGGAAATCACTAGGATTTACACAAATACATAATAGTATTAAAGTGGGATTTTATATATATTATATATTAATGTATTTAATATATTTTTATGTTGATCATTCTTTATACTCAAGAATGTCTATATAATACAAATGTTGATCATCAAGCATCTCTCTCTCTCTCTCTCTCTCTCTCTCTCTCTCTCTCTCTCTCTCTCTCTCTCTCATGCATCCATATGCAGTGGCTACACGGGTCAAATTCTGGCAGGCATAATACATTTGCCGAAAACTTGAAAATGGCGAGGCAAAAAAAGGTAAAATATGGCAAACATAACTAGTGAGAACAATATAGTAATATGAAAGCCACCAAAGATGATTAAATGAACGAGGAATAAAATAATAGCCAATTCAATCAAGTAAACTATAAATTGGAAAACCAATTTTCAAAACAGATTTTGAACACACACACACACACACACACACACACATACATAAGCGAAAACACGCAAATTGTACATGCTTATTAGCACACAATTCGATTTATAAAACCAAATAAAACTATTCAGATCAAACATAACTAAGCCAAACTAAACCTTAAAAATGCTCTTTCTAAGAATTTCAAAGATGTGTGTACACTTAAACTGAAGGTTCAATCTACTTTTACACATGCAACTACACAAATATGAACTTAGTATCCCTGAACCTTCCTGTGCACACGCACACACACACACGCACACACACACACACAAGGGTATCTTTGTAAATAACACCTTGTCGTCCCAGCCTACGGCAGCATGTACAAAGGAAATCAAGCAACAACAGTTCTAGTGACCCTTCTAGGCTGCTTGTCCTCCAAAACACTGAGGATCAAGTGTCCAAACAGTGGTTTAGAGTGGGTAATGGAACATTGGAAAGGGAACTACTGCCCTGGAACTAATGTCCGTGGCAGGACTAGGAAGTTAGTAGGGGACATATGGGTTAGTAACTGAGGGGAGGATAAAATAAAGTTATTCATTTACAAACGCAGTCAGTCGCGGGTTTGATGAGAGATATTTGTCTAGGCAGAGTTTAAATGAATCAACGGTGCTGCAGTCTATAACGTCTCGGGGAAACCCATTCCACAAGTTGACAACTCGATTGAAGAAGAAATTCTTAGATTCGTGTGAGTTAAAAGATTTACCAGTACTTACTACAGTTCATATTGTCGATGCCTTTGATGATTTTGAACACTTGAATTAAGTCACCTCTTAATCTGCGCTGGGTTAAAGGAAATAGATTTAATTCTCTAAGACGCTCTTCGTATGGTTTGTTCTTTAGGCTAGGTATCATTTTGGTAACTCTACGTTGAACTCGTTCTAGATTGTTTATGTCATTTTGGTAATAAGGGCACCAGCATTGAACGCAGTATTCCAGAAGAGGGCGGACTAAGGAATTGTAAAGGGTTAGGATAACGTCTTTGGATTTATGCTCAAATGACCTGCCTATAAAGCCAATTATTTTGTTTGCCTTCTTAACAACTTCTGCAACATTGTTGACTCGGTTTTAGGTTACTCGATATTGTTACTCCCAGATCGGTTTCTCTGTTTACATTCTTAAGCTGAGTGCCATTCATCGAATAGTTTGCTTTCTCATTTAGGTATCCGATATATAGTACTTTACATAGACTTTACTTTAGTACTTTACGATATAAGTACTTTACATACTTTAGAGAGAGAGAGAGAGAGAGAGAGAGAGAGAGAGAGAGAGAGAGAGAGAGAGAGAGAGAGAGAGAGAAATAGCCTGTGTGTGTGTGTGGAGCCTGTTAGTCTTCACCATCCATGTACCTATAAACAACTGTGTGTACTATATAGACTGTTTGTACAACAAACATTGGCGTGGGATTGACATGAGGGAGAAATTAACAAAGAATGACCGAAGTCGATAACAACAGGGAAAGAGTAACCAATTATTAAATATATTGATTGTTTGATAATGATTGACTGATAAATAAGCTAAATATACGGGTATGTAAAAGCAAGGAGGAACTAGAGAATATAGATATATTGACGAAGAATATTTAATAATGAAGAATATTTTAAAGGAGATAACCCATATATTTTGATTGTTTTTTTAACCACAGTATTGGCTGACTTCATTAGTAACATATGTGTGGGCTGAATATTGCAGCAGAACCATAGGATATAACTATTATACGGTGTTACTTGTGTAACTGACTGAACTGTACTGCCTATAAACATATGTGTGGGCTGAATATTGCAGCAGAACCATAGGATATAACTATTATACGGTGTTACTTGTGTAACTGACTGAACTGTACTGCCTATAAACATATGTGTGGGCTGAATATTGCAGCAGAACCATAGGATATAACTATTATACGGTGTTACTTGTGTAACTGACTGAACTGTACTGCCTATAAACATATGTGTGGGCTGAATATTGCAGCAGAACCATAGGATATAACTATTATACGGTGTTACTTGTGTAACTGACTGAACTGTACTGCCTATAAACATATGTGTGGGCTGAATATTGCAGCAGAACCATAGGATATAACTATTATACGGTGTTACTTGTGTAACTGACTGAACTGTACTGCCTATAAACATATGTGTGGGCTGAATATTGCAGCAGAACCATAGGATATAACTATTATACGGTGTTACTTATGTAACTGACTGAACTGTACTGCCTATAAACATATGTGTGGGCTGAATATTGCAGCAGAACCATAGGATATAACTATTATACGGTGTTACTTGTGTAACTGACTGAACTGTACTGCCTATAAACATATGTGTGGGCTGAATATTGCAGCAGAACCATAGGATATAACTATTATACGGTGTTACTTGTGTAACTGACTGAACTGTACTGCCTATAAACATATGTGTGGGCTGAATATTGCAGCAGAACCATAGGATATAACTATTATACGGTGTTACTTGTGTAACTGACTGAACTGTACTGCCTATAAACATATGTGTGGGCTGAATATTGCAGCAGAACCATAGGATATAACTATTATACGGTGTTACTTGTGTAACTGACTGAACTGTACTGCCTATAAACATATGTGTGGGCTGAATATTGCAGCAGAACCATAGGATATAACTATTATACGGTGTTACTTGTGTAACTGACTGAACTGTACTGCCTATAAACATATGTGTGGGCTGAATATTGCAGCAGAACCATAGGATATAACTATTATACGGTGTTACTTGTGTAACTGACTGAACTGTACTGCCTATAAACATATGTGTGGGCTGAATATTGCAGCAGAACCATAGGATATAACTATTATACGGTGTTACTTATGTAACTGACTGAACTGTACTGCCTATAAACATGTGTGGGCTGAATATTGCAGCAGAACCATAGGATATAACTATTATACGGTGTTACTTGTGTAACTGACTGAACTGTACTGCCTATAAACATATGTGTGGGCTGAATATTGCAGCAGAACCATAGGATATAACTATTATACGGTGTTACTTGTGTAACTGACTGAACTGTACTGCCTATAAACATATGTGTGGGCTGAATATTGCAGCAGAACCATAGGATATAACTATTATACGGTGTTACTTGTGTAACTGACTGAACTGTACTGCCTATAAACATATGTGTGGGCTGAATATTGCAGCAGAACCATAGGATATAACTATTATACGGTGTTCCTTGTGTAACTGACTGAACTATATTGCCTATAAACACAGCCCCACACATATTACATCTGAAAACTGTAAAGCTACAATAATAGGAATTTGTAATGGTTGTGTGCTATATAAATTAGAATCAAACCTGAATGCATATAGAGTTATAGACGAAAACAAATAACATGATTTTTAGAACACAATTGTTCCAATTGAATAGCGATATTTTGTAGTTAAATGTTTGTTCATAATTTTGAAGCATTTTTGTATTTATGATCGTTCATTTATAATAACTCTCTCTGTGTGTGTGTGTGTGGTTTTTTTTTGGCGGTGCCCGGTGTGAACAGTGACTCCCGCGCTCCTCTGTTTTCATCAATATCTTCGAAAGTAGTGAAGTTGCGGTACTCTGACTTTACCTAGATAAACATCGAAACACCGTGGCGGTTGTGAAGCTGTCTGGAACGAATTTAGGCCAGTGATTATTGAAATATTAGTGAAAACCTGATACCATATCCTGCCGTCTGCCCTGACAGCCAGCACCGCCTGCCGGTTACCAGCCTAACTACCACTACCGGTACCCTCATCGCTAGTTTATAATTACCAGTGACTTGCATTTGTTCCTTAATTAGTCTAGGCATGTGCAGGTAAATTAGTGAAACCGGAAAATATACAGTGCAACATGAGTACTATACTCGAAAGTAACTTGCCTCCTGCAGACACAAACTGTTTATCATGTAACAACCAGTGCTTGTTAGAGTGTTTGAAATGCCGAACGTGTAAACAATATATACATGCCAATTGCACACACCTCCCTGTCTATGCCATCGTGAATTTTCTGAACACAAGGAGTCAGTACACCTGCGAGGGATGTGTTAGACAACAGCTGGGTGAACAAGGCGACCCGCAGTTTGCGCTCGTCTATACCCTACTGGACAGGGACAAGGAAAAGGAAAGTGAGGCTAAACAGCCAAACAACGACAAGGAAAAACACCACTGAAAACGGTGGTAAGTGTGATGAACCTTTTTCCGGAGAACAAAGTGGCACACCACCCATAACAAATAAAACAAATAATAGAAATCTTCAAAATGATGAAAGGAAAAATAAATTATGCTACTACTACAAAAATAATCAGTGTAAATTTGGCCGAAAAGGACGTGACTGCCCTTTTGCTCACCCAAGCCTATGTAACAGGTACAAGATAAACGGTTGTGATCCCGTAAAGGGATGTAAACATGGTGATAAGTGTAAATACCTACACCCACCTATATGTAATGGTTCAGAAAGGAGGAGAGAGTGTTTAAACTTGGAGTGCAAAAGACTTCATTTGAAGGGCACTCGTCGATATCCATCTGACCAGTGTAGAGAACAGCAACAAACAACCACTTACCCACCACCACCACCACCTTCTCGTTCAGCCATTCCTGCACCAAATCCCCAAACACAGAGTGCGTGGTTAAATAGACCTCAACGAACACAAGATACGTGGGTAAATCAATCTCCCCAAAATGATACCACGGTACATTTTTTAGTGCAACAGATGCAGCAAATGCAAAAAGTGCAACAACAAATAATGCAGGCACTGAAAATCCATCCGACTCAGTGGTGCATCCCTCCATCACAGGAACTACAGTAACAAGGAAAGAGGTAAACAGCAGCACCCTACACACACTAATTTCACTCATTATAGCAGGCCTATTACCTTACAAATTCAAAGGCAAAGTAAAGCTGCTTGCAGAAATAGCACAAGTAGATAATGCACTTATACTCTCCCTAACAGAATCGCATCTTACTCAAAGTATAAGAGAAGCTGAAATAGATATAGAAAATTACACCTCCTTCAGAACTGATAGATCTGGTCATAGGAAAAAAGGGGGTATTATCACTTACGTTAAAAATCACCTTGCAGCTCTCACTAACGTTCTATTATCAGAATCTAATTCCTATACAGAGGTCCAGGTAGTAAACATTACAGACATTAATATGATCTACATCACTATATATAGACCTCCAGCATGTCCAACTAATAAGTTTATGGATCAACTAACAAAAATTAAAGATATTTTAGACAATCTACCACCACCCATGCCAACCATTGTGCTCACTGGAGACTTGAATTTCCCGCTAATTAACTGGGATTCAGAAAGTGTCTATGGAGGAGCAGCGGACATGCGAGCTCAAGCAGAAGCACTTATACGTTTTTCAAGAGAGTTTTATCTCAATCAACTCGTCAATATGGCCACAAGAGGTGATAATATACTGGATATTGTAATGACCAACAATGATGAGCTGATCCACAACCTCACAGTAGACAAAACCAACCTGTCAGACCACAATATTATTACAATGGCGACAAACATAGTTACTAACACACAGCATAGAACTCCCAGCCCTGCAGAGCCCATGGCTGTGAACTTCAATCAACTCAACTTTCTCAGTGAATCTATATGCTGGGAAGACCTTAAAAGAGAACTTAGTGAAGTGGATTGGGCCATACAGTTTAAGGAATCTGGTCCCGAGGCCCAATATAACAAATTACTGGAAATATGCCTCAAAATTTCTGAAAAATATGTACCCCTTAGAAAATCGTCACCACAGAAAAATATACCACGTGATCGTAGGATACTGATGCGCAAGCGAACGAACCTATGCAAGAAGCTGAAGCGTAGTACGAGCATACTAAATAAACAACAAATTGAAGCCAACGTTACCTCCATTGAAGAAAAACTCAAGACTTCAGTAGAAATAGAAAATCGCAGAAAAGAATTCCAAGCCGTGTCCTGCATTAAAACTAACCCAAAATACTTTTATAAGTATGCTGCAAACAAATCAAATGTAAGGGTGGGTGTTGGTCCACTGACAGATGCGAACGGCCAAACCAAGAACGAACCTGAGGCGATTGTCGATATACTACGGCTACAGTACGAGGGCGTCTTTAGCCACCCTCGAGGTGATAAAATAATTGACTCACCGACCGACTTCTTCCACAAAGTATCCATGCCAAATCTAACGGACATTAAATTTACCACAAATGATATAGTAAATGCTATAAAGGAAATTTGTATCAATGCAGCAGCAGGCCCGGATCAATTCCCGGCCGCACTTCTCAAGAATTGCGCAGCAGACCTTAGTGCTCCTCTACAGATTTTTTATAGAAACTCTCTCGACTCTGGAATTATACCACAACAATTAAAATGTGCTAAAATTACACCAGTCCACAAAGGGGGTTCGAGGGGTGAAGCAAAAAATTATAGACCTATTGCTTTAACTTCGCATGTCATCAAAATCCTCGAAAAGCTAATAGTTAAAAATATGTCCATATACCTTGAAGAAAACAACATAATAAACAAGGACCAGCATGGGTTTCGGAAGCGCCACTCGTAACTGTTAGCTCACCATGAAAAAATTATAGAAGGGCTAGAAAATAAAAATGCTATCGACGTGGTCTACCTTGATTTTGCAAAAGCATTTGACAAGGTAGACCACGGCATACTCCTCCACAAGATACGAGACTCAGGAATCTCAGGAAAACTTGGGGTGTGGCTGCACTGTTTCCTCACCGACAGGGAACAAGCTGTCGCGGTTGGTGGTGCAGTGTCCAAGCCATCCATCGTCACTAGTGGGGTGCCACAAGGGTCAGTTTTTGGACCTATACTTTTCTTGCTGCACATATCAGACATAAATAAACATGTCATGCATTCGTCTGTCGCCTCCTTTGCTGACGACACTCGTGTATTAAAGGAAGTGTCTTCTACAACAGATGCTGATTTACTTCAGGCAGATCTCACTACAATTTACTCATGGGCAGAGCAAAACAACATGTCCTTTAATAATAACAAATTTGAACACATGATCTTAATAACGAATAGCCTACATTTAGATAAGAAGATGTTTCTGATAAAACAAAATAGAAGTGAATGTCTTGATTGTGCAATGTCGCTCAATCTTAACTGGGTGGAAAACGTGCACGCCAAGATCTATAGGTTTCCAATAACAACCAAACAAGATTAAAACGAGAGAGAGAGAGAGAGAGAGAGAGAGAGAGAGATGATAACCAACACATAGGGTAGTTATCATGGAGGCAGTATGATGGCTGACACGTACACTGTTTGTCTTACCTGTTGAGAAAACAAAAGGAATATTAGGTTATAACAACAAGTTGATTGACTGCCAACAAACACCAAGTAAAGATAAACACTTTATTAACAACGATTAACTTATAGTTTCCTTATGTCAATTATATAACTACTTGATCATGAGAATACATGTCAGCTTTTATAGTAAGGTAAAGAATGTGGTAGAGTGAGGGTGAAGTGTGCGTGTGTGTTTCAATACTTTTTGACGTAGTTAATGGATGTCTTCTTCGATATCCGACAAAATGTGGCTTCCCCAATTTAAACTAACTGATTTTGTCTACTCTACTTCTGACTACAAAATTTACTTCCTAAATTTATCAACGTGGTGATTTTGACTATTTCATTAGTACTATACTAATTTTTCTTTTAGGGCAAACACTCTACACCAGGAATTATAGATAGCCGGTTTGTCACAGTTATAACAGAAAACCGATTACGGCGGATGGCTGTGGCCTCATGAAGTCCATCCGCCTCTCTATTTTGCCTTGGGGTGGGTGTTTGACTGTCTCTCTATATTTTTCATATATCTATATTAATTTCAACTCTTTTCACATGTGTGTGTGTGTGTGTGTGTGTGATATATTGTTCAATTGAATCAAGCAAGGATCATTAATCAACACAATGCAATTAGTGTGCTACAATAGTAACTACTATAGTTAAAATATATTTGAAATCAAACTTATAATAAACAATTCAAACATATAAATAATTCCATTAATCTGTTGTTCATGTCTTTCTTGTAACATTGCTTCTCTGTCCTTGTCTCCCTCTCTCTCCAGTCCATCTTCCTCCTCGCCTCCTCATTTACTGTTCATTAGTTTGGGATAAAAACCTTAATGGATTTCTTTCCTCAATATGTGTTCGTTTTTACAGCTTCAGGGTTGTACTTATACATAATGGAAGGGAGGCAGAACTGTTGATCGCACGCACGCACGCACGCAGGCACGCACGCACACACACTCTCTCTCTCTCTCTTTTACCATGAATTTGGTTTGATTTTTCTATTGTTGAAGAATAATTGAGAGAGAGAGAGAGAGATTATATTTTCTGGTAAATTCCTATCATTCGCTTCATAGCTTAAATTAATTATTCGTCTTACTTCAGCTCAGTAGATTCCTTTACTAATACGCCTATGGAAACGCTAGATTAATACATATTTCATTAACATCTACACTGACAATATATTTGAGAAACTGTATTAAGTATTAATGGAGTCTCTTACAATCAACATTCACGTAATTGAATCAATATAAATAACTATTATTCATAAAATAATGTATTGCCAAAATTATGTGTAGAATATTGTCCATCGGGCAATATTGATGACCAATGGACATTGAATAACATTGATTCCATGCGTTTATAAAGCCTGATAGGTATTTAGATTTGTTTAGCTAATATCCTTTGCAAGTTATGGAGAAGTTGACTGTAAGTGGGGAAGCTGTCCTAACATTTGTTATGTTGTTACACTTTATAAATAACTGACTACACCATTTATCTAGATTTACCTGAAAACGGCATGAAATATATAAGGCGGTACACAGAAGAGATAAGCCAGCTCATCCTGTCATCCAACGACAGACGCGAGTGAAACAATTCAGTGGAAATATAATGAGTCTCCCCGCTGGGTAAGTTGGAAATAACTGAGGAGTCGCTGGGGATTATTACAACAAGAATAATAGGATTCCATTGTAGACGCTTCACATTTCCATTTGTGGAGAGAAGTATCTATATATTGTAATGCTGCGATGTTATATACTATTGTAATGCTGCTATGTTATATACCTATTGTAATGCTGCTATGTTATATACCTATTGTAATGCTGCTATGTTATATACCTATTGTAATGCTGCTATGTTATATACCTATTGTAATGCTGCGATGTTATATACCTATTGTAATGCTGCGATGTTATATACCTATTGTAATGCTGCTATGTTATATACCTATTGTAATGCTGCTATGTTATATACCTATTGTAATGCTGCGATGTTATATACCTATTGTAATGCTGCTATGTTATATACCTATTACCGTGTTTATGCTTACGGCTTGGTTTCTGGCAGGACTTATTGTCCACCTGTTGATGTTTTGTTTATGTATTCAGGGTATATTGGATCAAAATAAGCGTAATTTTACTGTTAATGATACAATCTCAGCTGAGTTTGTAAACCAATATAGTCGGCTACTTATTTATCCTTGTTAGTTGAAACTGAACCATTGTTCTAAATTTAGCTTGATATGACATTACATAATTATGTAGTAATATCATTAATTTTTGAATGTGAAATTCTAAGGCATAATAGACCTATAAGTTAAATATATATATATATATATATATATAGGCAATGCAGAAAAGAAATTCAGGTACCTCGATAGTTCTACAATGCGATTTCCGTTTATCCTCCCCCCTGCAATATGGCTGACATAACGTAAAAGGTTTGGCGATTGGTGACCTTTATGTTGTGGTCACCGAGGGACAAGGAGGAGGAGGAGGGTACCTGCTGCTCCATATTGAAATTTTACTTTGTTTTCCGTTTTTTGTGTGTGCGTATTTGTTTTGTTTTTTTGTTATCCTGTCGGCATGTCTGGCTATATCTGTGGACTATGCTTGTGCCTGTGTCTCTATCCATTTTTAGATTCACATCCCCACCCACACACACACACACATACTGCCACACACACTCTTTTCAATTCTCTCTCTCTCTCTCTCTGAAGGGGAAATGACACACCCACTCAAAGAAAGGACAAATAGATTGATGTAAACAGTGAATTGTTGTTGGTGTTCCCCAAGCTGTCTGGCCGAGCATCACCAAGGTCCCAAGCAAGACCAAGGCCACAACCAAGCGCCCCCACAG
>CM064575.1:66121430-66443078 GCA_032716605.1 Paralithodes platypus | reverse complement strand
GCAATATCACGGCAATACGGCCTTTTTTCTCTCCGATTTTTCGGGCTCACTATTGCCTTACCCCTAAACAAATAGGCACTGTGAATGGGATGCATCGTCTTATTATCACCAAACTAATGAGGTGAAACGTCTTAATCTCTACTCACTAAATAGCTAAAAACGAGACCCCTCTGACCAAATCGGGTTAATATTCTCACCCCCAGCTGTTTTGGTGTTGCACAGTAGTGAACTCAGGTTTCTTGCGGGTATTTTTCTAAACCTTTTCAAGATCCGATTACTCCTCACGTTTCCTCTTTCTCTAGCTATTATTAGACGATGTTATTCAGATTAAAGAAAGGTATTTTGAAGTCAGGAGAGTTGGGTGAGATAGACTTTAACCTTATAATGTTCACAAATACTTCCTAAGCCTATACAATTGTTTCCGAGGACTGCTATATTTTTTTTTTCAAAATGTGTCCTAATTATTCAAAGGGTAAGTGTTGCAGGGACAGCGAAAAAAAAATTGTGTAATAAATAAATGTTGTTGATTGTAGAAAATCAACTAACTAGCGATCGAGGGCATGAGTTTTTAACACCATGTTCGGGATTGCAATTCTAAGACCTGGCGATAAACTGTTTGAACCACCAAAAATAACAATATAGGGATTTACTAGTTAAACCCTTGAAGATTATAAGTTGACAGTCTTTATGATGACAGTTTAGTCTGTCTATCATTAGGGCTATTTCATAAGGGTTAGAGCAGGATAGGTGGGAATTAAAAGGGTAAATACTATCTCAATTTTCCCTCTGGCTTCCATATAATTATCGTAATATGATTACAATTGTCCTGTATTAACTAGAAAACGGAACGAAAAATGCATCATACGGCTCTTATCAGGTTTAATGTTCACTTCTTGTTTGTTTTCCCTTTGGAAATGATCAAGTAATCAAGACTACGACTGTACTGCGACTGACGTGTTTAATTATATTAACAATCCTGAATACATCTATTTTGTGTTTCAGGTGCCGAGTCAGTGTTCCCCTGGGTCTGCTTCTCCGTCTCCCTCTCTTGCCTGGTCTGCTGCTTGACTTGTTCGTGGGCTGCGAGTGCGGTTACAGCTCCGGCTGGTTTGAGGATGTTATGTTGAGATTGTATTGTGGTGTACTCTCACCGCAACAGTGTTTACTGACCCAAGAACGGATTTGCGTTCTATTGTTGGATTGTTTTTTTTGTATTGATTTTTTTTTTTTGGTGTTTTCAAGAGACAATGAACGGAGGAAGGAAAAACTCATAAACAAAAACAATCCATGTGCCTAAAGGCATCCTCCATTCATAAAAGGTTTTGTAACAACTGGATTTAAACTGTTGTAGATTGTAACTTTGTGGAAAGAAACTTGAGGAAAGTGAATTCCAAAGAGTAGTAGTTTCTGGGGATAAATTAATTGTGCTAAGCAGAAGCCCTGCATTGTGGAGGAGAAAGTGTACATTCATGGGCGCTTCCAGCTGCCCTAGTTTTCTACTGGAAAGATGTGAAGAGGGCTGCAACACTTGAATCCAGTTCCCCTCGGAACAATTGCTTTGAAAATATCTGTAGAAATACTGCGAGGGAAGCGACGTTTCTTCGGTGTGGATAATGTAGTAAGGTCCTGTGTGATTGCTGGTTTATTGATTAATCCTAGCGTTATTTTGAATTTTGTCCAACTGCCTCAATGCAACCACTCCACTTTCCACTCCACAGAGGTGAACAGTAATCCAATCTGAAATACGCACATGACTTGTATATATTACGGCCAACTGCTCGTCAGTGAAGAATTCTCGAACTCTGTACATTAGTCCCCATTTTTTTAGAGGCCTTCTTAGCAATGCTTTTAACATAATGTGTTCCAGCTCAGGGTTAGTAGTTAACCCTTAACTGGCGGCGCCCGGCTATTGTCGAGTGGAAATAACTGTGGCCTATGAGGACCGTGGGCTGTGGCTATTGTCTACTGGCAATTTTTTAGCACGTAATGTGCTCTGAGAGAGAGCGGAGCGGTGGTGAGGATCATCGTTACCTCCTGACCGCTCGCCACGGTGGCGGCCGTGGAGCTACTGAGATGTACTCCTTTGTACTCCACCCTCTCTCACCATCGTTTCACACGTAATTATGGTAAGAAAATTACCGTATTTAACCGATTTTGCCCTTCGGTTTGCACGATCGTTTACGCAAGACAACCAGTGATCGTAGAAGGATGGTTTCGGGTGTCCTTGGGAAGCCCAATTTTCGCCCCTTCAGGGATACATACTTGTTTTACACCCTGGGTCCTTTTTTTGCATGAAAAAGAGCACGGAAAACAATCCCAACTTATGGTAAAAAAAAAAACGCTGGGCGGTACATAGAAATTAACCCGGCCTAGGCCCTCTCGTTTGAGGGTTCTGGGACAAACCGGAAAGGTCACTACTAGGGGAAGTGGTAATATTTACAGTACTTAAAAAAAATATAGGAGTTCAGTGATACTTCTGTCGGTTAGAAAATTCGATGTACTTGGTTTTTCTGTTCATGAAAAGGAAACTAGATTCTGTTGTCCCCATTCATTAATTCTAGAAAGGTCCTGGTTTCCGAGAAATTGCAGTGTTTACTTTTTGAATTTATAAGATCGGGTTGGGTTAACGAATTGGTAAATGTGAAGGGACACTGTGGAGTGTTGATTTCTCTGCGTAGGAATGTATTGGATTATGAGTGGTAGATATGAGATCATTGATATGAATGAGGAACAGAGTTGGGGCCAAAACTGATTCCCTGGTGAACACCAGCATTTATTGAGTGAAATTGAGACTAAAGGCCCTCTACCATTACACATATTTTTTCTGTTATGAAGATAAGAAGAAATTAGTGGAACTAATGATACAAGGCCGTAGTGTAGACATCTTCGACAATAAGGATTGATGCCAGACTCTATCTTCTGCCTTTGATATATCCAGTTCTATTGTATGTGTTTCACCATGTTGGTCTGTGCCTTGGTTGAATTTGAATGCATAAGAATGCAAAGAATGTCTGCAGTTGATCGACATCGTTTCTAAAACCATATTGCCTATCCCTTGATTAAGTTATTATGCTCAAGATGCTTAATTATGTGATTATTTAATATAATTTCAAAGACTTTACCAAGAGTGAAAGTTATAGGGGGGGGCTATTGGTCTGTAGTTTGATGGATTTTTTTGTCGGAAGAGGCACTTTTTTTTAGAACTGTAGGGATGTTTGCTTCTTTCCAGATACTGGGAAGCCTGTGGTAATGATTACACACAAGACGGAAAATGTTGCCAATACAGGAGCGAGCACCAAGGCGCAATTCCTTAAGTACTATTGGAGGAATTTCATCTGGACCAGGAGCTTTATCTACTGAGAGCTCTGCAAAATAGTTTTGACATGTCTGGTGGTTGGGGGTATCTTAAGTGAGGGAATTTCAGGCAAATTACAATTAAGTACATGAACATCCTTGATTTATTTAATCCGAGCTTGAGTTGGTTGGAAAAATATCCTCAAGAAGGTTAGCTTTACCTCGTTGGTCACTTTACAATATTGCCAGTCGGAGATTTTAATGGTGGAATGGATGAAAAAGTAGGGAAGTTGTATTTGAATGATTTAACGAGTAGACCAAACCACACATATTTTGTTATCATTTTGATTATTTCAGAAGTTTATTTGACCTTCTTGTGGAGACAGTTTGATTTAGTTAATTTAATACCTTTTGGCCCTATTTCTGATGTTTTCTAAAGTAATTTAAGGCTTCAATAGTGTTTTTTTAATCTTTTGTATGCATTTCTAGGCTATTGCTTTTTTGTTCTTTACTCTAGCACAATTATGGTCAAACCATTTAGGGGCTATTAGATATTTTACTGTACTTTTGATGAGGAATAAAGTTTTCCATTCCAATTTGTATCAACATTTTTCATGTGGCTCAAGGTGGAGTGTGCATCATTAGAAAAAAAAGAGGTCCAGGGAATATCAATAACAAATCTTGAAGACCCTCCCAGTCTGCCCTATCGTAATGCCATTTACACCCTCACGCAAACCAGGTTCAGAGTGGGAAGGTGGGGTAGGTGCATAGACAGGTGGCCTGGATCAAAAAGATCCAAGCGGGGACCTGCACTGTAACATCATAATTGTCCTTCATTTGTTGATTTAACATAACTTCGCAGTAAGGTGAGGAATTATGATTAGGATTATCTGGTACACGGGTGGGGTTGTTTTACTAGTTGAGTGAGATTAAATGAGTCTGCAAATAGCTCACATTCAAGACCAGCATCATCAGTCCAGGCTGAATGCGTGAGCCATTATACATTATGGACTTAAAAATCACACCCAACACAGGGATTTCAGAAGAAGCATTTAAGTTGGCGGACATCTGAGTTGTGAGGACAGATAAGATAATCAACAAGACTTTGCTCTGGAGGAGTCTTTGGGGAACTGTAGATGCAACAGATGTATTTAAATTTACCAGCAAAAATTAATTTGTATATAGACTAATCAAATTAGGGACCATTGAAACTAGGTAACCTCCTCCAGGGCAATTTCCGATTTTGCGAAGCAACATACACCTCCTTTAGGATCTGAAATTTTGCGGGTTGGAGGAAAATTTACAGGTTGATAACGCTATCAAATTAAATCTAGATGTGTTAGATGTGGATGTTACTTGAGTCTCTGTAAAAAACAGGAGATGTAGGGGATTCTGCTTGGAGAAATTGGTTGTACAGAATTGATGTGCACTTAGAGTAAGCACAAAAAGTACGCTTATATTGATAAAGAAAAGCTGTTGACGAGCAGCTTTACGTTGCAATGCTCTTGACACAGTCGCATGATGACGACCGGGAGGGCCCTGTGTCAATGACCCAACCCTGCCGGTGGATATCCGAGGGACCACCAGGTTTGCTCTTAACAATTGTACTGCCATGATTATTTAGTAAAGATTTATAGTGTTGCATGTAAAATGATATGTAGTAGGAAGAGCAGTGGTTTAATGGATCGAGGATAGCGATGTAGGCCCAATGTCGTGACGTTGGATGGGTAATTTTATAGATAGAGGGTTTTCCTGATACCCCTGATTTGTGAGGCAGAATTATAATTATATCCATCTACCAAGGGTTGGGAGAGAAAATGGAATTCATGGCTATTTCCCTGAGTCTCCCGAACCCTTGGCTTAGTATTTCCCTGGGCCGGGGGCTTGCCTACCCCTACTACTCAAAGTAAGTAGCCTACATCAGTCCCAATCAATCAATCAATCAAACCAATAATTCCACCCCACCAATAAATGATGGCTTATACATTGATTCCACTCCCCCTCCAACTCCAGTCACTGAAGTCTTATCGGGCAAGGTTTTCAAGGCCGCAAATCGGTTAACTTGCCTCAACCATGAGTTGAGTTAGGTGGATAAATCAACTGCGAGGTTGTTGCAGGGTACTGAATGACCAGCCAATCATATCGAGTTGAGAGTAAACAATTGTATTGTGTCCTTCCTACTGTTTTTTATGAGTCTCCATTGGTGCAATAAACATGTGATGCTGAGTCTTGTTCCACGACCGGGTACTCGTAAATAAAACAAGGGCTCTTAATCACTGGACTAGAAAGGCACACAGACACACCTAACGGTAACAGCTATATCCAACGCCTCGAATCTTATAATGCCGGCCCGCCACAAAAAATCTACCTATACCCTCCAGGAGTTAAATCTGCGATAGCGGGGTATCTCTCTTATAACCTCGGTATAAATGCACTACTACTACTACTAGACAAGGGCTAATGATCTCTGATACAGCCCTGAATCACAACAACATAGCAATTACGTTACTAATGTATACAAGGAACAAAGTAAGAAAGCTTAATTAAATCAACTGCAATGATTTAATGCAACACTAGAAGAAGGTATATGTAAAGTTACTCTAAACAATAACAAAACTGTCACTCCTATATTAAAGAAGTGAATGAAAGTCCATAAAGCATCGAACAGGAATCTGTCTGAAGACAGTCTGATGCTGCTTAAGATGATCGAATCGGAATTTGAACGATTATATAAAGGTCAGGACGTAACAGGATAATGACAATTTTATGGGACCATGACAGGGTTAACTGGGCACGGTAAGAATAATAAATGCGCAATAGTACATTAACTCCAACATCAAAAGAAGTACTATCCTCATCAACGAAACAGTCTACTATGGTTGTGCAACTCCAACAACAACCTAGACTAATAAATGCCGTGAATGAATAATGCATGGACATTGCATAAAGAGTTTATAATCTTAATACGGGGCAGTGTCTGCTAGGGCGACATAAAGTCTGAGCTGGGATGTAGTAGGCGGACTAGGAAACCAATGGCTGAGCAAGCGGCTCGTAGCCTAGCGACGTCCTTAAGGCTGGTGCGGGTATCCAAATTACGTTAAATGACGGTGTGTTCTCTCTTTTGAGAGATCCTATGCGCTAGTATCTTGTTCTCTCCTGGCACCCCTCTTAAAGTCAAAACAAAAACGAGTTTTCAAAGTGTTTGAGGGTGGCAAAGGCAAAAGCCCTCACTCGCAACACAAGGCTAAACTCACAAGGTACATAGTCAGAAAGTACAAACCTAGGCTTCCCACGTCTCCGTATGTCGATTGTAACAGGTTTCAAACAACCTATGTACACATCGGAAATTCACAACACCAAATTAGCCTTACCGCCAGTCTAGCATTCAATAGCCCAACAGACACACCAAGATACAGGTATGGATACACCGCGAGTGTGTTCGAACCTCTATAGCAGACAAAATGGTAACGCCTTTCCAAAATGCCTAACTATATACATGTAATATCTGAGAGTTTCAGGCATATAATATGGTGTGTGTGGGCCGATATATGAAAACTCGTGCAGAACCAAAGGGTAGTTATGATATTAAATAGATGTGGAAGAATGAGAGGGAAGAAGTTGAAGAGAGAGAAAGTGTTTTCTATAGGTAAGAGATTCGCGGGGGACAGATTGCAAGGGAGATGGTTAAGGGTATTCTGGTCGGCAAGCTGCTGAGCAAGGAAGGCAACAGAGGCAGCAGGATTGCGGGGGGAGGGGGGACCCACTTCCTGATGCGGCGGAGGGCTGTAGAGGCGGCGTCCCAGCCACTCAGAGGGCCCGGCCGTTGCATAACCGTCACCAGAGAGAACACGTATCACTACGCGACTACACTCCTGCCTCCTGTACTTACTCACTCACACTCTCTAGCTGTATCATTCAGTCCTTATAACAGTTAAACTTATAACTGATGATATAAAATAGAATGCATTGTCCACAGTCGACAATAAAGACCACTTCTATACTGCCTGTGACATCACGATTCACAAGAAAGAAAGTACAGACGTTGTAGATAGACTGTAAGCCCATTTACACTGCACTGCCCTGGCGATCTGCTAGTGGCTACCGGAGGCGTCTTCCTGCCAACGCTGGCAGGCGTCACACCCCACCCAAGATAATAGGACGGTTCAACATTAGGCGAGCACGATATCTGGGCAAGGCAGAATAGCGCGACAAGACCCGTCACATATAGCCACTCCACCAGAAATGAACTGCAAAGCACAATCTTACATAAAACATATCAACATAAAGAAAATATTATAACCCCTCCCAAACATAATAGTATAATTTAGCCTACTATGCTCCCTGATGAGCGAGCTTGACAGAGCCCAGCCTCCTAAGTGAAAGACGGTTCAACTTAGGACTTTAGCTATAACATAGGCAACTTACAATTAACTATCAAAAGAAAGAGTTCTATGTTATTTTTAATTTTAATTTTAATGTTGTTTTTGGCGGCTGCTCTACAGGGGCAAGCCAATTTTACTCCACTCTCAACACACACTGACTGAACGGCGAGGGTTCATCCACCTTGGATGATTCCGGTGCTATTTCCTCCCTCTCCGCCCTCCTCTCTCTTACTTATGCCTAATATCCTAATCTCTTCTAAAGATGTACTTTCTACCCTCTCTGGGCTTAACACTAATAAGGCGTACGGTCCGGACGGTGTTCCTCCTGTTGTTCTCAAAACTGTGCTTCCGTGCTGACTCCCTGCCTAGGCAAACTCCTTTCGTCTCTGTCTATCCTCTACGTCTTCCCTTCATGCAGGAAGTTTGCTCACATTCAACCTGTCCCAAAAAGGGTGACCGCTCTCAACCCTCCAACTATCGTCCAATTGCTCTTATCTCTTGTCTTTCTAAAGTTTTTAAACTATTCTTGCTCCAAATTTCTTAAGCATTTCTCTTCTCATAATCTGCTCTCAGATCGCCAGTATGGCTTCCTTAAGGGTCGCTCTACTGGTGATCTTCTTTCATATCTTACTAACTCTTGGTCATCCTCCTTTCGGGACTCTCCGTGAGACTTTTTCCTATTGCACTAGACATATCGAAAGCCTTCGATAGAGTCTGGCATAAATCCTTAATTTCTAAACTACCCTCCTTCGGTTTCTATCCCTCCATCTGTGCCTTTGTCTCTAATTTCCTTTCCGGCCGTTCCATAGCCGCGGTTGTGGACGGCCATTGTTCACTTCCTCACTCTATAAACTCCGGTGTTCCTCAGGGCTCTGTCCTATCTCCTATTCTCTTTCTAATTTTGTATAAATGATCTCCTTAACTGTACCTTAATTCCCATCCATTCATACGCAGACGACTCAACCTTGCACTACTCCATTAGTTTTTCAGAACGCCCCAGCCAGCAATCCCTCAACGACAAACGTAATGAAGCCATAGAACTCTTAAATTCTGATCTAAATACTATTTCCAATTGGGGCAGAGAAAACCTTGTTAACTTTAATGCTTCCAAAACCCAATTTCTCCATCTATCTACCCGTCAGGATCTCCCGCGGACTATCCCTTATTCTTCAACAATACAAACATCAACCCTTCATCTTCTCTCAATATTCTTGGTTGTCTCTTTTTCTTCTGCTCTCATTTGGAAGGACCATATTACCAGTCTTGCTAAGGCAGCCTCCCAGAAGCTGGGTGTGCTCAACCGCCTTAGGGGTTCTTTTCCCCTGCACAGCTTCTTGCTCTGTACAGGGGCATAGTGCGCCCTTGTATTGAGTATTGTTCACATGTTGGGGAGGTTCCTCTCACACTGCTCTCCTAGACAAAGTTGAAAGGAAGGCCTTTCGTATCATTAACTCCCGTCCACTCACCACTCTCTGCATCTCTCTCTCTGCCGCAATGTTGCATCTCTCTCCGCTATTCTATCGCTACTATACAATCAGTGTTCCTCAGAGCTATCCCAGTGCATACCACCTCCTTTACGTAGGGCACGTGGTACCCGTCTTGCAACTCAATCCCCACCCCTACTCTGTGCAACTCTCCAACCCAAGAGTGAAACGTTACTCTCAAACTTTCTTCTACTCAACGTCTGAGCTCTGGAACTCTCTCCCAGAATCAGTCTTTCCCATCTTCCTATGACTTAAATTGCTTCAAACTCCGTGTGTCCAGGCATTTTGGCTCGAACGTCCCTTGATTTTGGCCCTGTCACTCTTTCTATGGGGGAGGCACTCGCTATAGGCAGTTCTGCCTTTTGCCTCCCTCAATCACATAGAAAAAAAAAACAAAAACCAAAACACAACCCTCCCATGTCAAACAATCAGCCAAAACATTATCAGTGCCCTTAGCATGCCACACATCCAACTTGTGTTCCGACAGCACAACAGCACCTGACACTGATAAACTGCCCAGTTCATCACAAGACTGGCACTTCTCTTCGCTCTTTCCGGCAACGGGACCTGCCAAAAGCCTTTCACTAGTTCTACCTTCATGATAGGGGATGCAGCCCCGATGCGGTCTATGGTGTCGTCAACCCTCGATAAGGTATAGGCGTCTGTCAGGGATAATTCACACCCACTCTTGCAATCAACACACACTGATCTTGCCACTTAACACAGGTTGTAAAGTTACAGGCAACGACCACTCACGACCTTCCTTATCCCTCAGACCCTTCGTCAACACGTAATTCAGCTCTGCTTGCACCCCAGGCTGTCGAGCAGGATTTATACGGTAGGGAATTAATCTGAGCCTTGCACTATCTCCAGCCTCCATATCGGATGCTACCCCGTACATCAGGCCTGGAGAACCAACAAACATGCGGATGCACTGCCACAGCCTAGTAAACAACTTCTCTCGAATAACAACATTCACATGGCCCTCCCACAACCCAGCCGAGACCACAGTTTCTAAACTATAGCCTCCCTCCTTCTCCACCTCTGTTCCCAGAACAGCCAGGTGATGATAGGGACGACCAGCACCACCTGTGCAGTCACTCCCACAGTTTACAATTGCTAAGGCTTCCCCACCGATACCGTACATGCGCACCCCCGCATTCCTTGCAACTATATCTGCCTGCATAGCATCAACGCCTTCAGCGACATGAACATATACAGTCGGTCTATGGTAGGGCTGTTGCATTCGACCAGAGCAGCATTGGGAGGCTATGCGAGGACCGGGCACTGCGATGCCACAGCCAACCTCACCAATCTGCTCAATTTCCTCCTGACCACCACCCTTGGCAGCCATGGGTCGACCCTGACATGGCAACCATGTCCAACCTCGTCGTCCACCTTGAACCACCGAAACAACGAGGCTAACGGTCTGTCGACATTCAGGTGACCTGCCCGCGGAACATCTTGCACCGCCTGAGTTGAGAGGCTCGGGTGCTCGGCACGACCGTGGGGTATGAACCGAGCTGGTGCTGGAGCGCTGCAGACTGCTGCTCAGGCAGTGTGCTCTAGCACTTCCACAGCCACCAGACTCGTGTCCCCCGCCCACGCTCCGCCGAGACATGACAATCCCTACTCTCCTCCACCTGTGCCCTACTGCCCCCTCTCCTTCTCCACCTTGGCCCGCTGCAGACCAACGCAGGGACAGTAGGCTGCTCAGGTGGTTGCCTCACAAACTCCTCCAACAGGTTCACATGACATGTTTCCCCGTCCTTGTGTTTGATAGCCCCATTCCCACAACCCTCCTCCAACTGGGAACTACTAAGTCGCGGAGTGCTATCACGCCCAACCATGTCACTAGGGGTGACAGGTTCTGGGGCCACTCCGGAGTTCACCTCTGGGTCAAGTACTAAGCCGGTAAGGAGAGCCGCTGGAGCAAAACTCACAAAACTCCCAACTTTAGCTTGCTCCTTCCGACCGTTCCTCTGCTGTTCTAGAGACTGAGGAATAGGCTGTGACACTTTGGATGCAATAGATCTTGTAACAACGCACGCCATAGGTTGTACTTGACACTTCTCTACCCACTCCTGTTCCTTCCCTACTCACGTCGGCCGGCTTCTTCGGCAACGACTAAGGGTGAAACCTCCGAAGTAGGCACCGCAAAGTCGTTGCCGAGAAGGAGGTCGACGCCCCCAACAGGCAAGTTCTCCACAATTCCAACATTCAACTCTCGTGTCACACCGTCTACCTCCAGTTCCATCCTGACCAACGGGTATGACTTTGTAGCATTGATACCCTGCAACCAGAACTACCCGTGCCGCGTTTATAGGTTTGCCTGTAAAGTTTTTCATCAATGTCAAGGAAGCACCCGTATCACGCAAAAATTCTACTCCATGCTTGCAACCAGCCCACTTCACGCAGCCACGCCCTCGATGGTCGCAAAAGACATCGCGGACAGGGTTCGAGTCTTCCGGATTTCTTCTCCACTGGCTGTGTCCCAGCCTATGACGTTTATACCCCGGGCAAACTCAGACGACTTCGGGGACACCCCAATGTTGCGAGCCAAAGACACAACTGCTGTAGGTAGCTTGCTAGGACAGGATCGTGCATAATGCCCCTTCTCATGACAATGAAAATACTCCCACTTGGGCTTAACTTGAGGTGGGGAAGGGCCCTGACCCTTCCTAAATGAGACGGTACTAGGTTTATGGTCAGACTTAATATCATTGTTCTTCTTGTTATTGCTATATGGTGTATCACTGACTCGGGGGGTGGAGTGTTGCGCCCCTTGTTTACCTGCATCGTTCCGTTTGTGCAGACCCGCACCCACGAATCAGTGACATCCTAAGATCAGCCATCTCAGCCGCCTCCTATAGAGTTTTCGATTTTTTTTCTTTAAGACTCAACGTCAAATCGCCGCCCGTACACTTGAAAAATTGTTCTAGAAGCATCAGCTGTTTTCAACTCCTCAAACGTCGATGCCTTCTCAGAACGCAGCCAGTTTCTAAATGCATCGGACAGATCCCGGGCATGCTCAAGAAAGGTGCACTCACGACCCTTCGTTACAACCCGGAACTTCATTCTGTACGTCTCTGGTTGTAACTCATATGCCCGTAGGACAGCCTCCTTCAATACCTCATAATTGATGCAAGACTCCAAGGGCAACGCATCATATGCCTTGAGTCCTTTGCCAATCAACCTAGAGGAAACAAGGGCTGCCCACTTAACCTCGGGCCATTGGTGCCTCCCGGCACTTCTTCTCAAAACGCATAAAAAATTCAGTGACACCCGACTCGTCAAATTTAATACAGGGACTAACTTAAGAAGGTGCGATAAAGACTGATCAAGACCTCGATTCCCAGAACCGAGACGCTGCCCTGTTGACTCCACCCGAGACTTCTCAAGATCTATGTCTGCACAGTACTTCGTAGTCTCAACCTGAAACTCAGCCTCACGTATGGCCTTTCTCTCCTGAACCTCAGTCTCATATCTGGCCCTTCTCTCCTCAGTCTGAAGCTCAGCCTCACGAATGGCCCTTCTCTGCTCAGCCTGAATCTTAGCCATCTCAAACTCCCGCTGCTGCTGCTCAGATTCCCGCTGCTGCTGCAACTTAGCAATCTCAAGCTGGAAAAGCATATCTGGTGTCAAACCTTGAGGAGGAGGAGATGCAACAATTGGAGACTCACCCAAGTGCAAACCACGCTGCCAGTGACTATCGGCCTGCGGGAACGTACCCGGCTCCCGAGCCCGAGGGGCCGCCATGGTAGGAGTCGAGTGGAATGGGGGCTGGGCCAAAGGTGCCCCAGCTCCCACTCCACCCGAAGCCCCACACACCCCGCCGAGCTCGCAGGCCGCCAGGTCACCTCTCGACATGCTGCTAGTGCCCACATGCCCCATGACCGTGGCCAAACACTGGAGACCATACCGATCAATCCCCGACACCCGGTCAGCAGTAATAGATCTCTCCAGAAACTTCTTTGCATCCTCCTCACTAGTTATAAATCTAAAGCCTTCGGGCAAACCCCGCTACTGCACCTCAGAGTCTGTTTCCCGTACTGTGTCCTGACTGTACACTGATCCGTCGTCCGACATAGTGTCCACCAAAAATTCTCAACGTTTATAAAAAACAAGAGAAGTACCTAAACTCTTATGCAGCACTATTCACTCAAAATGCTTGAAGACTCTTAAGTGTTATACTACTTGCCAAAAAAAAAATCTGTGTCCCCTATATTCCTTTAAACAAAAAAACAAATGACCACAACACTCCTGCAATATTTCTCTAAGTTCACCAAATCCTAAGCAAGGTCACCATTTGTTACGACCGGGACTCTTATAAAACAAGGCTCTTAATCACAGGACTATAAAGGCATACAGCCACACGGTAACCCTAGATCCAACCCTCGAACTTATAATGCCGGCGCACAAAAACACCTATACCCTCCAGAGTTAAATCTGCGATAGCGGGGTATCTTATAACTCAGTATAAATGCACTACTACTACAGGCTGATGATCTCTGATACAGCCTGATCACAACAACATACAATTATGTTACTAATGTATACAAGGAAAAAGATAGAAAGCTTAATTAAATCACTGCAATGATTTAATGCAAACTAGAAGAAGGTATATTTAAAGTTACTCTAAACAATAACAAACTGTCACTCCTATATTAAAGAAAGTGAATGAAAGTCCTAAAGCATCGAACAGGAATCTTCTGAAGAAAGTCTGATGCTGCTTAAGATGATCGAATCGGATTTTGAACGGTTTATATAAAGCAGGAACAGGATATGACAATTGTAATGGACATACAGGGTTAACTGGCACGGGAATAATGATAAATGCGCAATAGTATTATCTCCAACAACAAAAGAAGTACTTCCTCATCAACGAAACAGTCTACTATGGTTGTGCAACTCAACAACAACCTAGACTAATAAATGCCGTGAATAATAATGCATACATATCATAAAGAGTTTATAATCTTAATCGGGTGTCTGCTAGGCGAATAAAGTCTAGCTGGGATGTAGTAGGCTAGGAAACAATGCCTGAGCAAGCGGCCTGTAGACTACCGAAGTCCTTATGGCTTTGCGGCCAAATTACGTTAAATGACGGGGTGCTCTCTTGAGAGATCCAGATCGCTAGTATTTGGTTCTCTCCTGGCGACCCTCTTAAAGTCAAAACAAAACGAGTTAGCAAAGTGTTGGGTGGCAGAGGCAAAAGCCCTCACTCGCAACACAAGGCTAAACTCACAAGGTACACAGTCAGAAAGACAACCTAGGCTTCCCACGTATCCGTTGCGATTGTACAGGTTCAACAAAACCTAGTACACATCGGAAATCACAACACCACTAGCCCTACCCCAGTCTAGCATTAAATAGCCCAACAGACCACCAATATACAGGTAGGGAGACACCGCGAGTGTGTCGAACCTCTACAGACAAAATGGTAACCCTTCCAAAATGCCTAACTAAACATGTAATATCTGAGAGCTTCAGCATAATACGATGGCCGATCTATGAAATCGTGCAGAACCAAAGGGGAGTTATGATATTAAATAGATTGGAAGAATGAGAGGTAAGAAGTTGAGAGAGAGAGAAAGTGTTCTATAGGTAGGGGTCGGGGGACAGATTGCAAGGGAGATGTTAAGGGTATGCTGGTCAGGCAAGCTCTGAGCAAGGAAGGCACAGAGGCAGCAGGAGTGCGGGGGGACCACTTCCTGATGCGGCGGGAGGGCTGTAGGGCGGCGCCCAGCCACTCAGAGGGCCCGGACGTTTAAATGACGTCACCGAGAGAACACGTATCACTACGCGACTACACTCTGCCTCCTGTACTTACTCACTCACACTCTCTAGCTGTATCATTCAGTCTTATAACATTAAACTTATAACTGATGATATAAAATAGAATGCATTGTCACAGTCGAAAATAAAGACCACTTCTATACTGCCTGTGACATGACGATTCACAAGAAAGAAAGTACAACATTGTAGATAGACTGTAGCCCATTTCACTGCCCTGGCGAGCGCTAGTGGCTACCGGGAAGCGATTCTGCCAATGCTGTGAGGCGTCACAGTCTCCATGCAACAGGTGGGGCGAGGTAAGGAGGTCACTACAATCAACTAAAAAGGTTGCCCCACTTATAATTACCGCAGTGCTTTCCTAAATTATATAAAATCATCTAATGATAGCCAGAGTAAATCGTCAAATGTGTCATAATCTTCAAAGGGCTAAGTTTGCATAAAAATGAACGAACACGCATCTATACATATATTCATGTATACGAATTAAAAATATCTTCTAAATATTGCCCAAATCAGTATAAAATAATTGACGTCACCTTACGTATTGGGTTACTATTATGGCCACAAAAACTTATAGCAAAGAAGGCACCAGTTATGCCTTTCAATAAATGACACTTAACTTTCATTACTGTCAAGTTGTGAGCCCTTAAAATCATATATTACGAATATTATCATATTATTTGTTAACGATAACACCTCTCAGCCTAATGGTTTAACGATAGCCACATTCAGAATAATACAAATGGTGTTATTGTAGTTAATGGGATTTTAAAATATGAACGAGAATTATCTGACATGAAAACACCCAAATCAACTCATGTCTCCCAGTAAATGTCACCTACAGTTAATTAATATCGTCAGGATTATTCAAAAGCATATGACGGTAATCATTTGCCTGACGTTCGTCAAATTAAAACTGCAAACTAATATGTGGAATCATTTACCCTGAATATAAAGTCACTATTTCGTGATAGATTGCCTTCAGATTAACTGGGTAAGGTGTATCGGTAATAATAATTATAGTCTATTTGATTAATGCAAGATTTATACTATTTATTTATGTATTAATGTATTTATTTATTGAATAATGCATTTATTTGCTCATGTATTTATTATTTGTTATTTAGTTTGCTCTGTACACCTCCATCAAGTATAAAACAACACCCCCAAAACCTCATTTGAGATATATATGACACTTGAATGGCTAGAAAGGTCTGACATTTGAAAACAAAAATATATGGGGCAAAAAGGTTTTAAAATCGCCAAACTATTAGGGCGAGCGTCTCAAAATCACAAAACGACTGGGGCTAAGCATAAGGGAGAAGAGAGTCCAGAAGAAAAAAAAAAAAAAAAATGTACTTGATCGTTATGGACTAAAGAACCCTCCTTGACCTGCTTGACTGAGGGTACTATGTAAAATATAAAAGTTAATAATTATGTTGTCTTATATTATGGTACTATGTAATATATTAATATTCTTATGTTGTCATATATTATGGTACTATGTAATATATTAATGTTCTTATGTTGTCATATATTATGGTACTATGTAAAATATTAAGGTTATTTATGTTGTCTTATATTATGGTACTATGTAATATATTAATGTTCTTATGTTGTCTTATATTATGGTACTATGTAATATATTAATGTTCTTATGTTGTCTTATATTATGGTACTATGTAATATATTAATGTTCTTATGGTTTGTCTTATATTATGGTACTATGTAATATATTAATGTTCTTATGTTGTCTCATATTATGGTACTATGTAATATTAATGTTCTTATGTTGTCATATATTATGGTACTATGTAATATATTAATGTTCTTATGTTGTCTTATATTGGTACTATGTAATATATTAATGTTCTTATGTTGTCTTATATTATGGTACTATGTAATATATTAATGTTCTTATGTTGTCTTATATTATGGTACTATGTAATATATTAATGTTCTTATGTTGTCTTATATTATGGTACTATGTAATATATTAATGTTCTTATGTTGTCATATATTATGGTACTATGTAATATATTAATGTTCTTATGTTGTCTTATATTATGG
The DNA here is from genome assembly GCA_032716605.1 of Paralithodes platypus. Classification (NCBI taxonomy): domain Eukaryota; kingdom Metazoa; phylum Arthropoda; class Malacostraca; order Decapoda; family Lithodidae; genus Paralithodes; species Paralithodes platypus. The sequence goes on along the minus strand of CM064575.1, from coordinate 66,426,049 downwards.
TACTATGTAATATATTAATGTTTCTTATGTTGTCATATATTTAGGGTACTATGTAATATATTAATGTTCTTATGTTGTCTTATATTATGGTACTATGTAATATATTAATGTTCTTATGTTGTCTTATATTATGGTACTATGTAATATATTAATGTTCTTATGTTGTCTTATATTATGGACTATGTATATATTAATGTTCTTATGTTGTCTTATATTATGGTACTATGTATATATTAATGTTCTTATGTTGTCTTATTTATGGTACTATGTAATATATTAATGTTCTTATGTTGTCTTATATTATGGTACTATGTAATATATTAATGTTCTTATGTTGTCTTATATTATGGTACTATGTAATATATTAATGTTCTTATGTTGTCTTATATTATGGTACTATGTAATATATTAATGTTCTTATGTTGTCTCATATTATGGTACTATGTAATATATTAATGTTCTTATGTTGTCTTATATTATGGTACTATGTAATTATACTAATGTTCTTATGTTGTCTTATATTATGGTAGGGTGAAGGTGGGGTGTAACGAACATGGGGGTGAAACGAACAGTGTCCATAATATCTGCCCTATTAATAATAAAATAGTTTCCCCAACACCTCAAAAGAAGAATACTGAGCGCTTGAGGATGACGGGAAACTATTGTATACATCGCGACGGACAGAGTTTTCAGGTCAGTTTTTCTATTTTTTAGGTGATCGATGTAATATTTCGGGTTCTAATATAGTGCTTCTCGACTGTGGAAACGTGCTGATTCTAGTGGTGTGATGCTTAAAAGTGAAATGTACTTAGCTGCAATGATATCTAGTGAGAAAAGCTTCCATTCAGACATTTCATTCAGCATCATGCATGTGTAAACATTGATGACACGAAGGGGGTGTAGCGATGGGGTGCGTACCGAACTGTTCAGTACACCACAAATTTAAATGGCGTTTAAAGACCAAAAAAAAAAAAAATCCAAATAATACAAAAAGTGCTTGGTTGTGTTGAGCTGGAGTTAGAAGAAGGGAAGAATGTCGGATGTAAGGTGTTTTATGTTGGTAAAATCATAAGTTGTGACAGTATGGAATATAATATTTCTTTCTTGAGAATGTGCTCTAAAATTGGCAATAAAGACACTTTCAACATATATTTTATTTGAGATCACCAGTTTTTACAATCTCACTATGCATTTTAATAGTGAAAAGGGTTGTGTTTCGATCACGCCCATGCATTGTTCGGACCGGGGTATGGTCCGAACAAGGGATACCCTTTTTTGAAAATTCAATAAGTTGACCTTAACTACTACTTAAACAATTAGTAAAAATCACCATGATGGCCTTGACCCATAATTTATTGTGATATAACTATTTTTCCATAAAGTTTGTTACCTGATTTTTGGTGAATATTTTATCCACTAATAGTTCGTTACACCCCCACCTCACCCTACTATGTAATATATTAATGTTCTTATGTTGTCTTATATTATGGTACTATGTAATATATTAATGTTCTTATGTTGTCATATATTTTGGTACTATGTAATATATTAATGTTCTTATGTTGTCATATATTATGGTACTATGTAATATTAATGTTCTTATGTTGTCTTATGGTGGTCATGTTTGTCATATTATGGTACTATGTAATATATACTTTATGTTGTCATATATTATGGTACTATGTAATATTAATGTTCTTAGGTGTCTTATATTATGGTACTATGTAATATTAATGTTCTTATGTTGTCTTATATTATGGTACTATGTAATATACTAATGTTCCTATGTTGGCTTAGATTATGGTACTATGTAATATATTAATGTTCTTATGTTTCTGATATTATGGTACTATGTAATATATTAATGTCTTATGTTGTCTTATATTATGGTACTATGTAATATACTAATGTTCTTATGTTGTCTTAATATTGGTACTATGTAATATATTAATGTTCTTATGTTGTCATATATTATGGTACTATGTATAGATTAATGTTCTTATGTTGTCTTATATTATGTACTATGTAAATATTAATGTTCTATGTTGTCTTATATATGGTACTATGTAAATATTAATGTTCTTATGTTGTCTTATATGGTACTATGTATATATTAATGTTTATGTTATTATACTATGTAATATATTAACCCTTCTTTAGCGGCACGCATAATCGAGTTAAAACTTTGGACTATGTGGCGGCGCGCGACATATCGTGTGGCAATTCACACTAATGTTGCTGAGAGAGAGAGACAATATTGACTGCTCCAGACCACCGCGGCGGCCTACTGACACGAATCCCACCCTCCTCACACTCGTACATACTGAAAGGTATGGGAAGTACCGAATTACATGGTTTTTGCACTCGTGTTGTGGCACGCAAACTAGCGGTCATACAAGGTCGTTGTGGTGTCATACTATGTATAGATGCTTGTTTTATGGGTCTTATTAGCATGAAATGATCACGTAAACAGCCCTATTTTGCTAAAAACACCCCCGCTGTGGCTCCATATATTATTAGTGTTCGTTAATGTTATATGTGTCTTATATTATGTACTATGTAATATATTAACTTATTTCTTATGAACTATGTAATATATTAATGTTCTTATGTTTATATTATGGTACTATGTAATATATTAATGTTCTTATGTTGTCTTATATTATGGTACTATGTAATATATTAATGTTCTTTGTTGATATATGTATGTAAATATTAATGTTCTTATGTTTCTTATATTAATATGTAATATATTAATGTTCTTATGTCTATGGTACTATGTAATATATTAATGTTCTTATGTTGTCTTATATTATGGTACGATGTAATATTATGTTCTTATGTTGTCATATATTTTGGTACTATGTAATATATTAATGTTCCTTATGTTTTGGTACTATGTATTATTTTTATATATTACTAGTAATATATTAATGTCTATGTTGTCTTATATTATGGTACTATGTAATATATTACTTATTTAGGGTACTATGTAATAATTAATGTTCTTATCTTATATTATGGTACTAGAAACTAATAAGAACATAAGAACATAAGAAAATGGGAGTCTGCAGAAAGCCGATTGGCCTAAGCAAGGCAGATCCCTGTCCCACACAACCCCAATTCAATTACAAAGCCCAATTATAGGCTCCACACTCTAATACCCTGAGGATCATCTTACCAAAACGGTTAGAGATTAACGCAGGATTATGGAGGTCTGCAGAGCGCTGATTGGCCCAACCCGGCTGATCCCCCTTCACACCCAACCCTTCTCGTCCATATGCTTATCCAATTTTATCTTAAAGCTCCCTACAGTTTTAGATCCCACTATAGCACTTGGTATTCCATTCCACCCGTCTACAACTCTGTTACCAAACCAATACTTGCCTATATCTTTTCTGAAACGAAATTTATCTAATTTGAAACCATTGGTACGAGTTCTTTCGCTATCACTGAGCTTTAGTACATTTGCCATGTCCCCTTTGTTAATCCCACTAACCCACTTGAACACCTCTATCATATCCCCTCTAACTCTGCGTCTCTCTAACGAATGTAAACCTAATTTCTTCAACCTTTCTTCATACGAAAGATTTCTAATATTATGGATCATTTTTGTCATTCTACGCTGTACTCTCTCCAAGGAATCTATGTCCATTCTGTAATAAGGACACCAAAATTGGACAGCATAATCCATATGGGGTCTCACTAATGACAAGTAAAGTTTTAAGATAACATCAGCAGTTCTGTTACTCACACTCCTAGAGATGAACCCGAGAATCCTGTTTGCCTTATTACGAACGCTTATACACTGTTTTCTAGGCTTCAAATCATTGATAAACAAACACACCTAGATCTTTCTCGCAGTCTGAATTTTCTAATTCTAAATTAGCTAGTTTATATTTAACATTTGTTTGCATCTTCCCTATCTTTAATACCTTGCATTTGTCAATGTTAAACTTCATCTGCCAATTTACTGACCATTCATGTAAGGTATCTAGATCCCTTTGGAGGCACTCTATATCGCTATCTGAATCAATTGATCTCCCTATTTTAGTATCGTCTGCGAATTTACTTATCCTACTAGTTATACCTAAATCTAGGTCATTTATGTATATAAGAAACAACAGGGGACCTAATACCGATCCCTGGGGGACACCACTTTTGACTGCTCCCCATTCTGACTTGGTACCATTTATGCTGACTCTCTGCTTCCTACCAATTAGCCATGACCTAATCCATCCTAACAACGCCCCACCTATTCCATGTGCCTCAACCTTTCTCATCAATCTCTCATGAGGGACTCTGTCGAAAGCTTTACTGAAATCTAAATATATACTCATATGACTTGTCATTATCTACTGCTTCATATACCTCTGAGAAAAAACTAAGCAAATTAGTAAGGCAAGACCGTCCCTGAGTGAATCCATGCTGAGAAGAATTGATTAAGTTAAATGTTTCTAAGTGGTTTCTCATTTTCCTAGCAATAATTGACTCTAGTAGTTTTCCTATGATTGAAGTGAGACTAATGGGACGGTAATTGGATGCTATTGATTTATCACCTTTTTTGAAGATCGGAACTACATTTGCAAGCTTCCAAGCTTCTGGAACTATACCTGTTTCTAATGACTTGTTAAATAGAAATGTTAATGGATAACTTAACTCATCTCTGCATTCTTTTAATACTCTAGCATATACCTCATCGGGACCAGGCGATTTATGAGGTTTCAGTCTGTCAATTTCCTTAACCACATCATTTCTACTTATAGTAACCGTACTTAATCTATTTTCTATACTATCGCTGTATACCTTACGGACTTCTGGAAACTGTGCCAAATTTTCATTAGTGAAAACGGAAAGAAATTGACTATTTAATGTACTGCACATTTCTAAATCACTTTCTGTCAATTTTCCTATCGAAGTTTTAAGGGGACCAATTACATCTCTAACCTTGGATTTATATAGTTGGTAAAAAGCTTTAGGATTATTTTTTGAATCATTGGCAACCTTAATTTCATAATTTCTTTTTTCTTTACTAATATCCTTTTTTACCTGTCGTGATAGATTCTGATAGTAAGCAAGTAGGTGAATTTCGCCTTTTAATTTTTCTATATATTCCTCTCTTTTTTCCTAGAAGATCTAATAGTCTATTATTCATCCATTTGGGTTGGTTCTGTGTTGATCTAAATTTTCTTTTGGGGATATATTTATTTTGCGCATTGAATACTGACTTGATAAAATTATCGTATGTATCTACCAAGTTTGACGTCTCCTCCTGACTTAAGATGACAGGTGCCTGAGAAAGGATACACACATTTGGACACCTGGATCGACTTAATTTTTTGACCATAGGGTCCGCTAACAGGGCTTCTCTTAACCCACCATAATTGGCTTTTCTGAAGTCAGGTATTAATGTTGTATTCTCTCTGATATTACCTTTCCATTGTATATTAAAATACACAGAATTGTGATCACTATTTCCTAGGTGGTCCCCGATTTCTACACTATTTATCATATGTTCATTGTTACTGAAAACTAAATCGAGAATATTATCACCTCTAGTCGGCGTATCTATGAATTGAGATAAAAAACTATCTTGTACTACCTCAATAAACTCCTTTGAATCAGAGTCGCCTATTTGTTGCTGCCAATCTATATTAGGGAAATTAAAATCCCCCATAATGCACACGTTGCTAAGCCTTGATGCTATTTTAATTTCCTCCCATAATGATGTTCCGTCATTTCTACTCATATTTGGCGGTCTATACATAACTCCAATAACTAAAGTCTCACTACCTTCGTTAACTTCTACCCAAACACTTTCATTTTCATTATTTACTCTAATACCTGATTTAGTACAGCTTTTAATGAACTCCTGACAAACACTGCTATACCGCCACCCCTCTTACTTGTTCGGTCATATTTAAACAAACTATATCCTGGTATATCAAACTCTGCTAAAAAATGCCTGGTTTCTGTATTAATCCATGTTTCAGTTAGCGCTATTATGTCTATATTTTCTTTGCTAACCAGTGCTCTAAGTTCGTTCATTTTGTTACATAAACTCCTGCAATTTGTATAATAAACACTCAAACTATTACTTGTATTTGCAACTATTTTTCTATTGTTTTTAACTAATTTATTTTTACCTGTTGAACTACTGGACCTAGACGGAAAATCTACGCTATCAGAATGTTCGTTATTACTATCAATTTGATGTGGCTGGGATTCTATTTTACTTACACACCTATGGTTTATTAACCAAACCCCGCAACAAACTTGTCGAGTGAGCTGGCTAAGGTCGAAACTCCTAGTCGAGAGAGATGTACTCCATCCTGGGCATACAGTTCATCCTTACCGTAGAAGAGGGTCCAGTTATCCAGGAATGGAATAGTATTTGCCTTGCAATACTTCTCCAGCCGGCTATTTACACCAATAGCCCTGGAGGACCATTCCTTCCTTACCCCTCTTCTTGGTAGGATACTGTGTACCACAGGAACTCCACCCTTCTCCTTGATCCTCTCCAACATTTCCTGGTACGTGGTGAGCAACTCCTCAGTCCTGCATTTCCAAATGTCGTTGCTCCCTGCGTTGAGGAAGATGATGGGGTCCTCTCCACTCGCTTCCATGACACCATCTAGCTTTTCTGCCACCTTCTCGACTCCGGCACCAGGCAGACAGACAACTTTACCAACATGTGTGTTAGTAGCCCTACCAAGGTATTTAATCATTGAATCCCCTACAATTAAAATAGACTTAGCTGTTTTCTGTTGTCGGCGTGTAGCAGGAGTTGTAGCAGCAACAGCAGCAGACTTCCCCCCCTCCCCTCTCACTGCCTCGATGATCGCCACTTCCTCGCCATCACTCTCATCAGCCAAGGTGCTGAAGTTGTTGTGGGTCTTGAGTGGCTGCCTTTTCAGCTTGCAGGCCGTTGCACTGGTTGACACCACTTTCCAAGGGGCTTCACGATCCCTGGGAACACTTCCGGTAGCCTCACACTTCTTTTCCGCCATAGCTAGTCTCAAGGCCAAATTTTCATCTTTGAGACACTGAATCTCCTGCTCCACACTCTCCAGTCTTTCTTGCAAAGCAAGACAAAGCTGGAGAGTATGGGAGGAGACAGCAGACTCATCAACAACAGCCATCACTAAGAAAGTTCACTAGGACCTCACTAAGGGTAAACCGGTTCACTAGCGGTCACTGGGGACGTCCGCACAGGTCAGGGGTCAGAGGGCAACTGGAATGTTCTTATGTTGTCTTATATTATGGTACTATGTAATATATTAATGTTATTATGTTGTCTTATATTATGGTTGTTATGCCACGTTATAATAAACGTGATATCATCTGATGGCGATTTCCTCCTTAGGAATCAGCGCTAATCAACAACTTGGGTTCCTCTCCGCTGGGAAACAACTAGCCTTAGCTCTATAACTTTACTCAGATAATAATCAATGGACACGACATACGCGGTAATGGTTCACAAGTTTATTCTTTAATAGCTAGGGTACATTCTCAATATGATATTGGAAAATAATATATGGATAACATATAAATAATAATAATGTTACAGATAGAACATATAAATATTAATACACAGAGATGGTAACCCTCTCCGACATATGACGCGATTTTGAGCCTATTGGGGATACTTTAAAGCCTTTGTTACCATCAGGGATATTTAGTAACTTTTACTTTAGTTACTTCAACCTCTGCAGTTGTCTTTGAGTTAGCTGTGGGCAGAAAACTAATTTTGGAGAGGTAATTATAAGAGTGAGAGAACTATTTCTTATTGCTAATCTGGCAACCTCTGCATCATAAATGCGGGAAAGGGTTAAGTCTCTATCACAATAAGTAGTGTCCTGAGGAAAATAATGAAAAGCTCTACATATGGCTTCACTCAGAGTAAATAATAGGTACTGCGCTTAGCATATACGCGGTACTGAAGGTATGTAAATTAAGACACTACTTGACTTTCAGTTTGGCTGGATCTGGGGAAATCCCCTCTTCAGATCCTATGGCCCGAATTCAGAACAGTAGTTTAAACCTCGGATTTCGGGGCAAGTTTCAACCCGGGATTGAGATTACTCGATCCTGGATCGAACACAAAAGTTTATCCGTATTCAGAACACGGGATTGAGATCGAGATCGAGTAATCCACGGCTTAAAACTCAGTTTAAGTCAAAGGTTTGTAACAGCCAATCACAGTGCCGTACGGAATGCAGTTATCCAATAAGCACATGAATGAGCCATTTACTCTATATTATATATTTAATGCCGTCACTGCTTATTTTAAGTGTAATACGTGAAGCATGACCTGTGATTGGCTAAGCGAGTCAATCAGCCTTCATTCTCGCTTACTTCTTGTGTTTAATTTTTCTTTATTTCGTGTGTTTACTTTATGATATATACATTATTATTGTGTTTCCTGTGATACTTAATAGCTCTTTAGATTCGGATAGCACTGTATTTTATTAAGTAATCATTAAAATTGGTCACACATATCTAGTTTAATGAATAAATAAGGAATAATACAGATAATAAGTAAATTATCAGGGTACTGAAAAACTAGCCAATCATGAGGGGGCGGCTGCTTCCACTGACTATCACTTTTACCGACATAGGCTACGTGGATTCATGTCGCTTGTTTTAATTAAGTAATAGCAGCAATATAGTCATACTTACCATGGTTTTTATATATGCTCAACTTTATCATAGGGATTGTGATATATTAATAGCATGACGGGAAGCTAAAGCGGCCGAATTAAGACCAATTAATTTCGAAGTAAGAACGAAAGTGTAGGCTACGTGAGATAGTGCCATTAAAATCTGTGTTACGGGCAACTCTATTCCACCCCTTAAACCATACTTATACTTTGTTACTACAGCTACCGCATGCTCAGTGTTGTTAATACCCAGTCAAATGGACAAATATATACAGTATAGTATACATAGCTCAACTGAAATACGTTGTAACCATTAACTATGTAGGCGAAAAAAGTAGCCTAACCAATGTGACTCGTTATATAAACTATGCATCATTACAACCTACTAGGCTATTCAAAAGACAACTCATGTCTCAAATAGATCTTATCCTACTTGCTAATGCATTTGAAAATAATGGTTCACTTGTGACCCTGGTCTCTGGGTCTTCTCCTAGGTGACCTGGATGTGTGTGAGTTTGTGCTTTTTATCTGTGTTTATTCGTTGTTTTATGTTGTTTTGTGTTTTCCCTGTTCTTGCTCTGTCTTGAGTCGGCTACCCCCAAAATGGGGATTGGGCCTGAGCATATAGATAGATAGATAGATAGGTTCACTTGTGATTCCTTATATATTGTAAGCTATATATTTTAATTTGTATAAAGGATTAACATTGTGCATGGATAGAGTAAATAATTATATTTGCTGTGCAACATGTAATGGACTAATAATATGGGTTCTATGGTAACCTAAAACATGTATCGTATCTAACAAATGTTCGCGGACATTTAAATATAATATTTGTATTATTCAGCTTAGAAGCATCTCGGGTTATCAAGACATTAACAACTATTATCGAATAACTACATAAGTGGTTAGGCTACGGCAGTGCTTCGTTCGTTTGCCACCTATTATATAGTATGCTTCGACAATTTCCAATGTAATGTAAAAGCTGTTGCCGTTTTTTACAATATAATGGAATCGGTTTAAGGCCAGTTTGAGTTAGTTGGAAATAATAATATGATATTTTATCGGCGAGTAGAAGCCTTCGATCGATCGTCTGTCAAGCCTTCCGCTGGTTTAAACCTCGGATTGACTGCCTGAGCTGTATTCTTACACTTGTCATTACTTATTTATATAATCCTTGCTTAGAATACCTCCAAAGACTGCAAATAATCAGTGCCAGTCTTTGTTATTTTATATTATGGGTTCCTTATGGATTAGTGTAAGCAATCATGAGTAATTTAAGGTTTTTATAACTTCGATCTAGAGTCAAATCTACCCTCCCGCAGGTTTAAACCTCGGAACGAGTAATCCGCGGATTGACTGGATAAGCGGCTCAGGATTTCATTCTGAATACCGATAGTCCTGGATTGAGTTTCAATCTCGGGTTTAAACCAGCGAGGAGGTTTAAACCACTGTTTTGAATTCGGGCCTATGTGACCGAAGAATTGGACTTCTTTTTGGGCCATGGTGCATTTTGAGGGCTTGAGTTTCAGGTTGGCATCACATATTCGTTGAAATACTTGGCGTAAGTGTTGGCGGTGTTCAGCCCAATTTTGCCGAACACAATGATGTCATCTAAGTATGCTAGACATGTTTTCCAAGTTAACCCTTGTAGGACTGATTCCATGAGCCCGGAAAATGTTGCTGGTCCGTTACATAGTCCAAACGGCAGTACGGCAAACTCGTAGAGTCTACCCTGACTGGTGGAGAAGGCTGTTTTCTGTTGATGGTCGGGGACTACGGGCACTTGCCAATATCCTACTTGGAAGTCTAAGGTGGTGAACCATCTACCTCCTAGTAAAGAGTCTAGGGAGTCGTCGATGCGGGATAGAGGTGTGGCATCCTTGATGGTGATGTCATTAACCCTTAAAAAGCGGCTCACCACATAAGTCGTATTTAATAAAGCTGGACTATGTGGCGGCGTTCGACATAGGTCGAGTGGCAATTTCAGCACGTAATGTTGCTGAGAGAGAGAGACAAGTGGTGGCAGGAGACTAGCGAGCGTATGACTGCTCCAGACCACCGCGGCGAACCTACTGACACGAATCTCAGCTCCCTCCTCCCTCTCTCACTCGCTACATACTGAATTATAGGGGGAAAGTACCGAATTACATGCTTTTTGCACTCGCGTTGCACGGTTATTGCAAGAAAACTAGCCATCATAAAAGGATCGTTATGGTGTCATTCGAAAGCTGTTTATGCCCTTTCAGGGATAGGTACTTGTTTTACGTTCTGGGTCTTATTTAGGCATGAAAATGATCACATAAACAGCCCTATTTTGGCTAAAAACACCCCGCTGGGCGGTACATATAAATAAACCGCATAGGCCGCTCTTAAGGTGTTAAGTTGGAGATAGTCAATGCAGAATCTTTTAGAGCCGTCTTTCTTTCTTACCAAGACTACAGGGGAAGACCAGGGACTGGGTAATGGGCAAATAACTCCTGTGTCTATCATCTCTTGTACTTGGTTGTCTTCTTCTTGACGTTGGATGGGGTTTTTCCGTCGAATGGGTTGACGAATAGGATGTCTGACGGTGTGGATAGGATGGTGAAGAAGTTGCGTTTTTCCTACATCGCAGCTGGATGTGGTGAAGATGTCTTAGAATGAAGTCATCAACTCTTGTAGGTCTTGTCTTTGTTGGTTTGTTAGTTGTGAGGGAATCTCAGGGAATTTAGGGGGGGGGGGGGGGAGGAGGCTTTGTCTTCGAGTAGAGATAGTTCTTCATCATGATTCTCTAGTTCACCTATTGCTAACCCTTTTCACAAGGTAAGGGGGTGATCAGATATGTTGGCAATTTTGATTTGATTTAATTTATCAGACATAATAGCAAGAGTGGCAAGGCAATCTATCAAAGGGGCTTTGCAGGTTTGGCTTAATTATTATTAGTTCGCCTGACATTGTTGGGTAAGATGAAGATCCACTGTTCATGATGAGGGGGTAGCGTAACAGATTTGGATAGTATAGCCTGAGATGTTTTGATGGTGCGAACAGAATGAGTCACGTTAGGTTCGCTGCGAACAGAGTTAGTTATGTTAGGTTCGCTGAGAGGGGAGTGTTTTTTTTTTTTAGTGGTTTAAAAGCAAAATTGATCACTCTGTTAACACAATCGATGGTGGTATGTAGTGAGGTCAGCAAGTCAAAACCTAGGTACACATCATAGTTTGTTTCAGTGGATGGGAATATCATAAAGGAATGGTGATGACCGTGATCAGGAATGTTGGTAGCTACGTAGAGGGGAGTTGTTTGCCTTCGGTTAGGAATTATGCCATTGTTTGCATCAATTAAGACAATGGATGAGGGTTGAATAGGCCCAAAAGTGGCCTTGTTTTTTGCAAAATATGAGGAAAATAGACGTGAACGGGAGGCACCCGTGTCAATTAAAAGTCTAGCTTTAACACCTTGAATAGTAAGATTATTATAAATGGAGGGATTTTCCTGCATTTGAGATTGTCCCATCACGAACCCCCGCCTGTTTGGCGACAGGTGGGCGGGGGCGGATTAAAAATCTGGATTATCTTGATTGTTGGAAAATTCCTCTAGTACTACGATCTCTTCTGATAGTCCTTCCTCAGGGGTGTCGTCTATTCCTGCTGTTCCGTCTTCAGTGATGGTGGCAACTCGTCGTGGCTTAATCCAGGGAATCTGTCCCCAGCTTAGGATGACGATTCACCAACTCAGAAAAAGATTTCTTGAGTGAAAGCAGAGGGCATTTTGGGCTGCAGGGTTTCCAATCTGAGGGTCTGACCTAGGCCCAATCTTCCATCTTCTCTGAGGAACGAGGATATGTTGTTGCTGAAGGAGGCTGAGGTTGAGTGGTGGCACGACTAATGGCGTCAATCTTGTCCTTCTCATGGCTCTTTTGCATTGCCAAGATACGTCAGATAATTGGTAGATAATTGGATAACATATAAATAATAATAATGTTACAGATAGAACATATAAATAATAATACAAAGAGATGTTAAGTCTCAATCACAATAAGTAGTGTCCTGAGGAAAATAATGAAAAGCTCTAAATATGGCTTGACTCAGAGTGAATAATAGTTACTGCGCTTAACATACACGCGGTACTAAAGGTATGTAAATTAAGACACTACTTGACTTCAAAATGAACAATAAGTTATATTAACTTGAACTAGAGATAAAACTCTAATAACTCAAAGAGTAATAATTATGAATATAAATTCATGAATAGGTAAGATTAAGATAATAGTCATGTATGTGTGACTGAACTTCAAAGCGAACAATAAGTTAATTCAACTTGAACAAACATAGAACTGGATTGTTCTAAATAGTACACAAATGAATTAAACTTCATCCAGCATAATAATAATAGTAGTCATAAATATGTGACTGAATGAGAAATGCTCTGTGAATATACTATCTATGATTAATGTACCCAGATGATGAAAATAGCATAAAAACTAGGTCTGAATAAGCGTTCACTGGTTCTGACGTGTAAGTGCATGTATTTATTCCTGGACAAACATATGTATATTTCCACATAAAGAATACAGGAGACTCTACTCGAAGAAGTATATAAATGTTTCTCCCACGATAGTTGTGTAAATGTTCTCCCTTAACAGAGTAACGGATAATAAATAAAATAGGGAAGAATGGATAATCTTTGATTATTGCGTTAGAACATGAATCTTAACATACCAAGTTAACCCTAATAGCAATCATCGTTACTATTACGAAACAAAAGAACACTTAAAGGTTTTAGGTAGAAGAGAAGCACTGGTAGAGAGTCTGGCGAGTATGTTTCGCTTGGCTAAGTTGTCCAACGGTTGACCACAGGGACCTGGAGGCTTTAATCACGCTCATTAGGTTCTTGTCCAAACAACTCGATGCACCTAGCTCTGTCTTCTTTCTTTTTTGTCCACAACACTCTCGATTACTCTCTGCACCGAGTTGGTTTGTTAAATTTACTCGAGATTGATTAATATTGGTCTGGTACAGTGATACCAATCTAGAGTCTAGATCGGCATCAAGGCTACTAACTTTACCTGAGATATTGGTATTTTCTACATATATGTTGGCAAGCCCCCGAATTACCGGATGTTAATTACTTGTTAACAATGCAGGAAGTTCCTCACTAGAGGTTAAGTTTGACTGATCCCTTTCTAACCTAGGGATCCCAATATTATATTACAAAGGAGGAATAATGCCAGTAGGCTGATTGCTTCTCTTACCTTTGGTCAGTGCAGGTAGTAACCCTTTTTCGGTCGGTATCAGGGGGCTTTGATCTCGGGGTAATAGGGGTGTGCGTGATATCCTGATTTTGATCGTAGGGATGAAAGGAGTTGCACTAATATTGTTTTGACTGTGTGCCTTATTTGAGGAAGTTTTGGTCTTGTTGTTTGCCCTAGGTTTGACCTGATGGTGATTTAGGAGTGAATTGTTATATTGCAGGATTTGGCTAGAGTTAGGGTTTTCCTCATAAGTACTGAGGGAATAAGTTGGCTCTGAAAGGGCTTGTTTGTTAGCATTGCTAGTACTGGTGGCATAATTTAGTTGGTACTCTACTGGGGGGCAATGGGGGTTTTGATAGTGAATTTGCATAACATCATGTTTGTCAGTATTTATCACTGGTTGGTTTGGGGGGCTGTAGGAGTTCTCCCTGGAATCCCTGGGATTCCCACGCTCATAGTTTTCTATGAGAGCTGGTCCTGGGTGCGTATTTTCTGGTATGGTTGAGTCCCGTTGTCTAGCCTGATGTTTATGATGGTCCTGGGTCCTGGAGGGTCCGGGTTGTGGTTCCTGACTTCTTATAGTAGCAATGCGGCAGATTTGGTCTGAGGTGTTATATGAAAACGGGAGCAGGTGGTTGGATACATTAGGCATATCTTGTACAGACCCCGTCATCTCAATGGTAGTATGTAATATATTATGTTGTTATTTTGTCTTATATTATGGTACTATGTAATATATTATTGTTCTTATGTTGACTTATATTATGGTACTATGTAATAATATGTAATATGTGTGTTAGTGTTGGCTACTGGAATATGTTATTCAGACACACTACCATCAACCAATCACCTCAGAGTCCACTGTAACAAAGAACACCTAACGGGGTGTTTTTACTGGACCCCCTTCTCCCGCATGCTTAGCCCCATTTAATTCCTTAATATCAACTAATTAAACTTTAGTTTATACTTAATAGTGAGTTTTTTTTTTTTTTACGATGGAACAGAAACAGTTTAAAACAATGGAGTAAGATGCAATTTACTGTATGTGTTCGACCTCCCAAAAGTCAATTACGTTCTTAAAAATTATGTCATGAGTGAAAAGCGTTTGCAGTTTATGTGTTATGAAAAACAACACAACAACTCTAGTAACTATGGAAATTATGGAAATTAAAACAAAACAAAAAAATACACAAAATATTATATGAATATAAAAATAATCTATGACATCCCAGTATGTCAACCATGATTCGTAATGTGATATAGCATACCAAACACCAACAATATATCCGACATACAGCCAGCCAGACAGACGGACGGACGGACGGACAAGTTGTCAGGCCAATTCAAGGTCGGCGACACATTGTGATATTTGCATATAAATTGCCTGCCCACCAGTTATAACCAGGAAATTAACCCTAAAGAAGAATGGAAAAAAATATGGCGAAATTTTCAACTTTTCGGATGAGATTGGGAAGAAAGAGCGTAAAATTAGCGATAGGGTAATATTATTATAAATACAATTAAGAACATTAATATAACATACAAATAATATAATAATATAGCCTACTTTTGAAAAGACACCATAATTAAAGTATAGCCTGATAATACATTATAATTAACCCTACACACACAAATACACACGGTGGCCGGTGGCCGAGTGCACTTAGTCACTGTATTCGGAAAGCTCGCTCTGGTGTTGGGGGTTCGATCCCACGCGCTGGCAGGGGAGGTTCTCTCAAAAACTTTCCCTGGTTGTGAAGGCTAGGTCTGGACGAACCGTCTCGGGGGACCAACAAAGTCTCCTGCCCACGTTGTAGCCAGGTTCATTGGTATGTATAGTGTGTGGTGAAGCATGTGAGTTAACATTGTACTATTGGAATGGCTGTGGATGTGAATGTAGTCTGTAACCAGTCTAATCACTTACATCCTGCTGATCAGGTGCTAGCATATTCATGTGTACATGCAACACTGGTCTGCCGCACCTCTAATGTCCGCCAGTGCAGCTAAAGGTATGGAAAGCCATGCCCGTCTGTCAATAATCCTACGGTGGTCTGGAGGGGGATCGAAGCAGGGCCTCCCACAAACGAGGCGAGTTCGGTATCGCTTAGCCACACTGGCTCTAAACAAAGATGTGTATTGATATGTATGAGCTGGTGGTTCCAACAGTAGACTGGAGATTGAAGGTTCACACAACTCTAGACAGAACAGCCCAGCATCTTGTACACAAGTCTAAAATGAAAATTATAGGTAAATTGTTTCTTATGCAAGTCTATAAACATTTATAGGTAAATCTATTATTATACACATTTAATATCAAATACGGGATTATCGTTTCTAATACAAGCAGAGAGAGAATTAAGCTATATAAATAATGTGTTGTGAACGTAACCTGAGAATCACAAGCATAATTTGTACTACAGCATCAATGAAACAGTATACTCCGTGGGTGGTATTCGTGGGCGTTATTTGTGGGTGTAAGCAAGATAAAGTTAACCCCGTCAGGATTATCATACGTTTTGTCAGTTCATTCTGGCTTCTATTAGAACTTGTGAGAGGTAGAGAGTTAATTGAGATCGTTTATACCGACGTCTAATTCCTAGAAATATTTCATAAATTTTATAAAATCGTCTAATGATATCCAGAATAAAGTGTAAAAAGTCGTCCTCAAATATTGAAAGAGTTATGTTTTTCAATATACTGACGTCAATCAATACTACCCCTTCAGTACTATGACGCCTTTAATAAAAACAAATTCTAGCTAACATTACGTGATTTGACTTCATTATGGAATGCTCCCCAACATTCACAAGGGTAATGTGTTTCAATTTTCCCACAGACCCTTACTAAGCTTACACCCATCAGAAATATGTCGTGTTTTAGCACTTTCATCTGGATATTATTAAACGATTTTATTCAGCTTAGGAAGGAATTGTGGAAGTCCGAGCATTGACTGATATATTGTCTACTCCTTTTATTCCTAGAGGGCCTTCCAAAGCTGAGAAAAATTGTCGAGGGGTAACCAAAATAAACTGATAAAACACGTCATAATCCTCAAGGGGTTAATAACCATTGTCTAATGTTAGGCATTATAAAATGAGAGAACACGTCTTGATATATTAACAAAACTATAATATACAATGGTATAATGTATGCATATTCCAGCGGAGATTCTATATAACAAGAAGCAATTATATATTCTGTTGCTTATAACTTCCACTTCCGCCCTGTGGAACATAACACTGAAACCAGACATGTAGTTTGTCATTTAATCTTGTGGCATGGTGTACACTACTAGAGCTTCACTATAAATAAGCACTGAATTATGCTTTTCTGTGCTTAAACATTCACACATTATCAATGCATTATAATTATTATAATCTTTAATACCGATTTAAATGAAAATGGTGACTGATTATATTATTGTTTTGTATAACAATATACGAGGGCAGTTTCACTTGAAGGAGGTTAAATCATAAGATGAAGGAAAGATGGAGTGAGGAACAAGATCCTAAGTTTACCGTTCGACGTCACATCTCCCTCTGACCACCTTGTTTTGATATATGACAATGCCAGCAATACCCAAACATTTTATCATTGATAATGCCTAATTACGACTGCCTGGTGTTTCTGTTTATGGAAAAGTTATAACACTTTCAGCAAAAACATTATGCTATTTATAGTGCAGTTGGGTGCAGTACAGGATTAGATTAATATCTAGTATTCGATAAATGGATGTTAATCGTAGTCATGCACAGTACCTTTAACTGTCTTGATGATGTAATAATGTTTAGAGATTGTAAGCTCTGTATGAGTTATCCTGTGTTCAATTCCTGGGAGGATCACATGCTTTAATTAATTTCATTTGCAGGGTTATTGGTGTTAAGAATGATGTATAAAATATAATAATAAAATAATGTACCAGTCTGCCCGGTCAACCATGGAAGCGACCAGCGAGATACGGTAGTCTACCATCAATATGTTTTCTTCTACCACTCATTCACATACATTTTCTAATACTAACTCCCACCCAGCTGCGTGACTTTGCCACCTGACTTTATCCTCACTTTACAAGAAATTAGCTACAGTTCAGGTCCGGTCAGGTGAAGGAATTGAGGGATAATCCTTTACAACAACACCTTGTATTTATTTTCCGAAAAGTTTTTGAAAGTTGGAGAGAGAGGAAGCTGTTGAAGTGGCTTTGTTGTGTGTTGTGGGCATGTGAAACACATTAGGACGTACTACCACACCCACTACCACACCCGCCTTGGCTGGAACCGAACCTAGGTCAAGCAGATTCACACGTGAGCGTGCGTTCCACTCGACCGCCGCAGCTCCACTGGCTTGCTATTCCTTCCAGCCAGAAGGATTCATGTAAATATCTCTGCCCCCAATTTGCCAGTACCCTTCTAGCCCGGAGGTGCCCATGGTGGGAGGCCCCAAAACATCATACCAGGTGTCGAGGCTATAACAGTGTCAACAAGGCAGTGACCAGCAGCTCATGGAGACTGATGCCCACTAGAGGTGGAAGTGCAGACGCTGTGAATTTTTGTTATATTACACTGCCAAAGATGATATCGTTACACCACCAGGGGGAGCTGCAGCCAGGTCCTCTCCACTCCTCTTGCCCAACGCCATCAGTAAGCTGAGCCTGCCACAAGCCAAACCAACCCCCTCCACTGCCTCTAAAACTTTTGTATTAGCCTCTGTTACCTGTCACAGATATTGAGAACACCGACCATGACGAAAGTGTTCCTGGATATTTGACCGAGCCACCTCACCTGCGCTCCTTTTTTGGGGCCATCTCTATAGAACTACTCGCTGCCATGGGTCCTGTTGCTATTGTAGCATTCTCTAGCAAGTATAACAACAAACCTTTAACCACATCTTACCATATCTTATAATATACATACTATACATACTTCCCCTTCCTTGTTTTTACCAACTTGGTGAGGAGGGTGGAGAGGCTACAGGAGGAGGAAATCAGGGAAGATTACAGGAGAGCAGTAAAAAGACGACTAGGTGGGTTCGACCTGGAAGATATGGAGGAAGTGGAGGAGATGAGCAAGGTGTTTAAGGAAGATATCTGTGCAGCATGTGAGGAGGTGTGTGGAGTGAGGAGAAGAGGGAGGGAAGTGAAAGGTACAGCATGGTGGACAGAAGAGGTAAAAATAGCTGTGGAAGACAAGAAGAAAGCGTATAGAGAGTGGTTGGGTAGTAGAGGGAATGAAAATTTGGAGAGGCAGAAACGAGTAAGGTACGTGGAGAGAAAGAGTGGTGAAGACAGTAGTGAAGGAAAGTAAGAGAAGAGTAGATGAGGAATTTGGAAGGAATCTGAGTGTAAAATGGAGGGAGTATAAGTAACTGTTTTGGAAAGAAGTCAAGAAAGTTAGGGAAGGTAGCAAGGGAAACAATAAGGGTGTGAAAGATAAGAATGGGAGAATGCTAGCCGAGAAGCAAGAGAGAGTCAAAAGATGGAAGGAGTACTTCAACGAGTTGCTAAATGTAAGGAATGAAAAGCCAGCAAACATAGTTGGATATGGTATGGGAGGGAGAAGAGGAGAAGTAGTGGAGGAGGAGGTGGGGATCAGGAGGTCAGAAGTGTGGGAAGCCATGAAAAGAGTGAAGTTCGGGAAAGCACGAGGAACAAATGGAGTGTGTGGGGTAATGTTGAGGTATGGTGATGAAATAGTGATCGAATAAGTATGGAAAATGTGCAAACTAGCATGGGAGAAGGGGAATGCACCCGATGACTGGAAGACTGGCATAATAGTTCCCCTATATAAGGGCAAAGGGGAAAGAGGAGTGTGTGGTAACCACCGAGGAATATATCTTTTAAGCGTAGTAGGGAAGGTGTTCAGTAGGGTAGTGATTGAGAGAGTGAGAGTGAGAGTGAGAGCGGAAAAATGGATAGGCGACGAGCAGGGAGGTTTTAGGAAGGGAAGAGGATGTGTAGATCAGATTTTCACCCTGAATTGTGTTGAGGAGAAATGTCTGGAAAAGCAACAACAGGTGTATGTTGCCTTTCTGGAATTGGAGAAGGCCTATGACAGAGGGGATAGAGAAGGTATGTGAAAAGTACTTAAAATATACGGAGTAGATGGCAAGTTGCTGAAAGCAGTGAAGAGCATGTATGAGGGTGCAAAGGCAGCACTACGAGTGGAGCATGAGCAGAGCGAGTTCTTTGACCTGAATGTTGGGTTGAAACAGGGGTGTGTGATGTCCATGTGGTTGTTTGCTGTATATATGG
Organism: Paralithodes platypus; assembly: GCA_032716605.1. Lineage (NCBI taxonomy): Eukaryota > Metazoa > Arthropoda > Malacostraca > Decapoda > Lithodidae > Paralithodes > Paralithodes platypus. The sequence goes on along the minus strand of CM064575.1, from coordinate 66,405,906 downwards.
ATGAAGTCATGAAAGAAATACTAGGAAGAGCAGTGGATGTTGGTGTATCGCTGAAAAGGGAGGGAAATGGGTGGAAGCTGCCTATACTGCTGTTTGCGAATAATACAGTTCTGATGAGCGATAATGAATGGGAGATGCAGGGTCTGGTAAATGTGATTGGAACAGTGTGCGAAAAACGGAATTTGAAGGTAAATGCTGGGAAGAGCAAGGTTATGGTCGTCGAAATGGGTGAAGTCACAGAGTGTGAGGTGAAGTTGAACGATCAGGCTATGGAGATCGTCAGCTCTTTTAAGTATCTGGGCAGTATGTTGAGTATAGATGGGACTATGGATGAAGAAGTGAAGGAGAGGGTGCAACATGGGAAGAGGGTTGTAGGAACGTTGAAAGCAGTAACAAGAAATAAGTGGTCAGTATGGAAGTGAAGAAGTCCTTGCATGACAGTGTGGTAATCCCGACACTAACTTACGGAAGCGAAGCATGGACATTCGGGAAGAGACTCAGACCAAGAGTGAGAGCGATGGAAATGAGTTACTTGAGAAGTGCGTGTGGAGTTACATGGAGGGATAGACAGACGAATGAGGAAGTAAGCAGGAGGTGTGGTGTGGAGGTAGATGTGCTGGAAAGTGTGAAAGGGAACAACTTGAGAAGGTTCGGCCATATGGAACGTATGGAAAGTGAGAGAATGACTAAGAGGGTGTATGAGAGCGAGGTGGAAGGACAGAGAGGGAGAGGTGCACTGAAGGAGACATGGAAGGATGGAGTGAGGAAGTATATGGATGAAGGCGGTGCTGGTTGGGAGGAGGGACGTCGACTGACTGGGGACAGAGGTGTATGGGGGCGGTTCGTTCGTAGCCACCCCTTCTGGGATCACGGCGTCGGGCAATAGATAGATAAATAGAATACTTCAACTTACCTTCCCTAATCAGACCAATTATACTTTATGGATCATACCTTATAGATATACATTATACATTAATATATCTACACATATACATCTACAAAACACACCACGCCTAACACACCATATATTTATATAGATCCATAAATATTCTAGAGTCACATTTTCTTCCCCAGGCTATGACAGCACAGGGGGGTCTGGTTTCCTCCGCTACCAGTACCTCGGGGACACCACCAGGGGGCAGCACCACTTGGCCATCAATGACGTCACCCTGGGGGACGATGGTCGGTATGAGTGTAGGGTGGGGGGGCTCAGACCCCCTCAAACTCTCAGACCCACCCGCTGGATCCGCTGATGCTAACATCACCGTATTGGGTTAGTTTGTGTAGTTTATATGTATATCCTTGTTTTTCTGACAACATTTCTCAGATTATTATTGATTGGTATCAGAAACTAGACGGATCATAGAATAAATATAGGTGACTTACTTCTTATAAAAGTTTAATGAGGGTGTTTTTTTCTGAGCCCCCTTTTCCCTTATGTTTGATTAGTTTTGAGATTTTAAGACGTTCACCCCATTAGTTTCGCAATTTTAAGACCTTTCGTCTCAATTCTTTTGACAATTTTAAGACCTTTCATGCCATTTAGGTGTCGAATTTATCCTGATGAGCGCCAGCAAGTCTGCAAATTAGGAGCAACCGGGGAGAAAACAATAAACATAATATAATTATTAAAAACAAAACATACACAAATATTTATATAATAGAATGCTTTTAATAGTTGAACTCATAAGACGGCAGACTAGATTTTCCAATTAATGTTTGAGGAAAATATCCCACCTATGATACCGTTTTTACCCTTTCTCTGACCTACATAATTCGTTTTTCCACGAACCTTATTTCTTTGGAACTTAATTAATCAGGATAAATAATTCCCAAAGTATTCAATCCACAACAGTTCAAGTATAATTAAACAATATTTACCTCTGCCAATAAAGTTGCACGGAGGATGTTCTCGACTCTGTTTCTATATTTGTGTGTCTGTTTGTTTGTCTGTAAACAAAATATCTCACAAAGTTATGAACCGATTTTGCAAAATGTATGGGTAAATAGGATATGCGCCAAGAAAGAGGTGTTTAAATTTAAGACGCGATCCGGAGATCTTACAAAATTTGGTGAGCAGATAGGATAAGCGCTATAAATCGATTGTTACGAAATTTGGTGGGCAGATAGGATATGTGCCAAGGAAGAAGTGATACAATTCAGGATGCAATCCGGATTAGACTATATCCTGGAACCCAGATCCAAAAGAAAATGTAGGCCTCTGGTAATAATGTTAAAGAACTAGCCAGCGTAGGCAGATATATGCGCTCTACCGAGTGCCCCTCTAGTTGTTCTTCAATAAAGTTAGGAGCATTTGTTTTCACTTTCGTTTTAATTTTTAAATTCTATCGCGCAAAAATGTGTGTACCCTCAAATTCATATATTACGATATTTTGCTTTATCATTATTGAGGGTTTTGATTTATGTAATTGTTTAGCAAGGTGTATTACAATTGGCACCCTAAACTCACACAAACGTTTCCCTTGACCCCCTTGAAGCTATAAAATATGCCACCCAGACCCCCTTGGAGCTCAATATGTACATTTATCGTGTCGGGCTCAATGTCGGTTTCTCCTTTATTGAAGGGTCGCTATCACTTGCCCAGTAAAAATCAACACCTGAATAAGATGAAGTGTCATAAAATAGTCAAATTATAGGTTTGATTCCCGGAGGGAAGTAGAGAAAACCTAATATTTAGTAGGGCCCCGTAATCATTGACGGTATTGCCTATTAGTATAATAGTCTCCATTCAACATCCCGCGTCAGCATTTTGAATCTACCGCGCGGAAGGATCATGGAGTACACGCTTCATAATTACACGCTTAATTCCCTTATGGGATCATCATTAGGATTGGGTACCCTACAGAAAAAACTCCGTAAAAAAGAAAAAAGAATAATTAACTTAATATTTGTAATCATATGACTTTCCATATGTGGATTTCTTGTATTTTGCTTCCCCGACTCCAGGCCCCCTAGCGGCCATCTTCGCCCTTCACTGATATACCAAGATACAACTCTAGAAATCAACGAATGGGAAGTGGGATGGATGGGAGGGTCATTTTATCGTCAATGATTACGGGGCCCTACTAATTATTAGGTTTTCTCTACTTCCCTCCGGGAATCAAACCTATAATTTAATAGTGGCCCCTCCATCATTGACGATATTGACTGAATACCAAGTCTGGAGGGGGACATTCTTGACAATATCCTAACCTCAGGGGACAAAATAATCCGTATAAAAAAATTTAAGTTTTATTGTATGCAAACAATATATAAAAAATATAAAAGATTGTAAGCAGTGCGTGACATCAAGAAAGTCTGCTTACTCAAGACCAGATCTTTTCCTTAAGATCTATGCATGATACTTTTGGGGACACGCATGTGTTCCCATAAATAGGACTATAACTCTGTAGAATTTAGTTCTAACCTTAACCCCCAGAACCCCAGCGACGACACGTTTGCGTCGGCAATGTATGTAACGCTGAACCGTTGCGATGCAAACATTGCGTCCGCCACTTCAACCTTTATTATTCGGCTCGTATGGTAGAAAATGGCTTGAGAATGGTATAGGATATTCCTTACGGTGTTGCCAAACAGTGGCGGTACGCGGAAATTGCCCAGGCAGGCCGCGCGGGTGGTGGCAGGTGGATTAGTGGCACCAGTTTACCCACTTACTTCACCGCGAATTTTGACCTTATTTACTCCTGTCGCATGGGAGCTAGAGGCTTGAAATTTGTGTGAGATAAACTTTAGGATGTAGGCATTACTTGACCATACTCAGCTATCCCCCAAGTCCTGCCGGGCGGGTGGTGATGCGGGGGAGGAGGTGAAAAACACTGTACCCGATTATCTCCCCACGACTTTCAACCTTATTTACTCTTGTCCTATGGTAGCTATAGGCTTGATATTTGTGTGGGATATTCCTTAGGATGTAGGCAATGTATGGCAATACCCAAATCTAGGTTTGTTGGGACAAGGGACACGCATGACAAAGGAGAGTCAGTTTACCCATACATCTCGCGAGTGCAACACCATGTCGGATTTACCACGTCGTTACCCACGCAGGGGAATATCCCTTGATGATGCCATGGCCATACTTGATGAGAGTGATGTGCCTGATAGTGACACTAGATCGTCAGATAAAGATTCAGAGGAAGAATATAGTCCCATTTTGGCCGAGATAGACGACATGCATGAGGAGGAACCCTTTGTCCCCATATCTCATTGCTTCGCAATGTTACAAGAAAGGGAGGAGAGTAGCTATTGCTCCCCGTGACATAGTGGACTCCCCAGCAAGTGGGGAAGAGGATAATGAGGATGAGGCAGATGACCCAGACCCCATGGCTCAACATTCCACTTTCTCATCGTAGGGCTGAGAAGAGAAGAGCTGAAGATGAGGGGGGTCAAGGTCCGACACCACACGTGCCTCGCCGTGGTCCTCCCCCGCGTTTGCCTTCACCACCACCCCGCATTGCCTCTCCACTAAAAACGCCAACCCCTAACACTTTCTATGGGTTGCACAGGGGTGCAGCCATCTTAGCAACGCAGCCATTGACTTCTTCTTCAGAAGAAACAGATGAGGATATGCCTGCCCTAGAATCATCTCCACCACGCCACCCATGCCACCTCGCACGCCGCCTGTTTCCCTTATCAGCCCGGGATGACTCAGCGCATTCTTCGCCCCCACCATCACCTCCCGGACCACTACCATACTCACCTGTACCTTCTCCTCAGCCTGGGACCTCCCACAGACACGACACTCAGACACCATCACCGCCTGCATCGCCAAAACGCCCTGATCGTGCGCAACGCCCTACCAGCATACGTAGGCATGGGCGTGGGCATGGCCGAAGGGGTTCTAAAGTGATCCTAATACGACGCCCCACCCCTGGCGCTGCGAGAGCAAGGGCTGGGTCGGCTCGACCAAGGCCGAGGTTGAGGGCAGGGCAAGGCCCTCCCGCCGCCCTGATGGTGACTCCCCTCCTGACGACTCTGGCAACAAAGGTGCCGCTCAACCCGACGTGTGGGATTGGGTTAATGGAGAAAATTTTGTGCCCACCGACTATAACTTTGTGGGCGCTGGGATTGCCGGCTCTACGCTCCCAAACCATGGGCGCCAGACCACGAGACTTGACATTTTCCTGCAGTTTTTTACTGCAAGTCTCGTGGCTCTAATTATTGACCAGACCAACGGGTACAATAATTATTTCATGGCTGGGAAGGAGCAGCTAAAATACTCTGCAAGGCTGTCATGGTCCGCCCTAAATGTCCCAGAGTTTTACATATTCTTGGCCATTGTCATCCTGATGGGGGTCACAAAAAAATCCTCCGTAAAAAAGTACTGGTCCTGGGATCCCCTCGTCCGAACCCCTATTTTTGGCCAAATAATGAGCAGAAATAGGTTCACGGCCATAATGGGGAACCTACATTTCATTGACAGCCTGGCAGCCCACACCAGAAATCAAAGTCAACCAAGAGCAAAGAAGGACCCCATGGAGAGGATAAGACCCATCTTCGAGTACCTGAAGCTGAAGTTTTCTGCCGCCTTCAACCCCCATCAGAAGCTCATTATTGATGAGAGTTTGCTGCTGCGGAGGGGGAATATTAGTATCCGGCAGTACATGCCCAGCAAACGACATCGATATGGCCTGAAGACCTTCGTGATGTATGACTGTCAAACCGGTTACATCCAGGACATAATTCTGTATATGTGTAAGAAAACAGAATTGGTGGATACGAGGACATACGGCATTTCTGGGGCCGTCGTCATCACCGTGTTGGGGGGCTACTTGGACAGGGGCCACATACTGTATCTGGACAACTGGTACACCAGCCCCTCCCTTGCCAAGTTCCTGCATAGCCGCACTACAGGAGTCTGTGGCACCGTCAAGAGGAATCGGATCTTCATGCCCCAACTACCACCCAGACGGGAAAAGGGCTCCATCATATATAAGCAGGCTAACAATGTGCTCCTGTTGCCCTGGATAGATAACCGGGAAGTGAACTTCCTCAAAACAGTCCACCGTCCCATCTTCCAAGACAGCAGACGTCGTGACAGAGCAACTGGCGAAATGATCAAGAAACCTTTGGCCATCTGTGATTATAACATCAACATGCGGCTGGTGGACAAATCAGATGCTGTCATCTCGTCAGTTGAGTGTGCGAGGAAGACGATGAGGTGGTATAAGAAGTTATTCTTCCACCTCCTCAATATCACCCTCTATAACAGCCACATCCTCCACGCAACAATCACCGGCGAGCAGGAAACGATGGAGAGCTTCTGCATCGAGTTGTCCAGGGAGATGTTAAGGGAAACCATGACTGCCCCCCACGCCCAGCAACAGCCCATCGACAGCCAGCAGCAGAAGGGGTTGCCAGGCTGACAGAACGCCACTTCCCTGAATATGTGCCGCCCACAGAACACAAGGGAAAACCCAGAAGACGGTGTCATGCGTGCCGGAACACGACACAGAGGGACCCTGTGAGATCAGATACCAGGTATATGTGCCGAGAATGTGGTGTTGCACTGTGTTTCCCGGACTGCTTCAGGGAGTATCACACCCTTGATCATTTCTAAAAGAGTGTACTCAAAGACTGCGATAAAAGACGCTATGAAATGTGAAGTGTGTGTATAAAAACTAAGTGTAAATAATAAGTATATACAAAGTACCAAACACAATATGTAAGTGCTAGTGACACTCAAATATACGTAAAACAGTGACGGACACCAATAAGTGTAAATATAGCATATTTCTAAGTCAAAAGTGCGTAAAACAATGTGTGAAACCCATATTATAACTATAAAACATACGATAAAGTATAAACAGAATAAACAGGGCGAGTGAGAGAGACAGACAATGAAAGGGAAAGGGGTGGTGGCGCATGTTGGTCAGCGTGGTGTGTGTAGGTATGTGCGTTCTATTATTGTCTGAGACCATGGTGGCCGCCAGTCTCCATGGCAATGGGGACACGTGCTGGTCTTGCCATTCGTGAGCACTTATAAAACTTATATCTAAGCACTTATAAGAACATAAGAACATAAGAAAATGGGAGTCTGCAGAAAGCCGATTGGCCTAAGCAAGGCAGATCCCTGTCCCACACAACCCCAATTACAAAGCCCAATTATAGGCTCAACACTCTAATACCCTGAGGATCATCTTACCAAACCGGTTAGAGATTAACGCAGGATTACGGGGTCTGCAGAGCGCTGATTGGCCCAACCCGGCTGATCCCCCTTCACACCCAACCCTTCTCGTCCATATGCTTATCCAATTTTTTCTTAAAGCTCCCTATCGTTCTTGAAACCACTATATCACTTGGTAGCCTATTCCACCCATCTACAACTCTGTTACCAAACCAATATTTGCCTATATCTTTTCTGAAACGAAATTTATCTAATTTGAAACCATTGGTACGAGTTCTATCACACTATTACTTCACTAATAATGACATTATGTGATACATGTTGGTAGTATATGAACCATGAAGGCACACATGATGCTCGGGTGGTGTAAATAACCGTCACTCGAAAACTGGACGCATCGTACATCTGCCATGCTGCCGCGCTCAGTTGTGGCTAGCCAGGCAGGAACTTTGAAGGCCGCCCGGCATCAGCTGATGTCTGAGGGTGCCCCCCCCTCCCCCCCCCATACGACCCCCAATTGACCGAGGTGATTTTTTTTTTTTTTTTTTTTTTTATTCTTCATTTCTCACCTTCAGTATTTAAGCCATTTATGAAAAAACAAAAATTGCCAAATTGGCCGGTCTCTCGATGTACATTTATTTATAATTAGCTGGGGTTCTGTTGGTTAACAATATTTGTACAATATATGTTTGTACATTCTAATAATACTACATAGTTGCAACTATGCTAGGTTTCTTCTTAAAATTAACATTAAATAAAATGTGTTGAACTGTACAACCAGTTCGATCACAGCTCGTGATTTATCACAGTTCTCCGGCGGACGGGGACTTAGTGAGGTATGGGCTATTCCGCCCCCCCCCCCCCCCTTTCTCTTTAAACAAGTCTTACACAATAAAATATAACCTACTGGACCCGTTGTCGTAAAGCTCTACAGAGGTACGCTTTGGTTTATCGAGAGCGACCGACAGGTAACGTGTTACGAAAATATGATTGGACGCCCATAATTGAGTACCGGGTATTAGCAATGTCTTCTATCGAAAAGAGACTGCCCATTTCCTGATGTCGTGAGCCCTATCCACCACACCGGGGTTACTTTCTTTAAGGACGTCTACTATCAGAGAAGCTAACTTTCTTCTCGTAACACGATTACCTGCCTGGTTCACCCATAGAGCGCCTGATTGGTGAGGAGGTGCAGCCCTCATAAACTTAGTTAAGGCCTGCACTGGGCATAAAATATGATGAGAGTGTCTGCGTTTCAACGCCGGAACAGAAAATTCAGAAAACACATGATCAAAATGCGAATTTTTTGCAATGAATGTGGGAGACGGCGCGATTTGCACATGATCATGCAGACTCTCAAACCTAAGGCAATTAGGTTCGTTGCTCATCGCCGCCAGCTCAGACACCCTATTTCCCGTGGCAAGAGCCATCAGGAAAACTGCCTTCTTTAAGAGTGAATCAAAGTCCGGCGAGTTATTGTATTTACGTGATTGAAGCAATGATAAGGCTTTGTCTAGTGACTAGATGGGCATGAGCTCACGCGGTGGTGGGCGCAGCTTAAAACACGCCCTAATAAACCCTTTCTCCTCCGCCTGCGGTATGGAAAGACCAGTGAGATCAAAAAAGGGAGTTCTGATGGCAGATAAGTGATTTTTTAATGTGACTACTGAAAAACGTTTTTGCTCAAATAGATAATCTAGATATTTGAAAATCAAGGCTCTCGAGGCATCCGTTTGCCCTGACTCTACAATCCAGGTTGTAAATGTTTTCCAATGTGATTGATATTGTCTCCTGGTAGAAATGGTATAAGTTCATAAGTTTATTTGTGACACTTTCCCCAAATTGAGCTAACCATTTTGCGTTGTAAATGTCCAGAAGGCAAAACTGAGCGAGGTCCGAAGGTTGCCAATTGTCTCTAAGTGGAATGCGGAGACCGGGAGCGTCACCAGGGTCCTGCACCATTCTTGCAACTGATAGTACCCCGCCTGAGCCGGCCATAATGGCGCGATCATCGAGACTAAGCCCCCGTAACCTCTTAGTTTGTGAATCACCCGGCACATTAGCACAGAATCTGGTGGAGGAAAAAGATAAATTGAAGTCCACCTGTTCCAGTCCTCCAATAATGCATCTGGTCCCCTCGCCAGGGTCACCCCCTGGCGAGTTAGGAAGAGAGGGAGTCTGTGGTTCCTCTTGGATGCGAACAGATCCACTTGTGAACGGTAAGGCTTCGCAATCATTCTGTCGAAAACGATTTGTTTGATAGCCCATTCTACTAAGGTGCTCCGCCTCCGGGATTGAGCGTCTGCCCAGACGTTCGACATGCCGGGGAGATATGCTGCATGTATGTAGGTGAATGCCCAGTGATTTTGCCAGGGCAAAAATCTGTTCTGACACTTTTAGCAACTCTCGGGACCTCACCGAGACTTGTTTCTGAATACAATGGACTGCAGTTAGATTGTCCATATGGAACGCTATTGATTTCCCTTGTAACGACATGCTGTAATCTTGGAGAAAAAAGAAAGAAACTAAAAGCTCTTGCTTGTTGATGTGAAAATTATTGTCTTGGATCCAAGTGCCCTGCCCTTGATGGCCTAGATTTGACTGATACCCCCAACCTAGTGCTCCTGAAGCGTCTGTGTCTACCCATACCGTAGGTGGGGGAGAAACCCATGTTGTTACAGAGTATAGTATCTCGGGCTTGGCCCAGACCGATAGTAAGCTGTGGATTAATGGAGGAATTGGCCATAATTTCTTCTCCGGCAAGAGAGGAAAAACTTTGTTGCCTTCCAAGATTAATCTCTTCACTTTCAACCGGCCCAACTTCACAGTTAATTGGATCCAGTTGAGAGAGCCGATCAGAGAATCCCACGTTTTCCTGGTCGTATTCAGACTGTGGAGAAAACTAAACAGTTTCCGGCGAAATCTGTCCCGATTGTCCACACTCTGAGTAAGAGTCAGATTGGTGGTGTCCCTGTCCAGCCCTATCCACTGAATATTCCTTGTGGGAACGAGGAGAGACTTCGCCAAGTTCACCTTGAACCCTAGGTTTTGCACATGATTCAATGCTTGGTTTGCATGAATGTATCATAACTTCTCTGACTCTGCCACCACTAGCCAGTCGTCTAGGTACCAAAACACCTTTATGCCCTGGATCAACAATGGCAAAAGGGCTTGCCGGACTAATTTTGTGAAAATTCTCGGTGCCAGGTTCAACCCAAAAGGCATCTTTCGAAAGACATAAGTCTCTTGCCTGATCTGCAGAGCGAGGAATTTCTGGAACCTTTTGTTTATAGGGACATGCCAATAGGCGTCTTTGAGATCTATTGCGCACATCCAACCTTGCGGAGGAAAAGTGAGCCTGATATGATTGACTGTAAGCATCCTGAAGGGTGAATTCTTGATAAAGGTGTTCAGATGCGAGAGATCCAATAATGGTCGCATTTGCACACTGTCCCTTTTTGGCACTAAGAAAAGTCTGGAGGTGAATACTGGGCAAGTTGGTTTTACCGGTACAATGACCCTTTTGGAGATCATTTCTCGGACCAGGGCCTCCACCTCCTGTGACACATTGTTGCATTCTAGCGCCTGACGCAGTCGAGGTCGCCGGAGCCAACGCCAGGTGATCCCTTTGCTCACTACTTCCCTGGCCTAAGTTTTCTTGTGCCAGGCCGAGCGGAATAACTGGAACGACCCAGTTTGCAAACTGGGCCTGTTCGGAGAAGCAACTCTTGAATCCGGCGCGCCTAAGCACGGCACCAGGAAACTGAGAGCTTGGGTGGCTAGTTTTTTAGAGGGGAAGTCGGGTTGGTATCAGATGGCTGGCTAGTTTTGGCTGACGTCTGCCCCTGATTTGGTTTCTGGTGTGGCTTCCCTCTATACCCTGAATATTTACCTTGTTTGGGCTTGGGCTGAGTACTTCCCTGCTGAGGAGGAGTTCTGGGATCTCGAGAGGACTGTATAGCATGCGGTTGGTTAGGTTTACCTCCTCTCTTTGGCTTATGAAAAGGCTTCTTAAATGGTTCTCTCCTAGCTTGGGAGGTAATCTGCTTCCACCCATTGACCATATTAAAGACTACACTCCACGTTTCTGAGTTAAGAAGGGAGGCAGTGAGTACCGGAGAAAGAGTTACCCGGCGCCCAATGTCATTCGGTAACTTTTTTATTAGATGCACTCTTAGATCCTGACGGGCTCGAACCGCTTCCATGATTGCTATTCTGATGTCTCCTAAGGTTTGAATAGAATTTTGCAATAAAATTCTACGTGACAATTCAGTGGCCTTCCTAACATGTGGGTCAGCAATGGCCGAGATAGTCCTGTTAAGAGAGACAGCAACCTGGCGGCTGACTAAATACTTAGAGAACATCCGGTAGGCTTTGTTCCGTAATTTAAAATCCCTTTCCAAGTGAGCTGCCGGAGGAGTGCAAAAGGGTTCATCTAGACTCTAGAGTGTGGTGGGCTACTTTGGGTGCTGCTAAAAAGGCAAAAAAATCTGGCGACACCCCGTCAGCCATCTTTACAGGTAACGAGAAATAATTATGAGTTTCTTGTGGAACCTGATGAAAGGACTTAGACGTAATGGATGATGCAAATACCTGAGCCTCTAACTCCCAATCTACCCATGGACCCACCCCTATCCGCCCCATTTGCAGGACTGGCGTATGCGACTGATCCAGTACCGGAATTGGATCCAGTTCCGGCGTGAGAGCATTCAAAGCCTTGACATCATTAACGCCATCGGCTTTAGACCAGTCCGCAAAGAGTCGTGGAGATGAGGCGGCAGGAACTGCCGGGCAGCCATATGAACAAAGAAATCCGGATTAAAAGAACTAGGTATAGCTTTGATTGATACATCCAGTAATCTCCCCGCTTCGTCCTTAGCCCTGAACTTTCTGTTTTTGTTTATCTCAATTTTCCACTCACTAGGGACCGGAAGGTCTCCCGAAATGGTGGGTTGTGCTAAATGTGGGTTTAGTGGCGTTGCCGGAACCCATGAACAGTCAGGTCCATAGAGGAGAGGCATAGGGCCTTTCCTCTGAGGAATCTTATCTATGGGAGGAGGAGTGATATCCGAGATTACTCTAACATTAGTGGTAGTAAGTGTGGCTGGCACTGTAGTGCCGGAAGCCGCGGTTACTGCCGGAGACAAGGACATAGGAGGCACAGAGGCTTGGGGGGTAATAAAACCCGAAGGTAGCAGAGGTCTTATCGTTGAGTGACTCGTGGAAACTACAGGTAGACTGGCAGGGGGGTCAGAGGAGGTATGGAAATTATACTGTTGCATTACTTTATGTAAAATATAACTTATTTCATCTGAGGTAACACACTTACTGTGGGATCCCTTAGAAGATTGGGAGCTAGCTTCAGACTTCTCACCTGTTAGACCCTATGGAGCCGAGGATAAAGGCACTTCCTCCGGCTCCCTAGTTAACTCAACCTACTCAGAAATATCCTGTTGTGCCTCCGGCGCCTGATCCGCCAGTGGCCACACCAAATCAGGGACAGACGAAGATAACATTTCAATATTACTCTCAATCAATGGTTCCCGACTTACTCTAACCCTGTCATGAGATGGCTTCGATTGATGCCAGCACCCCCGCGCCGCGGGTGGCTGTGAGTCTTGGATTATTTGGGAGCTATCAAAAAATTGTGAACCCTTATATTGCTCGGCCAGGACTCGTCTAGGTCCGGCTGAGAGGCTAGTACGTGGCACATAATTCAACTTAGGAATAGCAAAAGTGAAATCAGGTGGTACACTCAAAGATTGTTCACGACCCGGTTGGGACTCCATGTCTTCTGTCCCCACTTCCGAGCTGGCGGCTTCAACGTTGGGCGTGTCGGAGATAGGGGAAGAGGGAGGTGGCTGTGGGGTCTCTTTCCGGCTACCACTACGTGACTGAGAGTCCTCCTTCCGGCGCTTGTGAGACCGGGAAGACTCAGCCGAAGAGTGTCGGGACTGTCTTCGGGGAGACCTCGACTTACGTTTTGGAGACGGTGAACGTCTCCTCTTTGGGTGGTCGGGGGGGGGGGGGGGGGGGGGGGCAACCTCGATAATTTCATTGTCAGTGCTACTCCTGCTACTCACTACCTCTTTGGAAAGTTTTTTTAATTCACTTTAGGCCTAACAAATTTATGGGAGGCTGATTTGACCAGAGATGACTTTATTATTAATTGTTCCCAGAGGGCCTCGTCATCACAGTGAAGAGCCTTATGGGCTGTGTATTTGGCATAAGCGTTACAAATGGCCTATATTTCTTGCAAAGCTGCCAAGCACGACAAGTCTTTCTTGGTGAACAAAGCCGTTTTCAAGTCGGCACAGACAGAACAACGCTTTGACATCCACAAGCCTCTAGAGCGGTCTAAACACTTCACACATTTTAAACAGAGTTTATGAGCGAATATAGGTAACAGTGAACAGTTAGGAGTAGCGCATAACTCAAACCGAGGCATGATGGATAAAGGGCCCCCCCCCTCCAGAATCAGCAGCCACCACCCGCCGGTCCTGTAGTCACTAAGGTGCCGGGAATTCTGGAAATAGAAAATTTCCAGAAATCAATGCTCATAAGGATAACCTGCGAGGTGTTAATACATCTTACCTTGAGTCCGCCGGAAAATTAGCTATAGTCACAACTACTCTATCATTCCGCCGGACTCGCCGTGAAAAAACCTGGGGCTTTTCCGTCTAAGCTGATTGGAACTGCTTACCTATGACAAGTGTCACAGGCCCTTTTTGACCGTTAGTGTATGACTATCCGCCGCATGACGTATCTTAACACTTGCCCACTTGACTGTGGTGCCGCAGGGCGAGGAAGTATTTACCGCGTGACAATTGTGGTCAGCGCGAGTTAACTCGGCGGTCCGAGTTCTGAGTTCCTGTAGGAACTCGCACTTCCGCCGGAAGGATTGTGGTTCAGCTTACCACGCCGGGACATTTGGTTGTTCCCTACCTGTTTTGAAGACGGGTAACCAGGGCCCTGCTGCACGGGGCCGCCGGAGACAAACAACCAAAATTTTAGAGAGGGGAGGAAAAGCACAGCTCCTCTCTCCAATACCCACACACAAATACAGGGACGTCTCCCAAACCCCCAAATAACATGCAAAGCACACATGTCAAAACACCAGGGGCACACATAGGCTTAAATATAAACAGAGAATTCAGAATCCTAAATTACCTGCAGCCTACACTGGAGACCCCTAACCAGGCTGGCCACGAGGCTCGACGAGACATCACAGGCAGACGAAGCTCCGAAGACCCAGCAACCGCAACCAGATGAGGGAGGACCACGACAGGGTCCCGCAAGCAAATACGGACTCTAGAAGGCGTAGCACCACGTGCAGTCATCCTTAGACTAGAGCATCTGCTAAAAAACACAATTAATATATGCAACTGCCTCTTAGTGACAGCCTGAAGCATAATCTTGTAGAGTGGTAGCCTGCTAGCTATGATATCAAAAGCTAAATGCGCAAACACCACAAAATAATAACACACGTGGCGCGAAGATCCTGGGATACGTAGGCGCCTGTTTCAATAGTACCCTAGTGTACACACTTCCTGCGGACATACCAATGGGGCAGCTGTTGCTAGCTAATCTGAACTCTGTTCACTACAACACCACGTGCAGTCACCCTTAGACTAGAGCATCTGCTAAAAAACACAATTAATATATGCAACTGCCTCTTAGTGACGGCCTGAAGCATAATCTTGTACAGTGGTAGCCTGCTAGCTATGATATCCAAAGCTAAAGGCGCAAACACAACATAATAATAACACACGTGGCGTGAAGATCCTGGGATACGTAGGCGCCTGTTACAATAGTACCCTTATTTACACACTTCCTGCGGACATACCAATGGGGCAGCTGTTGCTAGCTAATCTAAACTCTGTTCACTACAATGCAGGTGTATACAAATTAGCAAGGACTCACTAGAAGCGCTGGAACATCGAATGAAGTGGGAGCGACAGTGGCACCCCACTGGCTTGCATGGCCGCGGAAGGAGGAAGGGCGAAGATGGCCGCTAGGGGGCCTGGAGTCAGGGAAGCGAAACGCAAGAAATCCACATATGGAAAGTCATATGATAACAAATATTAAGTTCATTTTTATTTTTTACTTTTTACAGAGTTTTTTCTGTAGGGTACCCAATCATAATGACGATCCCATAAGGGAATTCAGCGTGCACTTATGAAGAGTACTCCATGATCCTTCCGCGGCGCGGTAGATTCAAAATGCTGACGCGGGATGTTGAATGGAGACTATTATACTAATAGGCAATATCGTCAATGATGGAGGTGCCACTATTAAATAAACCTTTGAGGTGAAAAGTCTTAAAATCAATAATTAATAGAGTGAAACAGGGGGATCTGAAATATCTATGGGTAGCATCACAAAAAACGCTGAGTAGGTACCCAAGTTTGTTAAGGGGAGATTTATATGTATTTGTTTGTTTATTATTTTATTATTTTTATTTTTTGTTAGCTTCCTCCCTAGACCTCCATCACGGTTAATAACACAAATAAGGACTTAGATTACAAGAAAACTTCATGTTAAATCTGTGCATTTTTTGGTAGAAAAATGCCTCGGCCAAAAGCCGATTCCCCCTAAAATGCCGGTTCGCTATAGGAATTACAATCTACATCTAAATGATAGGAAAAGTCATATATATAACAAGGAAATGGAGCGAAAGGTCTTAGAATAGCCAAACCAATGGGGCGAACGTCTTGAAATATCAAACAAAATATGGTTAAGCATGAGGGAGAAGGGGGTCCAAACAAAATACTCACTTAATTGAAATTTCTGAATCGATAAAATCCCAAACACAGAGTTGGGACCCAAGTTTATTAACCCCTTCAGTACCATGACGTATTATTCATCATATTCTGGTTACCGTTAGACGATTTTGTTTTGGTTTATAATTTACCACTAGGTCTGAAAAGGGTTAATACGATCCTCCCAATAAACCTTTTGAATAACTTTGGTCCTTCATAAACTGCATAAAATCTTGTAACTTTAGCCAGAATTAAAGGTAAAAACGTGTCATGGCGTTGAAGGGGTTATATCCCCTTTTATTACGGTGCGGTTTTACCATTACATTCTGGCTAGTATTAGAATATTTTTCTTAGCTTAGGAACGATCTCTAGCTACATTGTAAATAACATCAGTAACATTAATGGTGGAAACCTACACAAATAGCTGTAGAACACCGTAAATGAACAACATAATTTTTTTAATTAACAGCAGAAGACCGTAAATTATCAGT
The DNA here is from genome assembly GCA_032716605.1 of Paralithodes platypus. Taxonomy (NCBI): domain Eukaryota; kingdom Metazoa; phylum Arthropoda; class Malacostraca; order Decapoda; family Lithodidae; genus Paralithodes; species Paralithodes platypus. Next base: position 66,389,509 of record CM064575.1, on the reverse strand, counting down.
AGAATTTTTTTAAATTAACAGCAGAACGTAAATTATCAGTTGACAAATGTAAATTAACAGCAAAAGAACGTTAATTAACAGTAAAACACCGTAAATTATCAATACAATAATGTAAATTAACAGAAAAACGGTAATGAAAAGCATAAGAACGTTAATTAACAGTAGAGCACCGTAAATTATCAATACAGTAATGTAAATTAACAGAAGAACGTTAATTAACAGTAAAACACCGTAAATTATCAATACAATAATGTAAATTAACAGCAGAAGAACGTTAATTAACAGTAGAACACCATATATTGACAATAGTTAAAACCGTATTCCAAATTTAGTTTTTTTTAGCAGTATTCTACCTCTAGTGTACGTCATTAAGGTGGGCTGTTTCTGGCCCCCACTTCTCCTTCATGTTTAGCCCTATTATATGTGAGATTGTAAGATTTGTTCCCCGTTAGCTTGGCATATTGAGACCTAGCACCCCATTTCTTTGTCAATGTTATGATTATTCGTGCCGTTTAGTTGTGGATTTGTTCCTGGCGAGCGATAGCATGCATGCAATTTAGGAGCAACCGGCCTTTGGACGGGTAATTGTTGTACCGAATAATGTATACTGTACATTTATCCCCAAAGGGGGTCTTGGGGGTGTTTTCTTAAGCTTGATGGAGGTCAACTATAATTCTAACAAATAATTATAATAATAAAATAACACTGCCGATAGGTCTCTCGAGGATATACTATTATGCTCATTTTAATAACCTATATCATACTTATGATGTTTACAATTTACAATGTTAAACGTGGTTATTACCTTGGTTCCTTGATTTGCATGTTTGTCCCACAAACACACACTCATCACTCTCAACTTTGGGGGAGACGCTTATTACAGACAGCTTTGCCTTTTGTCTCCTTCATACAAATAGACAAAACAAAATATATACTGCTTAAATATTTCTTTCTCACTTCTCTTACAGTGTCGCCCTCCAGCATCATCGTGGGCAGTGTTGGCGACAGCGGTGTTGGCGACAGTGTTGGCAGTAGTGGTGGTGTGGTGGTGGAGGGTGTGGCTAACAGACAGTTGGGTCTGCAGTGTGTGGTACGGGGAGCCAAACCACCATCCAATGTTGCCTGGTATAGGAACGGTAATAAACTACATACAGGTTAGATTATTAACATTATAATTATAATGGTGTTCCTCCTGTTGTTCTCAAAAACTGTGCTTCCGTGCTGACTCCCTGCCTAGGCAAACTCTTTCGTCTCTGTCTATCCTCTAACGTCTTCCCTTCATGCTGGAAGTGTGCTCACATTCAACCTGTCCCAAAGAAGGGTGACCGCTCTCAACCCTCCAACTATCGTCCAATTGCTCTTATCTCTTGTCTTTCTAAAGTTTTTGAAACTATTCTTGCTTCCTTTCTTAAGCATTTCTCTTGGCATAATCTGCTCTCAGATCGCCAGTATGGCTTCCTTAAGGGTCGCTCTACTGGTGATCTTCTTTCATATCTTACTAACTCTTGGTCATCCTCCTTTCGGGACTTCGGTGAGACTTTTTCTATTGCACTAGACATATCGAAAGCCTTCGATAGAGTCTGGCATAAATCTTTAATTTCTAAACTACCCTCCTTCGGTTTCTATCCCTCCATCTGTGCCTTTGTCTCTAATTTCTTTTCCGGCCGTTCCATAGCTGCGGTTGGGACGGCCATTGTTCACTTCCTCACCCTATAAACTCTGGTGTTCCTCAGGGCTCTGTCCTATCTTCTATTCTCTTTCTAATTTGTATAAATGATCTCCTTAACTGTACCTTAATTTCCATCCATTCATACGCAGACGACTCAACCTTACACTACTCCATTAGTTTTTCAGAATGCCCCAGCCAGCAATCCCTCAACGACAAACGTAATGAAGCCATAGCACTCTTAAATTCTGATCTAAATACTATTTCCAATTGGGGCAGAGAAAACCTTGTTAACTTTAATGCTTCCAAAACCCAATTTCTCCATCTATCTACCCGTCAGGATCTCCCAGCGGACTATCCCTTATTCTTCAACAATACAAAAATCAACCCTTCATCTTCTCTCAATATTCTTGGTGTCTCTTTTTCTTCTGCTCTCATTTGGAAGGACCATATTACCAGTCTTGCTAAGGCAGCCTCCCAGAAGCTGGGTGTGCTCAACCACCTTAGGGGGTTCTTTTCCCCTGCACAGCTTCTTGCTCTGTACAGGGGCATAGTGCGCCCTTGTATTGAGTATTGTTCACATGTGTGGGGAGGTTCCTCTCACACCGCTCTCCTAGACAAAGTTGAAAGGAAGGCCTTTCGTATCATTAACTCCCGTCCACTCACCAACTCTCTGCAATCTCTCTCTCTCCGCCGCAATGTTGCATCTCTCTCGCTATTCTATCGCTACTATAATAATCAGTGTTCCTCAGAGCTATCCCAGTGCATACCACCTCCTTTACGTAGGGCACGTGGTACCCGTCTAGCAGCTCAATCCCACCCCTACTCTGTGCAACTCTCCAACCCAAGAGTACAAAGGAGTACAAAGGAAATCAAGCAACAACAGATCTAGTGACCCTTCTAGGCTGCTTGTCCTCCAAAACACTGAGGATCAAGTGTCCAAACAGTGGTTTAGAGTGGGTAAGGGAACATTGGAAAGGGAACTACTGCCCTGTCACTAACGTGGCAGGACTAGGAAGTTAGTAGGGGACAGATGGGTTAGTAACTGAGGGTGGGATAAAATAAAGTTATTCATTTACAAACGCAGTCAGTCGCGGGTTTGATGCGAGATATTTGTCTAAGCGGAGTTTAAATGAATCAACGATGCTGCAGTCTATAACGTCTCGGGGAAGCCCATTCCACAAGTTGACAACTCGATTGAAGAAGAAATTCTTAGATTCGTGTGAGTTAAAAGATTTACCAATAATTTTGCAACCGTTTCCCCGCGTGTAATTAGATTGGTCGATAGTGAAGTACTTACTACAGTTCATATTGTCGATGCCTTTGATGATTTTGAACACTTGAATTAAGTCACCTCTTAATCTGCGCTGGGTTAAAGGAAATAGATTTAATTCTCTAAGACGCTCTTCGTATGGTTTGTTCTTTAGGCTAGGTATCATTTTGGTAACTCTACGTTGAACTCGTTCTAGCTTGTTTATGTCTTTTTGGTAATAAGGGCACCAGCATTGAACGCAGTATTCCAGAAGAGGGCGGACTAAGGATTTGTAATGGGTTAGGATTACGTCTTTGGATTTATGCTCAAATGATCTGCCTATAAAGCCAATTATTTTGTTTGCCTTCTTAACAACTTCTGAACATTGTTGACTCGGTTTTAGGTTACTCGATATTGTTACTCCCAGATCGGTTTCTCTGTTTACATTCTTAAGCTGAGTGCCATTCATCGAATAGTTGCTTTCTCATTTAGGTATCCGATATGTAGTACTTTACATTTATCCGCATTGAAACTCATTTGTCAAATTTGAGAGTACGCTATTTGCAATTTTTTTATCGTCAGCAAATTTTGAGATTGTACAGGTGAGACCCTCATCTATGTCGTTGATGTAAATTAGAAAGAGAATTGGTCCTAGTACCGATCCCTGGGGTACCCCGCTACTTACATTGGTCCATTTAGATGCCTTACCGTTTATGACTACTCTTTGCTTTCTGTCGCTGAGCCAATTTTCTATCCATTTCAACACACCGTCTTGTATTCCATGCGCTTTTAGTTTTAGCAGTAAACGTTTGTGGGGAACTTTGTCAAAGGCCTTTTGAAAATCAAGGTATATAATATCTACAGCTTTACTCTCATCGTAGAGGTTGAGGATATTGTGGAAGAAGTCTAAGAGGTTTGTTAAACAGGAACGTTTTTTACGAAAGCCGTGTTGAGTATCTTTAAGTATGTTATTTTCCTCTAAGTGATTTACGAGTCTGTCTCTTATGACCGTTTCTAGCATTTTACATACAACTGAGGTTAAGCTAATTTGACGATAGTTACTGGGTAGGGATTTGCTGCCTTTTTTTAATATCGGTGTTATGTTGGCTATCTTCCACTGATCAGGCATAGTTCCAGACTGCAAGGATTTATTGAATAGTAATGTCAGTGGTTTGAAGAGCTCATCCTTAGCTTCCTTTAGAACTCTAGGCGAGATTGTATCAGGTCCAGGCGTTTTATTTACCTTGAGTTTATCTAAACAATTCAATACTTCTCTCTCTGTAACGGTGATATTGCTTAGAACATCTGAATTATCAATCTGAATCGGCGATGGTGTAGGGATATCACTGAGGTCTTCTGTTGTAAAAACTGATGCAAAGAAGGTATTGAGGGCATTACTCATATGTACTTCGTCTTTGGTGTATTCTCCATTTTCATCGACTAACGGTCCAACAGTTGAAGTAATTACTTTTTTCTTTCTGATATAACTATAGAATTCTTTCGGGTTTGTTTTACTTTGATTCGCAATATGCAACTCTAGGGTCTTTTTACTTTGCTTAATTAACTTTTTGGCTTTGCGTCGTAGCTCTACAAATTTCACCCGTTCTTCGTCATTTTGTGAGGATTTTAATCTATCATTAGCAAATTTTTTAGCAAGCAGGCAGTTTGAAATATCTTTATTCCACCATTTGGGCTTATTATTATGGCCTGGACGCCGTATTTTCGATGGTATGCAGTCTTGCACTGCTTTTAGGTAAGTGGTTTCGAATAACTTCCAAGATGTATTTATGTCGTTATTGTTAATTAAAAAGCTCCAGTCAGTTTCTTTAAACATAGCTCTAAGTTTATGAAAGTTTGCTTTCTTGAAATTAGGGACTTTTTCGATGCTGCTATTTGGTTCGTTACTAGTAAAGTTTAAAGTGAAAGTTATCGTACGATGGTCGCTGTTACTGAATTCATCACCAACATTCAAATTCTCCATTAATTCTTCTTTTGTTGCAAGTACAATGTCAAGAACGTTATTACCACGGGTCGGTGTTCGAACAAATTGATAAAGCGAACTCTCTTGCAAGTTCGTATACAAGTCATGTCCGGAGTGTGAAGTAAGAGTATCGCCCCACTTGGTCACAGGTAAATTAAAGTCGCCAAAAATATGGTATCTTGTGAGTTACTTACATCTGCAATTTGTTCATAAATTTCTCGGTCAGTTTGCACTGATTGAGCTGGAGGTCTGTATATTAATGCAAGTATTAGTTTTGTACCTTTATTATTCTTTATTAGCACAAAAGATGTGTCGACGTTCACAATTTGAGGTTTTGACAAGAGGGTCGGGTTAAGACTTTCTTTGATATAAAATAAAACGCCACCTCCATTTTTATTTATTCGGCTTTTCTCAAACATTACATAACCGGGAAGTGAATACTCTGCTAAAAAGTCTCTATCTACTGTATTGAGCCAAGATTCTGTTATACCAATCACATCATAATTTTCAGTAAACACTAGTTCCTCTAAATCTGAAAATGTATTGCGTATGCTACGAGCGTTTGCATAGAAAACCTTTAAAGTTGCGGTTTTAGAACTCACAGAACGTTCTTTAATCAAATTTTTGGTTCTGATCGGATCTACATTTACATTCATGGCTGACATCGGTCCTCGGTCGTTATCCCTGGCGGTTTTGAATTTGGGTCGTGTTGGTGGAGCTTTATCCAAATTCGCGGTTCTTGACAGATTAGCATTTAATTCCTTCGCAGGTTGCCGCCCTCGCTGTCTTCGGTCCTCCTTCCTGGTTGTCCTGTGCTGAGTCGATTTCTTCTCCGAAAATCCTTCACCGCATCGTTGAGAAGACACCCAAAACGTGCTGCTCCCACCTGGTTCAGATGAACTCCATCGTCCGAAAACAAATAGTCATCGTAGTAGAAATTGTCCCAGGTGTCGACGAATCCCACGTTTTCCTTCCTGCAGAGGTTTGCTAGACAACGATTTGTGCTGGTGGCTATGTTGTAAAATCGGCTCTCTACACCAAACCGGGGGACGATTCCTGAGACGATGATCCTTGATGACTTCTCCTTAAACGACTTGATCAGCTGCTGGTACTTTAAAAGCAAATCTTCCGACCGGGTTCGCTGTACATCGTTGGATCCAACGTGGATGACGTACATTGTATTAGCAGGGGCCAGCTTAGATACTTCGTCAACTGCAGCAACTACATCGTCCACACCACCTCCAGGGATACAAAAACGCTTCCTGGTCTTAGGTGCTCTGGCGCAAAACTCTGTGAGCTGACCACGTATCATCGAGTCTCCCACGAGCCGGACTTCTTCTATTTCCGCTTCGTCATCTGAGTCTGCGAGTATCTGGAAGCGGTTTTGACACTCGGTAATCGGTATGGGTTTCCTGGTCTTGGGGCAAACGTTGTTCCTAACAACACGGAAGTTGTCTTGAGGGGGAAGAGAGTTACTATTTGTTTCTTGAGTATCGGAACCATCAGATGAAATGGCTACTGCAGGCGTTGAATTGTTGGCAGTTGACGTTGGGGCGTTGGTGGCTGCTGGAGTTGCGGTGACAATTGAAGTTTGTGGTACTCCAACGTTGAGTGTTACAAACTCTTGGAGTGATTCCAGCTTCATGGTGAGGACGTTGATCTTGTTGTAGGCTTCATCTAATTTCACTGTCAAATTCTCTTGTTGCTGGCAGAGACGGCAGACTTGAAGATCGACAGTAACAAACATGGACTCACCAAACCTACTGGCGCAGTTCGTACAAGTGCGAGGTATGGTAACAGTCAGTTTCTTCAGATCACTTCACTCACTTTAAAACACTTAACTCACTTTAAAACACTTAACTCACTTTAAAACACTTCACTCACTTTAGAAACACTTCAATCACTTCAACCGAAAACAATGTTGAAATACACAACAATAGGTTATCAGGGGTGATAGCCTAACCGAAAACAAAAAATTTGAGATACGCAGAATTAGGCTTCCAGGGGCGATAGCCTAACCAAAAGTTTTTAAAAAATTTAAATACGCACCAATAGGCTACCAGCGTTGAATAGCCTAACCGAAAATAATAAAATTGAAATACGCAGAAATAGGCTACCAGGTGTGATAACCTAACCTTAAACAAATATATATATATAACAGAATATGTAACTAAATATACAATTCACCAAATAAATATTATATAAAAATAAAGTGTGACCGCACACAAGGGGTTAATATACAGTATCAACAGATGGCCCTGGTGTCACTGTAGCCTACTCTTTTTAGATAAAACAAAACAAAATATATCAGTCAAAGGTTACTACAAGATCGTGCAAGCAACAACTAAAATTACAGATATATATAGCTACAGTAGAATACTAAATACAATATCTACTAGAGTTAATAAGAACAACAGATTGGCTGGCTATAGGCTAGGCTAGGTTTGGATTAGGTTAAAAGCTTGGCAGGTTGGGTTAGGCTAGGTTAGTTTGTACAAATACCACCCTTAGCTTAAAGTAAAATCACTCTGAGGAGAAAAAGTCAAGAATATATCTAGGGGGAAAAGATAAATGAATGCACTTAAATTTACTACAAAATTGGCTGGAATTTAATATGTATAATCCCCCTAAAAGTTTGTTTACAAAATGGCGTCGGCGTTCGTTCCTGTAGGCAGGTTAGTTAGTACACAATATTGTTTATTAGCAAATTAATATGCAAATCTTTACTTACATACAAGGCAGTTAAATTGATACTTACTACAGTAGGTAATGGGTAAATTTAGGGGCTACGATTTTATATCAACTAAGAAGAGAGCGTTTGTTTACAAACAAAACAAAACAACAGATGGCGCTAGTGGCGCCCTGTCCGAGCAGGAGTCTTGTGATAAACACAAAGTTTATCAGTCAATACACAGCGAAATATCGTGCAGTGTTACTTACTAAACTACAGGATGGTTAAACGTGCTCTTAACCACCTTTCATGCACAAGAATGAAGAGGATGAGTAGTTAATACTCAAATTATGATCGATATCGTGAGAGCGTTGACAGAGCGTCTGCAGCGTCTGGCGGTAGCGAGGTAGAATGAAACATTACTCTCAAACTTTCTTCTACTCAACAGCTGAGCTCTGGAACTCTCTCCCAGAATCAGTCTTTCCCTCTTCCTATGACTTAAATTGCTTCAAACTCCGTGTGTCCAGGCATTTTGGCTCGAACGTCCTTTGATTTTGGCCCTGTCACTATTTCAACTATGGGGGAGGCACTCGCTATAGGCAGTTATGCCTTTTGCCTCCCTCAATCACATAGAAAAAAAAAAAAAAAAATACAGTATATATAATTGTGTGCTTTTATTTGATATGCCCTACGACTTGTGTATGAAATGGAGTTCTTTCTCCAAGTAGAATTTCCCTTATCTGTAATGTTAATAGGAAAATGTTAAGTAATTTTTAGCACACCGTGGTACAGTAGTTTGCGTTATAGTCAGACAGTTAATCGGTGGTTAATGACAAAGCTCAAAGTTCTGAAACAATTGGAAACTGTTCGAAACTAATGCATCAGTAGGCTCCTGACCTTTGACCAGTGAGGACGTACCCAGTGACCGCTCGTGACATACCTGTTTATCCCCTAGTGAGGTGAACATTCTTAGTGATGGCTTGTGCTGATGAGATTGTCACCTCTTCCCATGTTCTCCAGCTTTGTCTCGCTTTGCAAGAGAGGCTGGAGAATGTTGAGCTCGAGGTCCAATCTCTCAAGGATGAGAACTTAGCATTGAAGATGGCATTTGAGGAAAACAAAAATGCCACTGGTGTAGGAAACCCGGACTCTTCCTGGAAGGTGGCATCTTCAAGAGGAATGAAATTAACCTTCCAGAAGCAGTATGTGACTGTTAAAAACAAGTATAGCGCCCTGGATGACGAGTGTGATGGCAGTGAAGGGGGAAAGGAGGAAGGAGATGACCCGTCTTACAGCGGGGCAGTGAGAGGGGAGGGGAGGAAATCTGCAGCTACTTCTGCTGCTTCTACTTCTGCTACAGGCCGGCAACAGAAAACAGCTAAGTCTATTTTAATTGTAGGGGATTCAATGGTTAAATACCTTGGCAGGGCTACTAACACACATGTTGGTAAAGTTGTCTGTCTGCCTGGTGCCGGAGTCGAGAGGGTGGCAGAAAAGCTAGATGGTGTCATGGAAGCGAGTGGAGAGGACCCCATCATCTTCCTCAACGCAGGGAGCAACGACATTTGGAAATGCAGGACTGAGGAGTTGCTCACCACGTACCAGGAAATGTTGGAGAGGATCAAGGAGAAGGGTGGAGTTCCTGTGGTACACAGTATCCTACCAAGAAGAGGGGTAAGGAAGGAATGGTCCTCCACGGCAATTGGTGTAAATAGCCGGCTGGAGAAGTATTGCAAGGCAAATACTATTCCATTCCTGGATAACTGGACCCTCTTTTATGGTAAGGATGAACTGTATGCCCAGGATGGAGTACATCTCTCTCGACTAGGAGTTTCGACCTTAGCCAGCTCACTCGACAAGTTTGTTGCGGGGTTTTGTTAATAAACCATAGGTGTGTAAGTAAAATAGAATCCCAGCCACATGAAATTGATAGTAATAACGAACATTCTGATAGCGTAGCTTTTCCGTCTAGGTCCAGTAGTTCAACAGGTAAAAATAAATTAGTTAAAAACAATAGAAAAATAGTTGCAAATACAAGTAATAGTTTGAGGGTTTATTATACAAATTGCAGGAGCTTATGTAACAAAATGAACGAACTTAGAGCACTGGTTAGCAAAGAAAATATAGACATAATAGCGCTAACTGAAACATGGATTAATACAGAAACCAGGCATTTTTTAGCAGAGTTTGATATACCGGGATATAGTTTGTTTAAATATGACCGAACAAGTAGGAGGGGCGGCGGTATAGCAGTGTTTGTCAGGAGTTCATGAAAAAGCTGTACTAAATCAGGTATTAGAGTAAATAATGAAATTGAAAGTGTTTGAGTAGAAGTTAACGAAGGTAGTGAGACCTTAGTTATTGGAGTTATGTATAGACCGCCAAATATGAGTAGAAATGACGGAACATCATTATGGGAGGAAATTAACACCTTACGAGCGGCCTATGCGGTTTATTTATGTGTACCGCCCAGCGGGGTGTTTTTAGCCAAAATAGGGCTGTTTACGTGATCATTTTCATGCCTAAATAAGACCCAGAACATAAAACAAGTATCTATCCCTGAAAGGGCATAAACAGAGCTTTCGAATGACACCATAACGATCCTTGTATGATGGATAGTTTTCTTGCAATAACCGTGCAACGCGAGTGCAAAAAGCAGGTAATTCGGTACTTTCGGTACATAATTGAGTATGTAGCGAGTGAGAGAGGGAGGAGGGAGCTGAGATTTGTGTCAGTAGGTTCGCCGCGGTGGTCTGGAGCAGTCATACGCTCGCTAGTCTCCTGCCACCACTTGTCTCTCTCTCTCAGCCACATTACGTGCTGAAATTGCCACTCGACCTATGTCGAGCGCCGCCACATAGTCCAGCTTTATTTAACTCGACTTAAGTGGTGAGCCGCTTTTTAAGGGTTAAAATAGCATCAAGGTTTAGCAACGTGTGCATTATGGGGGATTTTAATTTCCCTAATATAGATTGGCAACAACAAATAGGCGACTCTGATTCAAAGGAGTTTATTGAGGTAGTACAAGATAGTTTTTTATCTCAATTCATAGATACGCCGACTAGAGGTGATAATATTCTCGATTTAGTTTTCAGTAACAATGAACATATGATAAATAGAGTAGAAATCGGGGACCACCTAGGAAATAGTGATCACAATTCTGTGTATTTTAATATACAATGGAAAGGTAATACCAGAGAGAATTCAACATTAATACCTGACTTCAGAAAAGCCAATTATGGTGGGTTAAGAGGCGTTAGCGGACCCTATGGTCAAAAAATTAAGTCGATCCAGGTGTCCAAATGAGTGTATCCTTTCTCAGGCACCTGTCATCTTAAGTCAGGAAGAGAAGTCAAACTTGGTAGATACATACGATAATTTTATCAAGTCAGTATTCAATGCGCAAAATAAATATATCCCTAAAAGAAAATTTAGATCAACGCAGAACCAACCCAAATGGATGAATAAGAACATAAGAACATAAGAAAATGGGAGTCTGCAGAAAGCCGATTGGCCTAAGCAAGGCAGATCCCTGTCCCACACAACCCCAGTTCAATTACAAAGCCCAATTATAGGCTCAACACTCTAATACCCTGAGGATCATCTTACCAAAACGGTTAGAGGTTAACGCAGGATTATGGGGGTATGCAGAGTGCTGATTGGCCCAACCCGGCTGATCCCCTTCACACCCAACCCTTCTCGTCCATATGCTTATCCAATTTTATCTTAAAGCTCCCTACCGTTTTAGACCCCACTATAGCACTTGGTAGTCCATTCCACCCATCTACAACTCTGTTACCAAACCAATATTTGCCTATATCTTTTCTGAAACGAAATTTATCTAATTTGAAACCATTGGTACGAGTTCTTTCGCTATCACTGAGCTTTAGTACATTTGTCATGTCCCCTTTGTTAATCCCACTAACCCACTTGAACACCTCTATCATATCCCCTCTAACTCTGCGTCTCTCTAACGAATGTAAACCTAATTTCTTCAACCTTTCTTCATACGAAAGATTTCTAATATTTTTGTCATTCTAAGCTGTACTCTCTCCAATGAATCTATGTCCATTCTGTAATAAGGACACCAAAATTGGACAGCATAATCCATATGGGGTCTCACTAATGACAAGTAAAGTTTTAAGATAACATCAGCAGTTCTGTTACTCACACTCCTAGAGATGAACCCGATAATCCTGTTTGCCTTATTACGAACGCTTATACACTGTTTTCTAGGCTTCAAATCATTGCTAACAAACACACCTAGATCTTTCTCACAGTCTGAATTTTCTAATTCTAAATTAGCTAGTTTATATTTAACATTTGTATGCATCTTCCCTATCTTTAATACCTTGCATTTGTCAATGTTAAACTTCATCTGCCAATTTACTGACCATTCATGTAAGGTATCTAGATCCCTTTGGAGGCACTCTATATCACTATCTGAATCAATTGATCTCCCCATTTTAGTATCGTCTGCGAATTTACTTATCCTACTAGTTATACCTAAATCTAGGTCATTTATGTATATAAGAAACAACAGGGGACCTAATACCGATCCCTGGGGGACACACTTTGGACTGCTCCCCACTCTGACTTGGTACCATTTATGCTGACTCTCTGTTTCCTACCAATTAGCCATGACCTAATCCATCCCAACAACGATCCTCCTTTTCCATGTGCCCCACCTTTCTCATCAATCTCTCATGAGGGACTCTGTCGAAAGTTTTACTGAAATCTAAATAAATAAATCATATGACTTGTCACTATCTACTGCTTCATATACCTCTGAGAAAAAGCTAAGCAAATTAGTAAGGCAAGAACGTCCCTGAGTGAATCCATGCTGAGAAGAATTTATTAAGTTAAATTTGTCTAAGTGGCTTCTAATTTTCCTAGCAATAATAGACTATTAGATCTTCTAGGAAAAAAGAGAGGAATATATAGAAAAATTAAAAAAGGCGAAATTCACCTACTTGCTTACTATAAGAATCTATCACGACAGGTAAAAAAGGATATTAGTAAAGAAAAAAGAAATTATGAAATTAAGGTTGCCAATGACTCAAAAAATAATCCTAAAGCTTTTTACCAACTATATAAGTCCAAGGTTAGAGATGTAATTGGTCCCCTTAAAACTTCGATAGGAGATATGACAGAAAATTATTTAGAAATGTGCAGTACATTAAATAGTCAATTTCTTTCCGTTTTCACTAATGAAAATTTGGCACAGTTTCCAGAAGTCCGTAAGGCATACAGCGATAGTATAGAAAATAGGTTAAGTACGGTTACTATAAGTAGAAATGATGTGCTTAAGGAAATTGACAGACTGAAACCTCATAAATCGCCTGGTCCTGATGAGGTATATGCTAGAGTATTAAAAGAATGCAGAGATGAGTTAAGTTACCATTAACATTTCTATTTAACAAGTCATTAGAAACAGGTATAGTTCCAGAAGCTTGGAAGCTTGCAAATGTAGTTCCGATCTTCAAAAACGGTGATAAATCAATAGCATCCAATTACCGTCCCATTAGTCTCACTTCAATCATAGGAAAGCTACTAGAGTCAATTATTGCTAGGAAAATGAGAAACCACTTAGAAACATTTAACTTAATAAATTCTTCTCAGCATGGATTCACTCAGGGACGGTCTTGCCTTACTAATTTGCTTAGTTTTTTCTCAGAGGTATATGAAGCAGTAGATAATGACAAGTCATATGATATTATATATTTAGATTTCAGTAAAGCTTTCGACAGAGTCCCTCATGAGAGATTGATAAGAAAGGTTGAGGCACATGGAATAGGTGGGGCGTTGTTAGGATGGATTAGGTCATGGCTAATTGGTAGGAAGCAGAGAGTCAGCAAAAATGGTACCAAGTCAGAATGGGGAGCAGTCAAAAGTGGTGTCCCCCAGGGATCGGTATTAGGTCCCCTGTTGTTTCTTATATACATAAATGACCTAGATTTAGGTATAACTAGTAGGATAAGTAAATTCGCAGACGATACTAAAATAGGGAGATCAATTGATTCAGATAGCGATATAGAGTGCCTCCAGAGGGATCTAGATACCTTACATGAATGGTCAGTAAATTGGCAGATGAAGTTTAACATTGACAAATGCAAGGTATTAAATATAGGGAAGATGCAAACAAATGTTAAATATAAACTAGCTAATTTAGAATTAGAAAATTCAGACTGCGAGAAAGATCTAGGTGTGTTTGTTAGCAATGATTTGAAGCCTAGAAAACAGTGTATAAGCGTTCGTAATAAGGCAAACAGGATTCTCGGGTTCATCTCTAGGAGTGTGAGTAACAGAACTGCTGATGTTATCTTAAAACTTTACTTGTCATTAGTGAGACCCCATATGGATTATGCTGTCCAATTTTGGTGTCCTTATTATAGAATAGACATAGATTCATTGGAGAGAGTACAGCGTAGAATGACAAAAATGATCCATAATATTAGAAATCTTCCGTATGAAGAAAGGTTGAAGAAATTAGGTTTACATTCGTTAGAGAGTCGCAGAGTTAGAGGGGATATGATAGAGGTGTTCAAGTGGGTTAGTGGGATTAACAAAGGGGACATGACAAATGTACTAAAGCTCAGTGATAGCGAAAGAACTCGTACCAATGGTTTCAAATTAGATAAATTTCGTTTCAGAAAAGATATAGGCAAATATTGGTTTGGTAACAGAGTTGTAGATGGGTGGAATGGACTACCAAGTGCTATAGTGGGATCTAAAACTGTAGGGAGCTTTAAGATAAAATTGGATAAGCATATGGACGAGAGGGGTTGGGTGTGAAGGGGGATCAGCAGGGTTGGGCCAATCAGCACTCTGCAGACCCCCATAATCCTGCGTTAATCCCTAACCGTTTTGGTAAGATGATCCTCAGGGTATTAGAGTGTGGAGCCTATAATTGGGCTTTGTAATTGAATTGGGGTTGTGTGGGACAGGGATCTGCCTTGCTTAGGCCAATCGGCTTTCTGCAGACTCCCATTTTCTTATGTTCTTATGTTTTATGTTCTTATAAAACATTACATCAGTACAGCAGTTTGTCACACAAAGGACAAAATAGTCGGACAAATGTCAATTCTAACGACATTGCCACAGGAATAATGTGTCAATGCAACAAATGTAACAACAACAAATACTATTACTTTGACAATTAAAGAAAATGAAATTCCATAGCAACAAACGAATCTGAAGCTTCGAATCTATGCCTTCCCTCCCGCACAGTCTACATACCCCTCCCCTATGGCATGTTTACCTTGTAAGGCCTGTCTCTGCCTTCAGAACAGTGCCTCGTCGTCGTCGCAACGCCCGCATTTCGGAGGAGGATAAACTACGGATAATTGCAAAATACGAGGCAAACGAAGACTTCCTCATCACCGCAGCTGATCTAGGCATTAAGAGGACAACAGCTTATGGCATCATTCGACAGTACCAAAACACGGGCCACGTGCATGACAACCGTCACCGTGCAGGTAACTATGGTGTACTGTGCACTTTGTGCAGTTAACCCTTTCAGGATCTTGACACCTCTTGACGGTTTCTTGTGGTTATCATTAGACGTTTTTATACAGTTTAGAAAGGATCTGAGGGACTTAAATGGTAAAAGGTATTACCATTCACCCCCTGACTTCCATATACCCTTCCAAATCTGAATATAATCGTCTACTAATAGGCCGAAGAAAACAATTATTATGTTCCTTCCAACAACCAACTATACTCCTAAAATCGATTAATGAAATTTTACAAACACATTTGGCAGTCCGTGGATTCGAACCCAGGATGCTCACACCGAAAATCAACACCTTATGCATCGCACCACGAAGACAGTTAAAGAATAGTGGACACTGCCTACGATTTATGGAACTTCGAATCCTGCATATCAATCTAAGCATGTACACACATCCCAACTGCAACTCACGTAGGCTATGCATATGTGAATGGAAAGAGCAATTAATGGGGCCTTAACCACTAGGGAAGTCCTCTCGATAAATTACCCCTGAACCAATATCAATTATTATGTTCCTTCCAACAACCAACTATACTCCTAAAATCGATTAATGAAATTTTACAAACACATGTGGCAGTCCGTGGATTCGAACCCAGGATGCTCACACCGAAAATCAACACCTTATGCATCGCACCACGAAGACAGTTAAAGAATGGTGTATCGTATAAATACGATAGAATATGACTCTTTTGTGATCTCGTATGTCTCTGTGACGTCACGATCTCTCCTACAGCACGACGTAGGACGAGTAGATCGTATATTATAAGATTGTAAATAAGTTAAGTTATAAAAGGCCTAATATGCTATTAAGCAATATTGCCATGGTCTTATGTAGTATATATGAATTTATCGTATATATTAATATAATTTATCGTATAGAGCAACCTAAATGCGGTACGATAATTTGGGCTCCTGGCGGTTTGCCAAGGCAGCAAGGTGTGCTTTTGAGGTACGCCAGAGCCTTCACGAACACCAACCAGTTAACATCTAATTTTCCGCCCTCAGTTGATCGTGCTTTTGTGCCTCTAATCACAATACACATACAGCAATACACACAGCTACACCATCACGACGCTCTCATCGACATCATGACTGACTGATAGATAAGCATAAATTAATAATCATGTCCATTCCCATGTAATCATTTATTCTTTCTTTAACTTGACTCGAGTCTTGGGACCGAAGTCTCGTTCCCCAGTGTCCACCGCCATATTGGGTAAAACGTTCTCCCTTGCCTCATTGCCACGTGGAACTATTGGTGAGTTAATTCCTGGCTAATATTAACCCTTATAACCTTACCCTATATATACATTTATTATGTGAGACCTTTGGATATAAATTAGCTTGTTTCAGATTGAATTCAATTTAGATATAGAGTAGTTTTCATTTAGATTGATTTTATTTTATTCATTATAGCTTAGTAATATTTAACTTCCATTGATAGTTTACCACATGGTGGACACTGCCTACGATTTATTATGCAACTTCGAATCCTGCATATCAATCTAAGCATGTACACACATCCCAACTGCAACTCACGTAGGCTATGCATATGTGAATGGAAAGAGCAATTAATGGGGCCTTAACCACTAGGGAAGTCCTCTCGATAAATTACCCTTGAACCAATATCAATTATTATGTTCCTTCCAACAACCAACTATACTCCTAAAATCGATTAATGAAATTTTACAAACACATGTGGCAGTCCGTGGATTCGAACCCAGGATGCTCACACCGAAAATCAACACCTTATGCATCGCACCACGAAGACAGTTAAGAATGGTGGACACTGCCTACGATTTATTATGCAACTTCGAATCCTGCATATCAATCTAAGCATGTACACACATCCCAACTGCAACTCACGTAGGCTATGCATATGTGAATGGAAAGAGCAATTAATGGGGCCTTAACCACTAGGGAAGTCCTCTCGATAAATTACCCTTGAACCAATATCAATTATTATGTTCCTTCCAACAACCAACTATACTCCTAAAATCGATTAATGAAATTTACAAACACATGTGGCAGTCCGTGGATTCGAACCCAGGATGCTCACACCGAAAATCAACACCTTATGCATCGCACCACGAAGACAGTTAAAGAATGGTGGACACTGCCTACGATTTATTATGCAACTTCGAATCCTGCATATCAATCTAAGCATGTACACACATCCCAACTGCAACTCACGTAGGCTATGCATATGTGAATGGAAAGAGCAATTAATGGGGCCTTAACCACTAGGGAAGTCCTCTCGATAAATTACCCTTGAACCAATATCAATTATTATGTTCCTTCCAACAACCAACTATACTCCTAAAATCGATTAATGAAATTTTACAAACACATGTGGCAGTCCGTGGATTCGAACCCAGGATGCTCACACCGAAAATCAACACCTTATGCATCGCACCACGAAGACAGTTAAAGAATGGACACTGCCTACGATTTATTATGCAACTTCGAATCCTGCATATCAATCTAAGCATGTACACACATCCCAACTGCAACTCACGTAGGCTATGCATATGTGAATGGAAAGAGCAATTAATGGGGCCTTAACCACTAGGGAAGTCCTCTCGATAAATTACCCCTGAACCAATATCAATTATTATGTTCCTTCCAACAACCAACTATACTCCTAAAATCGATTAATGAAATTTTACAAACACATGTGGCAGTCCGTGGATTCGAACCCAGGATGCTCACACCGAAAATCAACACCTTATACATCGCACCACGAAGACAATTGAAGAATGGTGGACACTGCCTACGTTGTATTATGCAACTTCGAATCCTGCATATCAATCTAAGCATGTACACACACATCCCAACTGCAACTCACGTAGGCTATGCATATGTGAATGGAAAGAGCAATTAATGGGGCCTTAACCACTAGGGAAGTCCTCTCGATTACCCCTGAACAATCAATTATTATGTTCCTTCCAACAACCAACTATACTCCTAAAATCGATTAATGAAATTTTACAAACACATGTGGCAGTCCGTGGATTCGAACCCAGGATGCTCACACCGAAAATCAACACCTTATGCATCGCACCACGAAGACAGTTACAGTATGGTGGACACTGCCTACGATTTATTATGCAACTTCGAATCCTGCATATCAATCTAAGCATGTACACACATCCCAACTGCAACTCACGTAGGCTATGCATATGTGAATGGAAAGAGCAATTAATGGGGCCTTAACCACTAGGGAAGTCCTCTCGATAAATTACCCCTGAACCAATATCAATTATTATGTTCCTTCCAACAACCAACTATACTCCTAAAATCGATTAATGAAATTTTACAAACACATTTGGCAGTCCGTGGATTCGAACCCAGGATGCTCACACCGAAAATCAACACCTTATGCATCGCACCACGAAGACAGTTAAAGAATGGTGGACACTGCCTACGATTTATTATGCAACTTCGAATCCTGCATATCAATCTAAGCATGTACACACATCCCAACTGCAACTCACGTAGGCTATGCATATGTGAATGGAAAGAGCAATTAATGGGGCCTTAACCACTAGGGAAGTCCTCTCGATAAATTACCCCTGAACCAATATCAATTATTATGTTCCTTCCAACAACCAACTATACTCCTAAAATCGATTAATGAAATTTTACAAACACATGTGGCAGTCCGTGGATTCGAACCCAGGATGCTCACACCGAAAATCAACACCTTATGCATCGCACCACGAAGACAGTTAAAGAATGGTGGCCACTGCCTACGATTTATTATGCAACTTCGAATCCTGCATATCAATCGAAGCATGTACACACATCCCAACTGCAACTCACGTAGGCTATGCATATGTGAATGGAAAGAGCAATTAATGGGGCCTTAACCACTAGGGAAGTCCTCTCGATAAATTACCCCTGAACCAATATCAACGAAGGGCGTCCTAGGATCGTGAAAGGGTTAAATTGTAGGCTATATTATCTACAGTATCAGAGTACCCAGCCAGAAAAGTGGCTAGAAATGGGCGGTGTGGTGTGGTGTGGTGCGGAGTGGTGTGACTGGCGTGATGTTATGTGTTGATGTGGAATGTTACGATGTGCTGTGGCGTTACAAGGTTGGGCGTGGTTTGTGAGGTGACATGGTGCGGTATAGCTGTGTGAGGTGTTGTGCAGTACAGTCGTTGAAATTCCCCTTTCCCCGGCCAAAGCTGTTAGGAACACTGGACGGGTTAGACACCTCCCCTCCCTCTTCCGTCCTTATATGCCTGTAGGATACTCCCACATTTTAAGAGCATGGTGCTATAATAGGAGGAAGGGGAGGGGAGGAGTCTCCCCTGTTGCAGTGGTACTAACTAGGAAAGGGAAGGCAATGGATTCCGAGACTGTACCCGATGTGTGGAATGTGAATTAATATGTTGCGTTTAAGATATTGTACGCTACTTTACATTTAAGGTCCACTTACTTACTCTGTATACATTTCCTTGCAGGTAGACAGCACAAACTTGATGACGAGTCGCTGGACTTCCTGGTGTTGATGATTGAGGCTGTTCCGACAATCCCCATAAAGGAGTTAAATGAAACACTGCGGAATACCTGGCCAGGAAAGCAGCTGGTATGCGATAACACAGTTGCAAGAGCATTGGATGGTGCCTTAATAACTCTAAAGAAATGTGACAACGTTCCCCAGGACAGAAATTCACCTGCAAATAAGGATGCTGGAGTGGAATATGCACATTATATGTATGAGACAGGACTTCAAAAGCACCGTGTCAATGTGGATGAGACTTTTTACAATATGTACACAAAGCGCACGTATGGTCGTGCGGCACGAGGTGAGTGTGTCGTGCGAACCGTTGGGGGACAGCGAGGTGGAAACATAACGCTGATAGCCGCTATCTCTGATGCTGTGGGATTACTCTACCAGGAAATACATGTCCGGAGTGTTACCCAGGAGATCTTTCACAATTTTCTAACTAACCTTGAGGTTATTCTTGAAGGCGAAGACACTGTTGTCGTCATGGATAACGCTCCATGCCATCGTCGTGCTGCACAGTCCATGACGAACCATGTAGTAAAGTATCTCCCACCATATTCACCTTTTCTTAACCCCATAGAGAACTGCTTTGGGGTCCTCAAAGCTACCCTGAAGCATCACCTCAATAACATTGCAGGCTGTTGTGATGCTGCTGCAGCCAGGAGAGTGGGCCAGACTTTCAGGGCTTACCGCAAGGAAAAACTATGTGGGGCGATGGAGGAGGCTTTAGTTGTGATAACACCACAACTAACGCAAGCAAATTATGTGCATAGTAACAGTTATCTGATGAAATGCCTACACAAGGAAGATGTATGGGATTAATGGTATCCAGCATAGACTGCACTGCTACTGTAATGAGACGTGCATGTAATATTTTGGTACAAAACTTATCAATTTAACTATTTTGTTCTTTGTACTTAACACTGCATACAAGTGTATGCAAGTACTTTTAAATAGATTGGTATCTTACGTTACAAACATTAAACGGTTTGAAAAGACTGTACTGCTACTAATGAGACGTGCACGTAATACTTGGTATAAAACTTATCAATTTAACTATTTTTTCTTTGCATTTAACACTGCATACAAGTGTATGCTAGTAATTCTAAATAGTGAGGGCAATCGGTACTAAATAGGACAAGAATTACTCACAAGGTGATACAAGCATAAAACTTTCCACAATAGTTCACAAAGACCTATTTTACAATTTCAGGGCAGGAGCCACCGAGATTTCCGTGTTGCATAGCAACGGTTGCTAGGCAAATCTTTTCCTTAGCAACCGGCAGCAACAATGCAGTTTCTGGAAAACTGTGAGGTGCTATGGTTTTTTCTCAACTCCTTGTTCTAAAAAACATGTAGCATTACATTTGGAGATCATATACAAGAATTATGTGGCATAAAATCCAATTTAGGGCAAGTCAGGCTATAAAAATGCCACTCATAAAGCTTCAGACACTGTTGTCACAGTCACGTTTGCATTTGCAGTAGGCTGTGCATTTTAGATGCACATCAACACATTTGCAGTCTGTGCATCCTCCTCGGCAAGAACACTTCAGTAGTTCTGGGCAGGTTGCACTGGCTTCGGGCAAGTTAGACCACAGAGGCCTCCACTTTTCTGGGCAAGTCCATCCCCACTCACTTGGAGAGGGCAACTGTCGTTCTGGCACCGTGGTGCAGCCCCAGTGGTGCCCACTGTGACGCCTCCCGGCGTTAACAGAATGGTTGCGTGTGGCATTGCAGCTCGCTAGCGCTCGCCAGGATGGGGGGATGGGCTACAGTTGTCCTAGAATGATCTGCTTTATGTTATTAGTGTCGTGTTGCCACAGACAGTCTAGAAATGGTCTTTGTTTTGGTCTGTGACCGCGCCTTATATTTTATATTCGCTATAATATAAATGTTGCTTGTGTGGGAGGCGAGCGAGAGACGGTGAGGGGGTACACCTGGCAGCGGGGTGAGCTATCATGCGGCTCGCTTGGGCGCTGACGGCGTTGGCGGCCGGGTGGTCAACTAGTCCCTGCCCATCGCGGCCTCGTGTTTTTTACCAGCTCAGAGCTTGCCTGACACGCGTATCGTCTACATCCTTTGCAATTCTGTCCCCCATACTCGCCACTTTGCATACTATTTCTCTCTCTCGACTTCTCCTTTCTCATTCTCTAATCTTTATTAAACTCAACATCCCTTCTGGTTTCAGCATAGACGTTCACCGTCGGCCAGTCATATTGTACGCGAAGCTCTCAGATATTTCTATGTATGAGGTTTGGAGAGACGGACTTTTCCGTGTGTGTCCTCTCTCGGGAAGGTTGTAGACCGGTATATGTCTCCCTGGCAAGGTGTTGAGTGATTCTGCTTGGTTATTTAAAGCTAGACTGGGGGTAAGGTTACTGTGTCGTTGTCTCCGATGTGTGCAGTGTTAGCTAAGCCCTGCACGACATCGACAGGTACTGTGGGAGCCTAAGTTGTCTTCGGGTGGGTTTACTTTGCGAGCACAGCGCTGTGGTGTGAGAGGGCCATAGCCTATCCCTCACAACATAGTGCTGCCTCTTTGTGTTGACTTCTGAGGGATCGCCAGGATAGAACTAGGTACTAGAGACCTAGATTTATCAAGAGAGCATCCCCGTCATATAACGTAATCTTCTTTATACCATCTTCGGACAACGTTAGGCTACGAGCCGCATGCTCACCCATTGTTGCCCTGCCTTGATACCTCAGCTAGACTTTATTAACTGAGCAGACACTGGTTAGAGATAAGCCCCCATTATTATATGTATGCAACATTATTATTCACTGCACTTTTGAGCCCAGGTTGTTGTTGAGTTGCACAACCCTAGTAGGCTGTTGCGTTGTGTCATGAAGCATTTCTTTAGTTGTCGAGCATTACTACCTTTGCGCAGGCTTTATTATTCGCCTGCCTATTATTACTATATGTCCTAGCATTTATTGTGACCCGTATTCTGCATTATAATTGTTCAAGATTCTTTACGAACATCTTCCCAGCATCAGACTTATTTCAGAAGCTTCCAGTTGATGTTGCAGGACTAGAATTGCACTTTCTTTAATACAGGAGTGCCAGTTATTTGAGTATCTACCGTAACGTTAATTAATCACGTTAACTATCTTTTCTTTGTGTAACCTAATCGAGTAATCTTTTACTGTTTGAGAATAGGCTGTTTCATCGAGCGTCAGCCTAGTGTGTGTGCACCAGTTACCGAGTATAGGATACCACGTTTTCCAGGCACGACTCAGGGCGGTAATGGTGTTTTGTTTTCCAGTGTTTAAGGCAGGGGTTGGATCTAGTGTTACCGTTGTTGCATTTTGCCATTATCTAGTCCAATGTTGAAGAGCCCTGTGTCTTTGAGAACCTGGATCGTAACAAATGGCGACCTAGCTCAGGATCTTGTGAACTAAGAGATAATTGCAGGATTGTTGTGGTCATTTGTTTTATTGAGGAATATAGTGGGCACGTTAATTTTTTTTTGGCAAAGTAGTATAGCACTTGAGAGTCTTCAGACATTTTTGGCAAGTGAATAGTGCTACATAAGAGTTTGGGGTACTTCTTTTCTGAATATTGTGGTGAGAAATTTTTGTGAGCATCATGTCTTATATCGGGTCAGAGGAGAATGGAGACACAGTACGTAATGTCGAAACTGAGGAACAGCAGCATGATGAAAGGGTTAATCGGGTGAACTGTGAGGAGGATGCTAGGATATTTTTGCAATGGCCTGTTACTGCCGAGCGGTTGGAGGGTATGGATCGGTACGGTCTTCAATGCCTGGCCACAGCTATCGGTCATGTGGTTGCTAGCAGCATGACCCAGGATAACTTGATAACGTGTGTACTGGGCAGGGTGACTGGTGAGCGAGATGGGTTGAGTGCACAGAGCCCTTCGGCCATGCTTCCCCTACACTCGACTCCCAGCCATCCCAGTAGTTTGCCGACCCCGGGTACGCTTACGCAGTTGGGTGGTGACTGGCAGGGTGGGTTGCCCCTGGGGGGACCACCGGTAATTTCAAACATTGTAGCACCTTCACCTCCTCAAGGGTTAACTCCAGAATTAGTGTATCAGCTCGAATTAGCTAAGATTCAGCAGCAACAAAGGGCATGTGAGCTTCAGATTCAGCAGCAAATAGAATTAGCCAAGATAGAAGAGAAAAAAAGTCACCAGCAACAAAGGGCAGGTGAGCTTCAGCAGCAAATAGAGCTAGCAAAAATCCAAGCTGAGTCGACTAAGTACTGTGCCGACATGGATGTAGAGAAGTCGCGAGTAGAGACAACGGGACAGCGACTTGGGGCTGGTAACCGTGTTCATGAGCAGTCTCTCTCGCACTTATTGAAACTGGTTCCGGTGTTTGATGAGAGTGGTGTAACAGAATTTTTCACACGCTTTGAGAAGAAGTGCCAGGAACACCAGTGGCCAGAGAATAAATGGGCAGCACTTGTATCCTCTAGATTAATAGGCAAGGGTCTTAAAGCCTACGATGCGTTGCCTATAGAGTCTTGTATTATCTATGAGGAACTCAAGGAGGCTGTCCTGAGAGCATACGAACTACAACCAGAGACGTACAGGTTGAAGTTCCGGGGTGTCACCAAGGGTCGGGAGAGCACCTTTTTGGAGCATGCCCGGGAGCTGTCCGATGCTTTTGGGAATTGGCTGAGGTCGGAGAAAGCTACTACGTTTGACGACATTAAACAGTTGGTGCTTTTAGAGCAGTTTTTCAAATGCACGGGCGGCGACCTGACGTTAAACCTTAAAGAAAAGCAACCAAAAACTCTACAGGAGGCAGCTGAGATGGCTGACCTCCGGCTATCACTAATTCGTGGGTGCGGGTCTGCCCAGCGTAGTGAGGCTGGTAACAAGGGGCGTGACGCCCCACCCCCCCGAGTTAGTGATGTACCTTATGCAAACAAGTACAAGAGCCATGATACCAAGACTGACCACAAGACTAGCACCGTCCCGTTTAAGAAGGGGCCGGGCCCTTCCCAGTACCAAGGGAAGCCCAAAGGGGAGTTGGAGTGTTATCATTGTCATAAAAAGGGGCACTTTGCAAGAGTCTGTCCTAGCAAACCACCTACAGCAGCTGTGTCTTTGGCCTGCAACATTGGTGTGTCTCCGAAGTCATCTGAGTTTGCCCGGGGCAGTTCGTCAGAGGCTGAGGCACAGCCAATGCAGAAGCACCTGGGAGGCTCGAACCCTGCTCAGGATGTTTTTTGCGACCATAGAGGGCGGGGTTGCGTGATGTGGGCGGGGCGCAAGCATGGAGTAGAGGTCTTGCGTGATACAGGTGCTTCCCAGACTCTGATGAAAAACTTGACTGGCTACCCTATAAACGCGGCTCGGGTGGTGGTGGTGCAGGGTATTAATGCAACTCGGTCATACCCGCTGGTGCGGTTGGAGTTGGAGGTGGATGGTGTGGCATGTGAATTGGATGTTGGGATTGTGGAGAAACTTCCAGTGGAGGGCGTCGACCTTCTTCTCGGCAACGACTTTGCAATGCCCGCTTCTGAGGTTCTACCCTTAGTCGTTGCCGAGAGGCCGGCCGACGTGAGTAGGGAAGAGCAAGAGTGGGTCGAGCGGTGCCAGACACAACCCATGGCGTGTGTTGTCACCCGAGCTCGGGCAGCTAAAGTGTCACAGCCTAGTCCTCCATCTTCAGACCAGCGGAGGAACGATCAACAGGAGGAGGCTAAAGCTGGAGTTGGTTTTAAGAGTTTTGACTCGGCGGCTCTCCTGGGTGATTCAGTATTAGCACCATTACTTAATTCTGGAGTAGCCCCTGGGCCTGTCATCGAGAGTGACGAGGCTGGGCATGACGAGTCTCCACGACAGCAACGTTATGTACATCGAGAGAGACAGAGGGAGCAGCCCAGTATCGGGGAAGGTCATGCATTGCTCCGGGAGCAGTTAGATCGCTTGGCACCCTCAGATATACGTCGGTTGCAACTAGAGGACCATGAGCTCCAAACGTGTGCTAATGGAGCTGTAGAGCTCGACGAGGACGGCGATGCACAGCCAGGAGATTTTTTTTATTTAGAAGGCGTTTTCAAGACCCTAAACGTAGTTGGCAAGAGGGGTCCGGAGTAGTGGACCAGTTGGTGGTGCCACGGGAGTGCAGGGATAGCCTACTGAGGTTGGCGCACGACATACCACTGGCAGGACATCTAGGGGTGAGAAAAACGGTGGCGGCTTTAGAAAAATTGTTTTGGTGGCCGGGGTTGAAGGGGCAGGTGGTAACCTGGATAGCAAGGTGTCATACGTGCCAGAGGGTTGGAAAACCTAACCAAACAATTCCGAGAGCCCCGTTGCACCCCATTCCTGTCAGTGGACCGCCCTTCAGTAAGGTCATCATTGATATGGTCGGACCCCTACCCCCTACTAGTGCCGGTAATAAATTTCTATTAACTATCATGGATGTGGCCACTGGTTATCCTGATGCATATCCAATGAGAAATGGCACGGCGGAAAAACTGTTGTCCGGAACCTGCTCTTGTATTGCTCGCGGTATGGTTACCCGCAAGAGGTGCAATCGGACCAAGGTTCTAATTTTACCTCTAATCTGTTCAAACAAACTATGATTCAGCATGGCATCAGCACTGTCGTCTCTTCTGCGTATCACCCGGAGAGTCAAGGGGTGTTGGAGAGGTGGCACGCCACGCTGAAAAGCATGCTTCGATGTTATTGCGCAGAGAACGGAAAGGATTGGGACCTTGGTCTGCCGTATGTTTTGTTCGCGGCAAGAGAAGTACCTGGAGAGAGTCTCGGTTTCAGTCCGAATGAGCTTGTTTTCGGGCATCAGGTGAGGGGCCCTCTCCACATGGTGAAGGATATTTGGGAGGGTACCGCTAAGCCATGTTCTATGTTGAGATACGTCCTCGAGAGCAGAGAGAGAATGCTTAGAAGTCTGGAGCTGGCCGGGCGTAATTTGGTGAGTTCGCAGGCCCGTATGAAGGACAGGTACGATACTAAGGCGAAACTCGGGGAGTTTCAGGTAGGTCAAGAGGTGTTGGTCCTGTTGCCTTTGGCAGGTCATCCTCTGGCTGCCAAGTACGCTGGGCCTTATCGGGTGGTGTCAAAGATCTCCGATCTGGATTACCTCGTTGCCACTCCAGACCGGAAGAAGCGTAACCAACTATGCCACATTAATTTGTTGAAGGAGTATGTGAGGCACCCACCTGAGTCACTAGCTGTCCCTGTGTTGATCTGCTGCGGTCATGGTGGAGAAGGAGAGGGGGGCAGCAATGATCAGGTGGATGATAACTGGGATTGTCATGTCTCGGCTGATCAGTAGGCGGGGAATTTGAGCCAATGTGCGCATGATGCGCTGGCGCACCTGCCGGAGGAACCGCAGGTGGCAGTGCAGCGCCTGTTAGATTCATACCCCACTGTATTTGCCGAGCACCCAGGCCTCACTACTCCAGCGGTGCATGACGTCGATGTAGGAGAGCACCCCCCCTTCAAGTCGATACCTTATCGGGTGCCACCCATTAAACTCCCAGCGCTCAGGGATGAGCTGGAGTATATGCTGGCGAGAGGCTTGATCGAGAAGGGGGCAGTACGGTGGACTTCTCCTGTCACTCTGCAGCCCAAACCTGATGGAAAAGTTCGGTTCTGCATTGACTTTAGGCGGTTGAACGGGTTGACCCCCACCAACACATATCCTCTTCCCCGGGTGGATGACAGTGTGGATAAGATCGGGAAAGCAAGGTACTTGACCAAGGTAGACCTCGTCAAAGGCTACTGGCAAGTACCACTGTCTGAGCGGGATAAAGAGGTGTGCGGGTTTGTGGTGGATGGCAGTACTTACCGTTGCAACGTGATGCCATATGGTCTGAAAAATGCACCGGCCACTTTCCAGAGCTTAATGAACGACATTGTAGCAGACATCCCAAACTGTACTGTCTACCTTGATGACGTGATCATTTATGACAACGATTTCCAAAGTCACTGTGAGCACATAGAAGCCTTATTTAGTGAACTTAGTAAAGCAGGCTTGGTGGTTAATCTGGGCAAGTGTGACTTTGTGCAAGCCACGGTGCAGTATCTGGGGTTTGTGGTTGGGTTAGGGCAGGTGAGCCCGCCCCAACAGAAGATACAGGCTATCGACTTGTTCCCCAGGCCGACCACCAAGCGGCAGATCATGAGATTTTTGGGCATGATTGGGTATTACCGCCGCTTTATAAGAGGCCATTCTACTGTGTTAGCTCCTTTGACAGATCTACTAGCCAAAGATAAAAAGTTCCGCTGGGCACCTGAGTGTGAGCAGGCGTTTCGAGTAGTTAAACACCTTTTATGCACTCACCCTATCCTCAGGGCCCCAGACTTTGAACGACCATTTCAGTTGGCGACTGATGCCAGCGGAGTAGGGGCTGGTGCCGTACTTTTGCAGACAGACGAGGAAGGTCTTGAGCATCCAGTCAGTTTCTTTTCAAAGAAATTTAATTCAGCCCAGAAAAACTGTTCGGTTGTTGAAAAGGAACTGCTGGCAATCGTGTTAGCGCTCAGACACTTTGAGGTCTATGTTCCTGCCTATGGGCCAGTCGTGGTATGGTATACCGACCACCACCCGCTTAAATTCCTCAATCAATTCCACAACCGGAATATGAGGCTGACCAGATGGTCGCTCATGTTGCAAGAGTACAACTTAGACATTCGCCATATTGCCGGTTGTGAGAATGTGATTGCGGACTGTTTGTCGCGGGTGGAGGATCCGGGGTAGGGTACCACAGTATGTTGGTATAGCCTCCTGTCTTGGCTCGCGGTGTATTTTTGCGCTGGTGCTTGTTGTCTCGCGTGTGTAGCATCAGCGTAGGGTCGCAGGGCAGGAGTTGTTGGCTTTGATTAGAAAAGAAAAAAAATTAGGCTACATCTATAGTAGCCGCCAAAAACAACATTAAAATAAAATATGAAAAATTAAATAAAAACTCTTTCTTTTTAATAATTAATTTTAAGATAACATTGTAGCTGAGTACTGAGTGCAGATGATTTTCCCTCAGTAGCCTGTGCTTCTTAAAGCTCGCTCTGGGAGCACAATGTTATGAATTAATGTATTATGTTTGGGAAGGGTGATAAGATTTGTTTTTATATATATATATAAATGTTGTTGTATTTTTTTTTGAGGAGACTGAGCTTGCATTCCATGAGTGGCAGAGTGGTTAGGAGTGGCAGATTCTAGCGACATTCTGTCTCTTCAGATATGGGCCCATGGTTGAGTGTCCCATATCTTGGGGGGGTGTGACACCTCCCGGCGTTAACAGAATGGTTGCGTGGGGCATTGCAGCTCGCTAGCGCTCGCCAGGATGGGGGGATGGGCTACAGTTGTCCTAGAATGATCTGCTTTATGTTATTAGTGTCGTGTTGCCACAGACAGTCTAGAAATGGTCTTTGTTTTGGTCTGTGACCGCGCCTTATATTTTATATTCGCTATAATATAAATGTTGCTTGTGTGGGAGGCGAGCGAGAGAGGGTGAGGGGGTACACCTGGCAGCGGGGTGAGCTATCACGCGGCTCGCTTGGGCGCTGACGGCGTTGGCGGCCGGGTGGTCAACTAGTCCCTGCCCATCGCGGCCTCGTGTTTTTTACCAGCTCAGAGCTTGCCTGACACGCGTATCGTCTCCATCCTTTGCAATTCTGTCCCCCATACTCGCCACTTTGCATACTATTTCTCTCTCTCGACTTCTTCTTTCTCATTCTCTAATCTTTATTAAACTCAACAGCCCTTCTGGTTTCAGCATAGACGTTCACCGTCGGCCAGTCATATTGTACGCGAAGCTCTCAGATATTTCTATGTATGAGGTTTGGAGAGACGGACTTTTCCGTGTGTGTCCTCTCTCGGGAAGGTTGTAGACCGGTATATGTCTCCCTGGCAAGGTGTTGAGTGATTCTGCTTGGTTATTTAAAGCTAGACTGGGGGTAAGGTTACTGTGTCGTTGTCTCCGATGTGTGCAGTGTTAGCTAAGCCCTGCACGACATCGACAGGTACTGTGGGAGCCTAAGTTGTCTTCGGGTGGGTTTACTTTGCGAGCACAGCGCTGTGGTGTGAGAGGGCCATAGCCTATCCCTCACAACATAGTGCTGCCTCTTTGTGTTGACTTCTGAGGGATCGCCAGGATAGAACTAGGTACTAGAGACCTAGATTTATCAAGAGAGCATCCCCGTCATATAACGTAATCTTCTTTATACCACCTTCGGACAACGTTAGGCTACGAGCCGCATGCTCACCCATTGTTGCCCTGCCTTGATACCCCAGCTAGACTTTATTAACTGAGCAGACACTGGTTAGAGATAAGCCCCCATTATTATATGTATGCAACATTATTATTCACTGCACTTTTGAGCCGAAGTTGTTGTTGAGTTGCACAACCCTAGTAGGCTGTTGCGTTGTGTCACGAAGCATTTCTTTAGTTGTCGAGCATTACTACCTTTGCGCAGGCTTTATTATTCGCCTGCCTATTATTACTATATGTCCTAGCATTTATTGTGACCCGTATTCTGCATTATAATTGTTCAAGATTCTTTACGAACATCTTCCCAGCATCAGACTTATTTCAGAAGTTTCCAGTTGATGTTGCAGGACTAGCATTGCACTTTCTTTAATACAGGAGTGCCAGTTATTTGAGTATCTACCGTAACGTTAATTAATCACGTTAACTATCTTTTCTTTGTGTAACCTAATCGAGTAATCTTTTACTGTTTGAGAATAGGCTGTTTCATCGAGCGTCAGCCTAGTGTGTGTGCACCAGTTACCGAGTCATAGGATACCACGTTGTCCAGGCACGACTCAGGGCGGTAATGGTGTTTTGTTTTCCAGTGTTTAAGGCAGGGGTTGGATCTAGTGTTACCGTTGTTGCATTTTGCCATTATCTAGTCCAATGTTGAAGAGCCCTGTGTCTTTGAGAACCTGGATCGTAACACCACCTTGTAGTACTGCCCTCTTCATGTGTTGCTGTAGAGCAGCCTTGGTTGGAGGTAGACATGATATCTGACATCCTTTGTGGATGAACAGATTCTTTCTGACTTCATTGATGGAACGAGAAGTTGCTGTCCTGTCATAGAGTCGAATGGTGAAGTACTCCAGAGAAGCCTCAGTCGCTTCACCAATTTGTTCAGGTGCATTGTGCAACTCATAGAATGTCGCAGTAAATTCATCAAGTGCCTCCCACACTTTCCATGCAGTCTTCTTTCCCACCTGGACCAGATGGGACACGGTATCACAACTTGTATAAGCATGGAACACAGGCAGTGCCAAGGATCTTTCTGTGCCAAGTGAAGCACATATTTCATGAGCTGGAATGTACCTAAAGTCCTTTCCACAACCAAAGGCAATCCAGAGTTCTATTTTGCTGTCTCTGAGCCAGCTGCTGTACGACTGCCACTGCCAATACTACCACGTCAGTGTCCACAGTTCGAACAAGGATCTTGTGGAAGCCCTGCATAACAGCATCACTGACATGCACCATGATCCTCGAGTCTGCCTCCTCATGGTTGCAGGGAGCAATGTTGCTGGTGTCTCGTGTAGGTAAGCATAGCACATTGGCACCATCAGTAACAATGAGAGTCTGGTCTCCTGATGCATTTTCCAGCAGTTCCTTGTTCAGGAATGTAAACAGGTCTGTCTTGTTGTTGGCCAAGCGAAGGAACTGCTGCCAGTTCTTTGGTGTTGGGCTAGACGCCCCAACTCGTCTGCGCTGAATAGGACCAGTGACACGTTGTTCTCTTGTCTGTGATTTGAGGCTGTTATCGAAGTACTGGTCCCAGACAACATTCACTCTCAGAGCCTGACTTTGAGCATTGTTTATGTATGGAAGAAAGACCTTGGCAGCATAGTCTCCAAATGTCTTGCAGCCCTCAGGTCTAAGAAAGTGAACAAGTGCCGCACCATCCATGATTCGCACTTCAGTCTCTGGTGTCACATCATTTGATGACCCTACTTTCTTTTCAAGACATTCTATGAGATCAGACTTCTTCCCTGGACGTAGCTGCCCATAGGCAGACAGAAATGGGAGGTTTTCATGATTGAAGAAATTGTTCAAGTCACCTTTCCTTGTCTGACATGCAACATACAGACTTGCAAACAGCGAAGATTCACTTTTGAGGAGACTGACTTTGTCCCCTGATTTGTTTGATCGTTTGCCTTGGACATTGAACAGTACCACCTTGTTCCTGGTAATTGTTGCTGTGATTGGCTTAGTATTTGTTCTCAGCCGCTCTTCCACAAATGTTGCATACTGCTCCTGACCCTTTGATGCGAGAGTGGTTAGACACTCGACTGACTGCTCATCCATGATGTCCTTTGTATGGAGTCTGAGAAGGTCCTGCCCTTCCTCCTCAAATGGGCTCCCCAGGTCCTCCATTACACTAACTACCGCCTGAACCTGTCCAGCAAACAACTTCTGGGTTGACCGGGTTTGTTCATGATGGTTTCTTTGCCCAGAACTTTGTTGTTTCCCTACCATGGTCGCTTCAAACTCAGAAATTACTCTGACAAGTTCTGGTCCTGCCACTGCCCATCTCAAGAGGGAGTTTGCACCCTGGGTAAGCCCGATGATTCCGCCTTCATCCTTCATTACTCCATTGTTTTGTTCATGGCAGTGATCGACAGCAATGAGGGAGAATTTTCTCTGGGATTTTGCCACAACAAACTTGCCTTGCTGAAATTCTTTGGCAACATCTGGATGAGTGTGAGATAGACTGCTCATGTCACGCACATGTACGGACATCCAACGTGCGTAGTGGGTGTGGTTGAGACTGAAGAACCAAGGTGTCAATTTCTTCAATGTATCCACATACAAATCAAAGTCACCAGTACGTAGTGATCGCACAAATGTGAACAAGAGAAGTTCCAGCTCTAGACTCGTATGCCAGTACATGAACTGAGGACTTTCAGCTTTTCGCCGTTCACACCATGTGCTGAAAGTGTCTGTGGATTCTTCAGAATTGTTTGCAACATATCCATCATAAGCCTTCTTGAGAAGGATGTACAATGCGCATGCAGTGACTTGGTGAGCATGACGGGTTCGAGTCACATGTGATGCCTTCAGGAAGGACTCAGCAATGCCTGGTGTGGCAACATCAGCTTCCTGGAGAACTTCCACCCAACCACTTCCATCAAGCCAATGACCCAAAGCTTTCAAGCCTGTCATTTCAGTGTGTAGACCCCCCATAAGCATTACAAACTTGTCCTCACCATACAGTTCGGACATATTCCATTGCAGCTTCTTCAGTGTAGCATACAGAGGTTGGTCCCCACTAATCACTGGAGTCTGGCCAGGGTTGAGGTGATGAACTGCTGACTTCACCACTTCCATGCAATGCCGAAGCATAGATGGTGAGCTGGCTTCCTCAACAAAGAGAGGCATCATGGCATTCACAGATGGCAGAATGTCTGGGTCTGGCACTCTGCTGGCATGGTATGCTGCCCAAGACAAAGTCGCCTCTGCTGATATGTCATCTGCATGATGTTTCTCAACATGACTCAGCCAGTCATATTCCTTGTCCATGTCCTTGGTCAAAGGGGTGTTGGAAGAAGCCAGGTCTGCAGGGATGGGTGGGACAAAGACGTAATTTTTTGGCAACCGTGTTGGTTTCAGTGATACCTTTGCACGTGCTCTATTGTACAGGTTTGTAAGGCAGTTTGCATGATACTTTGCCTCCTGGGCAATAAGGTCTCCTGCACTTAATTTTGCAAGAAGATTTTCATCTTGTAGATCATGTGCGCATTTCCTCACACGAAAATCTAGTTGAAATGTACAGACTTCGCGGAGGTTCTCCTTTGTTTGCTGGGAACAAAAGAAGCATTTGGGACAATTGCTGCCAACTGTTCCACTTGAGACAGTATCACCACCACTGCTAGTGCTACGTGTGAAAATTCGTTTTGAAGCACTCCCATCTTCCTCAGACTTGTGCTTTCGTTTTGCGCGTTCCAGTTTGTTATGTGAAAACTTCTGATAACAAGATTTGTGCCACTTTGCATTCTGTTCTTTCAATGTTAATTGAATACCATTCCCATGGTCAAGTCGTGCCAGATTGATTTTGATTGGCATTGAGTCAAGGTTACTAAACTGTGTGATGTTGTCTACTATGGTTTCATAGCCTCTGTCAGTTGGTGATATGAGAGACTCTTTGGTGTCCAGTTGACAAAAAACACAGATAGTCCAATCAGTTGCTTGAACAGATGAAGATGAGGCACTGGCCATTTCTGTGAATATTCAGTACGTCTTGACTATCACTGTGCGCAGATCAAATATATCAAACTTGCTGAAACTGGAAACAAAATATGATTAAGGCCGAGGGTTTATCCTTTTACCACCTTTATCAAATACATCTGTTGCACACATTCCTTTATGGGATACAACTAGGTTCAGTTTCCCTACACCTAGCCCGATCGTTCATCCAGTGCCATTTAAGTCCCGTGCGATCTGTACACCTTCCGGGTAATTCTTAAGCCCCGTTACCCTTGGCTCGGCTCTCCCGCGCTGGCACATCCTGTCAATTCAGGCGCGGCTATCTAACTACATCTACCAACTACTAACTACAGTTCAGTAGCTAGTGGATTTGGGGCTGTTAGATAGCATTTGGGACACTGATCTAGATATACTAGTACTTATTAAAGTACTAGTATATCTAGATCAGCTGGCACTGAACCCCATGCTGAGTTACACAGCAGTGATGTCACCAGTGTGCCCTGGTTGTGTGCTGACATTCACTCTATTATATAGATATATATATTTTTTTTTTTTTTTTTTTAGGAGACAATGAACGGAGGAAGGAAAAACACAGATAAAACAAAAAGGTCCATGTGCCTAAAGGCATCCTCCATTCATAAAATGTTTGTAACAACTGGATTTAAACATTTGTTGATTGTAAGTTTGTGGAAAGCAATTCGAGGGAAGTGAATTCCAAAGAGTAGTAGCTCTGGGGATAAATGAATTCTGATAAGCAGAAGTTCTGCATTGTGGAGGAGAAAGTGTAAATTCATGGGCGCTCTCAGCTGCCCTAGTTCTACGGGGAAAGATGTGGAGAGGCGGCACAATTGAAGCAAGTTCCTCGGAACAATTGCTGTGAAAATATCTGTAGAATAATGCAAGGGATGCAACGTTTCTTCGTATGGCTAATGTAGGAAGGTCCTGTGTGATTGCAGGGTTATTGATTAATCTAATAGCTTTATTTTGAATTTTGTCCAACTGCCTCAATGCAACCACTCCACTTCCACCCCACAGAGGTGAACAGTAATCCATCTGAGAGCGCACATGACTTTTATATATTACGGCCAACTGCTCGTCAGTGAAGAATTCTCGAACTCTGTACAGGAGTCCCAGTTTTTAGAGGCATTCTTAGCAATGCTTCTAACATAATGTGTCCAGCTCAAGTTAGTAGTTAATGTTACACCGAGAATGTCAATACTAGGGGAAGTGGGAATATTTACATCATTAAAAAATATATGGGAGTCAGTGAGATTCTGTCGGTTAGAAAATTGAATGTACTTGGTTTTCTGT
The DNA here is from genome assembly GCA_032716605.1 of Paralithodes platypus. Classification (NCBI taxonomy): domain Eukaryota; kingdom Metazoa; phylum Arthropoda; class Malacostraca; order Decapoda; family Lithodidae; genus Paralithodes; species Paralithodes platypus. The sequence goes on along the minus strand of CM064575.1, from coordinate 66,354,421 downwards.
GCATTAAAGGAAACTAGATTCTCTTGTCCCCATTCATTAATTCTAGAAAGGTCCTGGTTCAGAGAAATTGCAGTGTTTATTTTTGAATTTATAAGATCGGGTTGGGTGAAAGAATTGGTAAATGTGAAGGAACTGTGGAGTGTTGAGTCATCTGCGTAGGAATGTATTGGATTATGAGTGGTAGATATGAGATCATTGATATGAATGAGGAACAGAGTTGGGGCCAAAACTGATCCCTGGGGAACACCAGCATTTATTGAGTGAAATTGAGAATAAAGGCCATCTACCATTACACATATTTTTCTGTTATGAAGATAAGAAGAAATTAGTGGAACTAATGATGCAAGGCCGTAGTGTGACATCTTCGACAATAAGGATTGATGCCAGACTCTATCAAATGCCTTTGATATATCCAGTGCTATTGTATGTGTTTCACCATGTTGGTCTGTAGCTTGGTTGATTTGATGCGTAAGAAGGCAAAGAATGTCTGCAGTTGATCGACATCGTCTAAAACCATATTGCCTATCACTGATTAATTTATTATTCTCCAGATGCTTAATTATGTGATTATTTAATATAATTTCAAAAACTTTGCCAAGAGTGGAAGTTATAGCTATTGGTCTGTAGTTTGATGGATCTGAAGAGGCACCTTTTTTAGGAACTGGATGGATGTTTGCTTCTTTCCAGGGTACTGGGAAGCATGAGGTATGAGTACACAGACGGAAAAATTTTGCCAATACAGGAGGGAGCACCAAGGAGCAATTCTTAAGTACTATTGGAGGAATTTCATCTGGACCAGGAGCCTTATCTACTGAGAGATTCTGCAAATTAGTTTTGACATGTCTGGTGTGGATCTTAAGTGAGGGAATTTCAGGTGAATTAAAATTAAGTACAGGGACATCTTGATTTATTTCATCTAAGGTTGAGTTGGTGGAGAAAATATCTGCAAGAAGGTTAGCTTTACCTCGTGGGTCACTTACAAGATTGCCAGTCGGAGATTTTAATGGTGGAATGGATGAAGCAGTAGTGAAGTTGGATTTGAATGAGTTAAGAGTAGACCAAAATATTTTGTTATCATTTGGATTATTTAGAAGTTTATTTGCCTGCTTATGGAGAAAGTTTGATTTAGTTAGGTTTAATACAGTTTTGGCATGATTTCTGATGTTTCTAAAGTAATTAAAGGCTTCATGTGTTTTTGATCTTGTGTATGCATTGTAGGCTATTGCTTTTTGTTCAGTTACTCTAGCACAATTATGGTCAAACCATTTAGGTGAATTAGATCTTTTACTGTACTTTTGATGAGGAATAAAAGTTTCCATTCCAATTTTTACAAAATCTTGTATGTGGCTCAAGGTGGAGTGTGCATCATTAGAAAAGAAAGAGGTCCAGGGAATATCAATAAAGAAACCTTGAAGACCCTCCCAGTCTGCCCTATCGTAATGCCATTTAGTCACCAAAACAGGTTCAGAGTGGGAAGGTGTGGTAGGTGATAGACAGGTGGCCTGTATCAGACAGTGATCAGAAGATCCAAGTGGGGACCTCACTGTAACATCATAATTTTCTGAATTGGTTGTTAAAAATAAGTCCAGTAGGTGGGAATTATGATTAGGATTATCTGGTACACGGGTGGGTTGGTTGACTAGTTGAATGAGATTAAATGAGTCTGCAAATAGCTCACATTCAAGACCAGCATCATCAGTCCTGGCTGAATGAGTGAGCCATTCAACATTATGGACATTAAAATCACCCAACACAGTGATATATGCTTTTATACATCTTTTGAACCATTTTAGGAGTGAATATAGGAAAATAAATAAAAGTACAAAGTCATAACACTTCATAGTAGTTCAGAAACTGCATCGTTGCTGCCGGTTGCTAAGGAAAATGCTTTGCCTAGCAACCGTTGTTATGCAATACAGAAATCTCGGTGGCTCCTGCTCTGAAATTGTAAAGTAGGTCCTTGTGAACATTTCCGGGAAGTTTCATGCTTGTATCACCTTGTGAACAATTCTTGCACCCATTTCCTTGACTAAAATAGATTGGTATCTTGCGTTGTAAACATTAAATGGTTTAATCATGTGTATACCTCTATATTGGATTGATATAATAAAATATACAATTGTGATTATCATGTCTTCTATTGTCTTTGGTGTTATTTAGCCTGCAACTATGTCAAACTATTTCGTCTGAATGGCAAACTAGGTTGTTAAACTTATTTGCGTGAATGTCAAACGTTATTGCTGTAGTGGTATAGGTCAGGACTCTGATATTAATGGTGACCGCTGTTTTTGTCTTCCTAATATCTGTCTACCTATAGTGCAAAATACTGTGTAGTTTGATTAAAGCATGGACACTCGTCCTGAATGTCGGTGGCTCGAGCCCAACTGAGAGTTGTTTTAACATTTAGTAGCTCACATGTATTTATGAAATTTAATTAGTAATGATTTGTGCTTAGTTGGGTGAGAAGTAAATTTAATCAATTCAGCCCGAGTTGCGTGGGTATACTTCTAAAAACCCTGTATGGTATTGTGGAATATATGGGTCCTACGACTTGTGTATCAAATGGAATTCATTCTCCAAATAGTGTTTCCCTTCTCCTTAATATAAATAGGAACACAAATAAGTATTCTTTATCACGCCGTGGTAGAATTAGTTAAGCATGGACACTCGTCTTGACTGTCGGTGGTTTGAGCCCTGATGAGATAATCAAAATATTTAGTAGCTCACGTGTATTTGTGATATAATATAAGTATAATATAAGTATATTATACTTAATATACAGTATGTAACGAAAAACTTCGCGCCTCATAGAACTGAATCATTATAAAATATAGTCATGTTAATACACTTACAACATGTACCAGCAGTTTGTTACAGTAATCTGATATTTGTTTACACTGACACCACAAAGACTACATGACATTTTGACGACGTATTGTCCGAAATAGCATATCGTATCCATACTAAATGCTTTGCTATCAAATATTTAGTACCATGACACACCAGCATTATAATGTATATAAACTCGCTGTAAACCATTGTGTGTGTATTTTTTTAAACATATAATATAACAAAAATGGCACACATCACAGAAGTATTAAATGGGGCACCCCACACTGGCGGATCTTATGAGCGAGTCATTTGATTAAGTGGTTTACATTGTGGCAGAAGCACTTGTTGACAACATTCAAAAGGTTATATTAGCATAATGACGTCATCCAGCAGCAACAGGAACACACGTATTATATATTTACCCTCACAGTACCGGCGACATTTGTTTTTTTTTATTTCAGATGCATTTAGACGATTTTATGAAGCTTTGGAAGGATGTCCTTCATAAACTGAATAAAACCGTCTAATAGTTGCCAGAATATCATGATAAAGATGTCAGCGATACTGAATGGGTTAATATAACTGCCACTGATGACCTCTGCCAGAATAATTTGTACTGACCGTTAAGGCCTTAAATCTAACCATCAAACACACGAATCGAACAAATAAATAAGGACACGTGTTCCGTGTGGAGCACCACATTGAACACATAATAAATAGCTAAATTAATTTGGCATTATTATAATAACACATTTATAATACCAATCACAAATGTGTTTAAACAAAACAAATGTCAATTGTTTAACAAAATCATTATTACACAGTATCAATCAACCCAGTTTGTAGATTAGTGTGTTCTATATCGTAAGCACGAGTTTCACAGCCAGGCCATATATAAATATATATTTAAATGTTATAACCATGTAATTGTATTTCTTTCTAGGGTTGCATCGAGAGGAGGTAGTACCATCAGCTGAAGGACCTGGATTAAAAGATGTAAGGAGTCGTCTGGTGTTGATGGCCAGGGGAGAGGATCATAACCAACAGTACTCCTGTCGAGCCCTTAATCCTGCCCTACAACACTCACCCACCACCCTCGTAGCTTCACTTGTTCTCAAAGTATTACATATTTATACAAAAACATATATCCTTTTGTTTTCCCCCGGGAACGGTATATAGTTGTGTGCAGCGTAGGTTATATTATAAAGGAAGTTAAGCAACGTCAAGTTTAGCGATCCCTCGAGGCTCGAGGTTACTTGCCTTGCAAATCACTGCTGCTCGGTGTTCAAGAGTTATTTAAAGTGAGGGATCGTTCTCTACAACGTTTATGGTGGTATAAGCCACATTTCTCTCATAGCGAGTTATTAATATAGCTCAAGTTGATGGTGGTGTTATGGTGGTAAAGTAATGATGTTATAGGGGTGTTATATACACTACACTACCACAGACACCACACCTCGCCTCCCACATCCTCCATCATGGTGTTAAGAGATATTGTTAAGGTTCTTGTTGATGGTGGTTTGAGGAGAGCAGGAGGCCACATTAGGAGACTTGTACAGCAGATAGTTCACCTCGGTTCATTGGGGGACACACAGAGGGTTGACCTTGGGCAGTTTGGATGGATTGTAGGGGAAGATTTGAGGAGGTAGGGTAAATTATTTTTTTCATATATTTACTTATTTGTTATTGCTTTATTTTCCGCCATAGACCTCCATCAAACATAATGTATTATCCTCAAGATCGCTTTTCGAGAGCCGTCCGGCTGGCTCAGTTGATAGCGTGCCTGATTCCCATCTTGAAGGTCTCGCGTTCAATCCCCGCTCAGATTGAAAAGTTTTTCTGGGATATAGCCGGCGGTTACCATCTCCCCATGAGCAAGGGGGACTAAAGAAAGCCAAGCGCTTGTGAATCCTCGAAGGAGGAGATACGGGCGCTATATAAGTAACCAGAAGATTATTATTATTAGAAAAATGTCACCGGTTCCTCCAAAATTACAGGCAAATTATCGCTCGTCACGAAAAGAATGTCACCTAAATGGCACGAGGGGTTTTGATATTGATAACAAAAATGGGACGAATGGTCTTAAAATCATTAAACTAATGAGGCGAACGTCTTATAATATCAAAACTAATGGGGCTAAACATGAGGGAGTAGGATCAGTAGGTGGTCCAGAAAAATAAACTGCCTTTTATCTTTACCTCACGATCATACTGCCAGCCTTCAGCACCAGCCCCACATCTACAACTAGGCTATGTTATGCAAAGGTTTCCCTCTGTTTGTAGCTAACCTAGGACCCATGGTTTCATAGTGTTCTGTGAATTATTGATAGAGGTCAAAAGCATATAATCCGACGTCTTGGGGATTATCATGATATTGTGTTTAATTAATATTGAAGATTTTGTTTTCTTATTTATAGCAACCTCCGAAATACACATATCAGGTAAAGAATAAATCAGAAGTTTCAATTCAACCCGAGACAGCTTCGACAGGGTATGTGTCAGCATTAATAACCGCGACTGTATATCTTCGGTAAAAATATATTTCAGCCAAAGGCCACTTACTCCTAAATGGCTCGCTCACTAAAAACACTCAACACCTGAATAGGGTATAGCGTCATATAATCACCAAACTAACTCCGTCACTCACACAACAAACACCCACCCCCTTCATCTACCAATGTGTGCGAGTTATTGTTATAGCTCTTGTGGATGGTCGTTTGGAGGGAGACGGGGATCACAGTATCCGCCCCTTCTACTTCCTCGGTTTCCTCACTTTCCTTACCTTAACAGCTGTCTCACTTCCTTGTCTACTTCCTCTCTTTCATCACCACTCTCCTCACAACTTACTCAGTGTCTTCACTTCTCTCCTACTTCGCCTTTTCTCAATATCTCTCCCACGTCCCCTTCTATGTTTTCCCTTTCCTTTCACTCTATTCACTTCTTCCTTCCTCTATATCTGAGTCACTCTCATCACCACTTCCTAAATGTCCTCTCCATTCTCCTTACTTTCCTTACAACTCCCTCACACATATCTCTCTCATTTCCCCTTCTCCTCCCTTCGTTTCCTCACCACTCTCCTCACCATTTCCTCCCTCTACTGTATAGCTGAATCACTCTCCTCACCACTGATCTGTTTTCTCTCCACTGGTTTCTCTCTCCTCCTACAAAAGGTTATCTAATATCTTGTTTAATGACTTTATTCTACACTAACTGTATTATAATCAGGCCAACAATCTTGTCCACTAACCTCTTGACTGGAGTAATTGAGCTAATATTTCCACCATTTGGAAAGAGTCAGCCAAAGTGTAGAAGGTTACAGCCCATTTTCTGTAGCCCTTGTTGAGTTTAAGAGGTGAGAGGTCACGCTTTCTGGCCTACCTATAATGAATGGACTATAGCTCTATGGTCAGGTAATGCCTACTAGTCTGACTCGTGAAAGGTAGGGTTCTCCGATGTACACTCGGATGCCATATTATTCTCTAACCCACTCATAAATATTCGTGGACTTCACCTATTTCTAATTACGGAAGTATATCTCTGGAAACGAACTTGTGAATATAAATGTATGTTCATCAACTAAAAAACTATATATACTATTTGTCGAAAAACAAGTTATATCCAAACAAAATTATCCATATAGTTACATAATAAGAATATAGGAAGTGCAATCATTGTTATGAGTGAGCTAGAGCCTAGGCCCTAGGGCATCGGAGTGTATCGGAAACTGTTGTAGACCTGATCGTTCTCTCCCTCACTTAGTCCACAGCTCCATCATGGAGTGTGAGGTGTTGTTATAGGTTTTGTTGATGGTGGTTTGAAGGTGTCACACCTCGGCCCTCTCCTCTCACATGCTACATCATTGTGTGTAAGTTAGTGTTATGATTTAGTTGATGGAGGTGTTGATGGTGTTATGATGGGGTCATAGTGGTATTATAATGGTGTTAATGGTGCCAATAAAGGAAGCGAAACAAGACGTGTATAGAACACTAACGCAGACACCACATTCGGCTCTCACACCCTCCATCAAGGTGTGAAAATAAGTGTTATGGTTCTTGTTGATGGTGGTATGAGGAGAGTGTGGTTATTCTTGAAGTAAATGGACTGTAGAGGTATTTAACCACACAATAGTATATTTACCTAATAGTGGAGCGTAGACGACGGGATAGGGTTATTGTGGAGTGGAAACAAGGCAACAAGTTGGTGGCGGAGTTGGTGATTAACGAGTGATTATTAAAGAGGAAATTAGAGGATAGTTAAGGAAATAAGGGGGCCTCTATACATAAATCATAATGAGGATGATCGGTGAATCGGTGGAAGCTACGTTGAGGTTAGTACTAACATGTTAATGGAATGGAATGAGAGAACAAGTTGAGTTAGGTCTGGTCGCTGGGGTGGTAGGAGTAAGAGTGTCAGGTCCCAGTCAAAAGTGCGGGAGCCCTGCTGTTTCGCGCATGCGCGAATCGGTCGGTAAATATCAACCCTTTTATATTGACCCAAGTTTATAGGAATGATATATTACTACTTCATATCTAATACAGAACATAATTTAATATTCTTCCCTTTTATACCAAATCATATTATTAAGATTCTTATTCCAACAAACTTACTACTTATGGTTACACTTAAACTTAGACTGTTCATGCTCATTGGATTTAAAGTATGGACACAGAGAGACTTATACCACAATGATTCCTTTCTTCATATATTATTATCCTGACTATCATTTGATTAACTTAAGCACAGGTGTATGTGACCATAAAACTAGGTCAAAATATATATTTATTTATTATTTTTTTTTTTTTTGCTTTTTTTCTTACAATTTAGGTAACAAAAGGTTGCAAACTATAGCGCTACTACGACCCATTCTACTCCTACAGAAATCCCTATAGCACGTGCTGTATGTGATCAAACAACTCACAATAGGTGTGTCTGTAGTTGCTATAAGGAACATTTTATAATTTATATTTTGTGTATTTTTGGGTTTAGGTGATTATGAATTAAGGTGAAATTATTTTGTAGAATTTTACGACTGCGACAACATGCTGCAACCAAACAAAGTTGGCTAGAGTAAATTGGCTTTATAGGACTTGTAGTGTTTTTAATTACCTTTCCAATGGTATATAACACCATTCCTATAGGTCCAATAAACATTTTAGAGTAACATCCGAAAGTGCGACAATACAGGTTCTGAGAACAACATGTGAAAGTCTAAGGTAATTAGGTGATTTTTTTTTTTTTTTTTTAGTTTTACAATATTTTACACAGGAACACGACAAAGTAGAAGATAAAGCGTACGGGAGGTTGTAAAGTAGCTTACGCTCTTTCCATTTATATAGGTATGCTCCTCGTACGACCAGTAGTTACTGAGCATGTTAATTTCAAAGTTTGCTATATAACGTTTTTAGAATTACAGGAAAAGTTTGGAAAAAAAAAAAAAAATCCAATGGGTTTTCACTAATAACATTTCACTGGCTTATGAAGGGATGTTGACTCTTGTTGAGTAAACACCTATTGGTATTTTCAGGATTTCGATTTTTTTAAGCCTAAATTAACCGGTCGGTCCCCTTAGAGTTTAGGAAGAGCCTGTGGGCGTCAAACAACAAAACTAATTATGATATTTTACCCCATTAGTTAACAAAGATCCTCCCAAAGCTAAATAAACTGCACAAATATCTATTATTGATCGTGAACTATTGATACATGCTATTTTCGTTGGGGTGGTGATAGTAGTGATGGTGACATTGACAAAACGAATGGGACACTTAAGGTATATGCTGTATACTAACTACCACAGACACCACACTGCTCACACCCTTAAGGTATATGCTGTATACTAACTACCACAGACACCACACTGCTCACACCCTTAAGGTATATGCTGTATACTAACTACCACAGACACCACACTGCTCACACCCTTAAGGCATATGCTGTATACTAACTACCACAGACACCACACTGCTCACACCCTTAAGGTATATTTTTTTTTTTTTTTTTTTTTTAAGAGACAATGAACGGAGGAAGGAAAAACACAGATAAAACAAAAAGGTCCATGTGCCTAAAGGCATCCTCCATTCATAAAATGTTTGTAACAACTGGATTTAAACATTTGTTGATTGTAAGTTTGTGGAAAGCAATTCGAGGGAAGTGAATTCCAAAGAGTAGTAGCTCTGGGGATAAATGAATTCTGATAAGCAGAAGTTCTGCATTGTGGAGGAGAAAGTGTAAATTCATGGGGGCTCTCAGCTGCCCTAGTTCTACGGGGAAAGATGTGGAGAGGCGGCACAATTGAAGCAAGTTCCTCGGAACAATTGCTGTGAAAATATCTGTAGAATAATGCAAGGGATGCAACGTTTCTTCGTATGGCTAATGTAGGAAGGTCCTGTGTGATTGCAGGGTTATTGATTAATCTAATAGCTTTATTTTGAATTTTGTCCAACTGCCTCAATGCAACCACTCCACTTCCACCCCACAGAGGTGAACAGTAATCCATCTGAGAGCGCACATGACTTTTATATATTACGGCCAACTGCTCGTCAGTGAAGAATTCTCGAACTCTGTACAGGAGTCCCAGTTTTTTAGAGGCATTCTTAGCAATGCTTCTAACATAATGTGTCCAGCTCAAGTTAGTAGTTAATGTTACACCGAGAATGTCAATACTAGGGGAAGTGGGAATATTTACATCATTAAAAAATATATGGGAGTCAGTGAGATTCTGTCGGTTAGAAAATTGAATGTACTTGGTTTTCTGTGCATTAAAGGAAACTAGATTCTCTTGTCCCCATTCATTAATTCTAGAAAGGTCCTGGTTCAGAGAAATTGCAGTGTTTATTTTTGAATTTATAAGATCGGGTTGGGTGAAAGAATTGGTAAATGTGAAGGAACTGTGGAGTGTTGAGTCATCTGCGTAGGAATGTATTGGATTATGAGTGGTAGATATGAGATCATTGATATGAATGAGGAACAGAGTTGGGGCCAAAACTGATCCCTGGGGAACACCAGCATTTATTGAGTGAAATTGTGAATAAAGGCCATCTACCATTACACGTATTTTCTGTTATGAAGATAAGAAGAAATTAGTGGAACTAATGATGCAAGGCCGTAGTGTGACATCTTCGACAATAAGGATTGATGCCAGACTCTATCAAATGCCTTTGATATATCCAGTGCTATTGTATGTGTTTCACCATGTTGGTCTGTAGCTTGGTTGATTTGATGCGTAAGAAGGCAAAGAATGTCTGCAGTTGATCGACATCGTCTAAAACCATATTGCCTATCACTGATTAATTTATTATTCTCCAGATGCTTAATTATGTGATTATTTAATATAATTTCAAAAACTTTGCCAAGAGTGGAAGTTATAGCTATTGGTCTGTAGTTTGATGGATCTGAAGAGGCACCTTTTTTAGGAACTGGATGGATGTTTGCTTCTTTCCAGGGTACTGGGAAGCATGAGGTATGAGTACATAGACGGAAAAATTTTGAAAATACAGGAGCGAGCACCAAGGAGCAATTCTTAAGTACTATTGGAGGAATTTCATCTGGACCAGGAGCCTTATCTACTGAGAGATTCTGCAAAATAGTTTTGACATGTCTGGTGTGGATCTTAAGTGAGGGAATTTCAGGTGAATTAAAATTAAGTACAGGGACATCTTGATTTATGTCATCTAAGGTTGAGTTGGTGGAGAAAATATCTGCAAGAAGGTTAGCTTTACCTCGTGGGTCACTTACAAGATTGCCAGTCGGAGATTTTAATGGTGGAATGGATGAAGCAGTAGTGAAGTTGGATTTGAATGAGTTAAGAGTAGACCAAAATATTTTGTTATCATTTGGATTATTTAGAAGTTTATTTGCCTGCTTATGGAGAAAGTTTGATTTAGTTAGGTTTAATACAGTTTTGGCATGATTTCTGATGTTTCTAAAGTAATTAAAGGCTTCATGTGTTTTTGATCTTGTGTATGCATTGTAGGCTATTGCTTTTTGTTCAGTTACTCTAGCACAATTATGGTCAAACCATTTAGGTGAATTAGATCTTTTACTGTACTTTTGATGAGGAATAAAAGTTTCCATTCCAATTTTTACAAAATCTTGTATGTGGCTCAAGGTGGAGTGTGCATCATTAGAAAAGAAAGAGGTCCAGGGAATATCAATAAAGAAACCTTGAAGACCCTCCCAGTCTGCCCTATCGTAATGCCATTTAGTCACCAAAACAGGTTCAGAGTGGGAAGGTGTGGTAGGTGATAGACAGGTGGCCTGTATCAGACAGTGATCAGAAGATCCAAGTGGGGACCTCACTGTAACATCATAATTTTCTGAATTGGTTGTTAAAAATAAGTCCAGTAGGTGGGAATTATGATTAGGATTATCTGGTACACGGGTGGGTTGGTTGACTAGTTGAATGAGATTAAATGAGTCTGCAAATAGCTCACATTCAAGACCAGCATCATCAGTCCTGGCTGAATGAGTGAGCCATTCAACATTATGGACATTAAAATCACCCAACACAGTGATTTCAGAAGAAGCATTTAAGTTGAGGACACTGAGTTGTGAGGACAGAGAATCAAAAAGACTTTGCTCTGGAGGAGTATTTGGGGAACGGTAGATGCAACATATGTATTTAAATTTACCAGCAGAAATTAATTTGTATATAGAATAATCAAAATAGGGACAATTGAAACTAGTAACCTCCTCCAGGGCAATTTCAGATTTTGCGAAGCAACATACACCACCTTTAGGTCTGAAATTTTGGAGCAGTTGATAACCTGGAAAATTAAATCTAGATGTGTCAGATGTGGATGTTACTTGAGTCTCTGTCAAAAAAAGGAGAGTAGGGGATTCTGCTTGAAGAAATTGGTGTACAGAATTGATGTTAGTATATGCTGTATACTAACTACCACAGACACCACACTGCTCACACCCTTGTGTCTCGCATCCGCCATCATGGGGTACGGTACTTAAGGTATATGCTGTATACTAACTACCACAGACACCACACTGCTCACACCCTTGTGTCTCGCATCCGCCATCATGGGGTACGGTACTTAAGGTATATGCTGTATACTAACTACCACAGACACCACACTGCTCACACCCTTGTGTCTCGCATCCGCCATCATGGTGTGTGAGTTATTGTTATAGCTCTTGTTGATGGTGGTTTGTGGAGAGGTTGGGACCACAATGATACAATTGTCCATATTGTTTTGACTATCATTTGACGATGTTGTTATTTCCAGAGGTTCTTCCTAAGCTGAATGAAATATACTTTTATATATTGTTAACCCTGAAACATGGATACACATTTTGTTCGTGTTGGTGGTGATGTTGTATGCTGATATACAGAAACACAGGATAATATACACTAACGCATATACCACACTACTCGCACCTTGTCTTTCTGAACCCTCTATCATGTTGTATGAGTTAGTGTTATGGGTCTTGTTCATGGTGGTTGGAGGAGAGGTTGGGACCACTCTAGTACCACATTCTCCTCAACACTTCCTCTGTGTCCTATCTATTCTCCTCACTCTCTATACAATATATTTTAATTCCTCTGCATTCTCCTCATTGTTATATCCCAAGATACCAGCCTCACTTCCTCAAATATACTGTTCCAAATACCAACACTCTGAACATCAACCTCTATAACTCAAACGAATAGAGTAATTGTGCTAATATTTCTACTACTCGGGAAGGGTCAGCCATGGAATAGGTGTGGAAATTTAAAACCCATTTGTTTAGGCTCTTTTTGAGTTACAGAGGCTAGAACTCACGAGTTCTGGCCTACCTAATTGGAACAAGGTATAGTTTCCTCCATACACTGACCACTTCTGTTTCACCTCCATGCTCTTCACTGTCCTTACCTTATCCTCCTACATTATAACTCTCATTTCATAGTTTCCTCCATTTCCTCACTTTTTCTTCTACTGTATTTCCTCTTCATTCTTCTCACACTCCTCCTCGCATCCTGACACAATCTCTGTCTCACTCTACGTAAAACTTCCTCCATGGCATCACTAGCGTCCTTACACTCTTCATATCACTCTCTTTATCTTTTGTCTCTTTCTATCACATAAAAAAAAAACATAAACAAAAAAAAACAGATTCCTCACACAACATATCTCTCCCTCTCCTCACCATTGTCTCACTATTCTCTTCACTCTCCTCACAACTACCTCAATGTCCTCACCAATCCTCTCACTCTCCACACTACTTCCTCAATCATTAGACAATTTTATACAGTTTAGAAAGGTTCTGTAGGAATTGAAAGGGTAAAGACTATATCAATTAACCACCTCACTTTATTATGCCCTTCCTAATCTGAATACAATCTTCTAATACTAGCCAAAAATCAGACAAGAAATTCGTAATCGGATCTTGAAAGGGTAAACGAAGCTACCAGATCAAAGTTATGGAAGGACACGCCCATGTAAAACCAAAATTAGCCAAATGAAATACCGATTTTACTTTTGTCTACGTGTATGAATGAGACAAAGGGCAAAGCTGCCTGTAACACGTGTCTCTCCCAAAGTTACAAAAGTGATAGAGAGCCAAATTCAAGGTACGTTAGGGTCAGAGTTTGAAGTAGTTTAATTTATATGAAAAGGGAAAGACAGATTGAGGGAGAGAGTTCCAAAGCTTTCTTGTTGAGTAGAAGAAAGACTGGGCATATAGGTTCACTCTTGACTGATTACTGTGATTTTTGTTCTTCTTATACTATACACAGACGGCCCCTCCCCACTAACTATCATCGGGTACCGTACGGGTGAGGTACTGACAGAGGGAGAGAGGCGGGTGTTGACATGTCTGGTGGTAGGTGGCATCCCTCGGCCCTGAGTTACCTGGTACCGTCATGGCCGACCACTCAACACAGCCTTCAGGTAACTTGTGGTGTGTTATGTTGGGAGAGAGGCGGGTGTTGACATGTCTGGTGGTAGGTGGCATCCCTCGGCCCTGAGTTACCTGGTACCGTCATGGCCGACCACTCAACACAGCCTTCAGGTAACTTGTGGTGTGTTATGTTGGGAGAGAGGCGGGTGTTGACATGTCTGGTGGTAGGTGGCAACCCTCGGCCCTGGGTTACCTGGTACCGTCATGGCCGACCACTCAACACAGCCTTCAGGTAACTTGTGCTGTGTTATGTTGGGAGAGAGGCGGGTGTTGACATGTCTGGTGGTAGGTGGCAACCCTCGGCCCTGGGTTACCTGGTACCGTCATGGCCGACCACTCAACACAGCCTTTAGGTAACTTGTGCTGTGTTATGTTGGGAGAGAGGCGGGTGTTGACATGTCTGGTGGTAGGTGGCCCTGGGTTACCTGGTATCGTCATGGCCGACCACTCAACACAGCCTTCATGTCAGTTGTCTTGATATATGTATCATCAACATATACTTCATCTATTTTACCATCTATCTCAAATTTGGTATCATCGGTCAAAGTATTTATTTATCATTAATGGCAATTGAATCTGCTACATCCAGTTTTAGACTGGATGCAACAGCCACCACAATAGGTAGCGGAAATCTGGCAGGTTATGTGTGTTCATTTTAGCTCTGCGAACAACTTTGGTCTGGCTGTTAAATGTCGTGGAGGCAGCCATTTACGAGTAGTACGTCAAAGGTTCTGGAGACTACAAAGAGCAGGGAAACCTGTTCAGCAAGTGTATCGGAATTCCGGCAGGTTTACTTTGTTCATTTTGGATTTGCAAACAGTTTTGGCCCTAGTGTTCAATGTTGTTGAGGCAGCCATTTAGAGGAGTAGTGCTTCATAGGTTCCAGAGACGAAACATTTCGCAGTGCAAGAGCCACCACAGTCAGAAGCATAAATCTGGCACTTTGTTCATTCTGGCTTTGCAAACAACTTTGCTATTAGTGTTTAATGTCGTGAAGGCGCAGTTTAAGAGTAGTGCTTCGAAGTCTCTGGAGACGACAACATTCAATTCAGAAGCACTATTTCTAGCAGAATTGGGAAAATGGACAATAACTTGCTCTGTGCTATCCTGTAACTCATTGAGTTGCCATCATCCCTGAATCCACCCTGACCTATAGATATAGTCAGCTTGTGTGTGACTCATTGAATATGTACCTACTGTATATATTTCTTACCTCTGTAGTATATAGAATATAATGTTGCATACAATGCCACCCTATTATTTAATAGATTATTTGTAAATGGGTACAGGTTGGTTGTGCAAGCTCTAAAAAAACTATGATTCAAACTAATTCAATTTCATCTGTATTTCCTGAAGGCTGAGGTCCCCCTCCTCCCTACCGTTAACAGAGGGCGTGTCTGGTGAGGGAGGAGGGGAGAGGGCTGAGGTGAGGATAGAACAGAGAGTGAGGGGAGCTAGGGAGGAGGATGGTGCGGTATACGAGTGTACAGTGACCACCCTCACCACCAACGTCACATTCACTGTACATTGTAAGTACTCAGTGTATATTACACTTAAGGAGAGGTAGTTGCTTATTCTAGACCCACTTCTCCCTCATGTTTAGCTCCATTATTTTCTAGATTGTAAGACATCCACCCTATTAGTTTGTCGAAGTTAAGACCTTCCGTCCCATTTATTTATCAATATCCAGATCTTTTGCGCCATTTGTTTCAATTTTTTCCTGGTGATCGATAGCAAGAAACTTGTTAATCGAACAATCAAAATGTATATACCAGGCACAGAATTAATGAGGAGATTCGATTCAGCCCAAGATAGCTTCAATCTGTTATGACCAGCACTAATGACTCCAACTGTACACGACAAATTATTTTATAAATATATTTATAATAATAGAGACAGCATCCAGTTGAAAATGTTTGCATTTTGTTTGCCAAACAAAAACTGTTGATGTGTTCGTCTTGTGGATTCATTACAAACAATATGTTGTATATCTGCATATCAGTAGACATAATATCCAACAAGAATTCCCATGCGCCCTCAGATGCTCCAACCCGGGTGGAGGTTAGTGGAGAGCGTCAACCCTCCAGCGGTACTGTCTCGGTGGATCAAAGGTAAGAAACGCAACATCACATTAATGTATTAATGTGTTTTGTGACTGGGAATAAGGAAGAAAATAGATGGTTACATTCAAGCAACCTTTTGCAGCAATATTTGCAGACTCTTGGTCGCTCTTGTTCCAAAATTATCCTACGGCCAGCTGTTGTTTGCCTCTTGCTGGCAATATGTATGATGATGACAAAAAGCCCTGAGGGGGCTTCGTCCATCAACCCAAAAGCGGTCAAATTATAAGCAAACATACTTTTCCTAAATTTGTCTCATATAAAATAAATATACTTAATTTCAAGTCTGTATTATAAAGTTATTCCTAAAAACATGGTTTTCTTTACTTTTCACATCTGTTATAAGATGTGGAGGTTGGCGAGGGTACCGTGTCCATTGAGCAAAACGAGGCTGGTGGCTGGGTCACCACTTCCCGGCTCACCCACCTCCTGGCGGGGACACAGGGGGATCAGCCCTACCATCACCACCAGGCCATGGTGGAGTGTAGGGCCTCACATCTAGCTTTATTCACATCACTCAAGGCCAACTGGACCGTCAACATTGTCAGTAAGTCAGTAATGCCCTGTTAGTTTCAAGTAGCGACTAATCACAGACTTTCAACGTTTTCAGTAAGTAATGTTTCTTATGATGTTAAGTAGAGTCTTGCATATATTTGTATTCACATCGCTCAAGGCCAACTTGACTCACAATGCTGTCAGTAAGTCAAGTGTTCTTTCTTCCTTCAAGGCTTTACCATGGATTTTTAACCTTGCTAGTAAGTACTATTCATTTTATGTCAATTCGACAGCATCTGCCATCGTAAACAGAATGCACCACTAGCATCGGCGTACCTTCTCAACGTTGTCAGTAAGTTAGCGTTATTGATTTTTGTAATTATATGTTCATATCCATACGCTCAACTAGACTCTCAGTGTCAAAGCAAATCGGTAATATGTCTGTTGCTGATATTAAATAGTATATCTAATAAAGAGACACCACTGCAATAAGGCTGTTAGACCAGAAACTGATGTCATTGTTGTGGGGGTGGGTCACTTTTGGGTAATGCCTTAAACTCTAAAAGGAGCTTTCACACATGCACAGGTCATTTCTTGAGTAGCGAAAAGTTTGGACTCAGCACCATACTCGGCATAAGTTGTAGCGTGGTTGGCTTGGTCGTGGTATGGTCACAAGAGCTCTGAGGGACTTGCCTACGTAACAGAAATATTACAACATGTTTGAAATTTGACCACAACTTTATTTACCATGACTTCAAATGTAGGTTAGTTGGCATTCACTCACAGATTTTAGTAGCTACTCATAGTTACTTCTTGATACTCAAGGTGATTCTGTTGGTGTCATGACCATGTAGAATATCTATGAATGCTCACAAGCGTTGACGAGTTTGCCAAGAGTGGCCATGTGTTGGCAAGCATGTTTGTGACACACTGTATCGGAAAATGTGTGCAATCTTGTATGTCGTGAGTAGTATCTACGAATAGTAGATACGAGTTGACAAGAGTGTGCTACGGGTGCATCACCAGTATGGAAAGAGTGGTCACGATTACCATAGGTGAACAAAAATAGCCATGCAAGTGCCCCGAGTAGCCACATGTTCCAACCGCTCCTGTAAATTGATTAATCAGGCCACCTGGGGCATTCATCCGTAGACTCTCTTAACATGCTCGTAACTTCTTGTAGTTGGCGCTGATGAAGTTACTCGTAGGTCGGTTGTAATGCAATGCGTAATCTGCTTTGCCCGTTAAATTTTGAAATTTCAAATTTGTATGGTGACTCGTTTTAACTCATAGCGGATTAGTAGGTCGGTCGTCAACACTCCTAGTGAATAAATAGGTCATCCGTAGCTCATTCATACAACACTCGATGGTCACTGGACTCGGGGCCATTTCATCCCACCAACGCAACAAATTCTGGGTATTTCAGACTCATGATCATACTCGTGAATGTGTGAAAGCCCCTCAAAGGTTTATCACAATCTTTTAATATAATCATGTCGGCTTCAGTGCCTTGTACATTTATTTGGATCAGTATCAAACACAAACAAAACAATACAATACATTAACAATTTAACATTGCCCAGAAGCTTCAGAAATTGACTTTATAGGTTCAAAGGGTCGAACTGGTGTAACTTTACATATGCTGAGAACTACAGCTCAGGATCCGTAATGTGGTCGGTATTGCTTAGAAAGACCTCTGCCTAAGTGTTTCGAGAAGTCTGTCATCCTCTTATTGAGTACAGTGCATAATTAGATTAATATCCAGTATTCGATATATTAATATAAATCATGGTCATGTACTATACTGTACTTGATGTGTAATGGTTAGAGCGTGTAAGTTCTGTATGTGATATCCTGGGTTCGAATCCTGGGATAATCATATGTTTTCATTAATATCATTTGGGATGTTATTGGTGTTAAGAATAATTTTCAAAATAATGGTAATGATTCTTCGGGTGACTGGACAATTCTCCTCTCCAACATTCTTTTCTTCCAACCACCTGCTTTCCACAATATTAATAGTAAGTTGTTTTCATTATCTCTTTGGGAAGGTGATGATTCTAATTGCAGCTTGGGTTCATGTACTGAATGTTAACCTTTGAAACCGATTGAATTGTAACTAGTATTGAATAAATGTATTTTTCAGACTAAAAATTCAACAACTATTTGCTTTCCATATTCTCTACATTTCTCATATTGTGTTCATATTATATAAAATCTAAACCAACGCTGCCAAACTACACACACACACACACACACGAACTCTCTCTCACGTAAACTTACTACATTTGATTAATATTAAATAACAATTATCATCGATGAAAGCTAAGCACTTTGAGCACTTTAACTTGACATGCATTGTGTTTGATGAGAGAGAGAGAGAGAGAGAGAGAGAGAGTTACAATGAGGTCCTGATGCGAGCCCAGTCAACTTCCATCTTGTCGACCCTTCACATCAAGACGCCTGCCAGATAGAGCTACAGCTAGAGACAGATGGAGATATACAGACAGATGGATACTTGTTTCTCTTTCATCTTCTCTTTTTTTTTCTTGCTTCTCTTCTCTATTCTTCTTTCCTCTTCAATGTTATTCAGGATAACCTGTGACGCTAACTCGGACACTTGTGTTGTGAGTCACGTAAGATCAGCACTCTGCCACACCGGACATGTTGTGATACACGGCAGACACATTGTTAGTCCAGGAAAAGGACCACTTCCAACAAAGCATCTTGTGAGAAAGTTTACACAATAAGTTAAGCAGTAAAATAAAGCACGCCAGAAACGAAATGTTCCTTATAGTTGTATGGATTATATATTTCATGTTGTGCACTCTTGTCTTTTCTTCTTTTATTTAAATTTGGTTGTATTGTATTATTAGTGAATTTATGTTTTGTTGTATCTGTTCATCTCCAATTTTCTTTCCTCTTCAATATATTTCTTGTGACGCAAAGTCGGACACTTGTGTCGCGGATCACATGCTATCACCACTCAGTTACGCCTTGATATATATGAGACACTTTTCTATGACAGACGAACAGACCACTTCCAACAAAACTTCTTGATAAGTTAGGCAGCACATTTTCATTGGACATTGCAGTAGTTGAGGATGACACGTGTACACTGTACAACATTAATTCTGACCCTTTCTAAACCTCTGACCTACTTAAAAGAGAGATTTTGCCTAAGATTTATGTCTTAGAGTGTATATAATAGGCAGTTAAAACCAAAATCTATAGGTTATAATTATATTTCCAGCTGACAGTACATTTCATCCTTTAGGATCAAATTTAGTAGTACTTAATCCTCTCACTCTTGCTCAAGTTCTTGGAAACGTTTTACCACTACCCTTCACTCTCAAGCATGATTTGCGTTACTGCGAGATGATACATGTATGTTGTGATTCGTTTCTACATGCAATATATTATACATCCAGAGATAATGCAAGACCCATACTATTCTAATACTGGGGAAATATATAAAACTACTGTATATATCTACATTATATAACACTACATGTTTATAGTTTGCTACGTATTTCACTACAAAATCTTTGTAATAGCTACGCCATAAAGATAGGGACATGGGAATTTGTTGTCATCAAATATATACATATCTCTATCTACATATCTCTCTCTCTCTCTCTCTCTCTCTATATATATATATATATATATGTATATATATATATATATATACTGTAGATATACTGTGTATATATATATACAGTATATGTATATATATATATATATATATATATATATATATATATTATATAGTTCTTTATACAATGTAAAGCATTTTTAGCCTACAATTTGGATTTTTAGCATACGGAGGAGCTGAATTCCAAAATTTATTTCATGTTGTAGTTTTGTATTCTTTGTGACAATAAAGTTATCTCTCCCTATTTTTAACTTATGAATACGCTACCAATGTAAATATTATACATCATACATACACGCATATACTGTACAAAATCCCCCTTGACGACTATCACTGGCATGTGTTGTAAGATACAACAATGCAATTGATCAATTGATTGACTAATTGATTACTACTGTTGGTGTCAGAGCGTCCAGGGCTGCCGGTATTGGTGGTGGTTTTGGTGGAGAGCAGTGGTGGTGTTGGTGGAGAGGATGTGGTGGTAGAGAGCATTGGTGGTGTTGGTGGAGAGTAGTGGTGTTGGTGGAGAGGATGTGGTGGTGGTGTTGTTGGAGAGGATGTGGTGGTGGAGAGTGGTGGAGATGATGTGGTGGTGTTGGTGGAGAGGATGTGGTGGTGTTGGTGGAGAGGATGTGGTGGTGGAGAGCGGTAGTGTTGGTGGAGAGGACGTGGTGGTGGAGAGTGGTGGTGTTGGTGGAGAGGAACTGGTGGTGGAGAGTGGTGGTGTTGGTGGAGAGGACGTGGTGGTGGAGAGTGGTGGTGTTGTTGGAGAGGATAGAGTGGTGGTGTTGTTGGAGAGGATGTGGTGGTGGAGAGTGGTGGTGTTGGTGGAGAGGATGTGGTGGTGGAGAGCAGTGGTAGTGTTGGTGGGGAGGACGTGGTGGTGGTGAGTAGCAGCAGTGAAGGAACCAACACACTACTACCGGAGATGATGGTCGCGGGCAACCCTTTGCGGCTCCTGTGTACCACCGAGGGAGGACGACCACAACCCACAGTCACGTGGGTACTTATGGTGCAACACTATTATTGTACACTCTATTCCACATTAAGTTTATAGGAAACAAATGTTATATATGTATTTAAGTTTGCTGTTGCAGACAAAAACTCTATAGGGTATTATACCACATTACCTTTATTTTCTCTCGATTATCAAACCCTATTTCACACTTTGGCTTACTGAATGAAATATTGTATTAGATTTACTGTTAAATTTATTTTTGAAAAGTTGAAAGTATGAATAGAAACACCATTTCAGAAGGAGCACTTTGCTGCCAATGTTTCGCAGATAGTTTGTTCATGTCACTAACCTGAAGAAGTCACAGTGACCTGAAGAAGATATCTGTAAAGCGTTGTCAACAAAGTGCTCCTCCTCAAATGGTGCTTCAATTCACTAGATGGTTTGTTATGTACTGTACCTATAAATAGACTATACATGTGATATTTTTGCGGTTTCGAGGTTCGAACTTGGGGGTTCGTTCTCCGATTTTGGGTCCCTTTCTGTAAAGTTCCATTGTCGTGTCAAGTCCACATCTACTATAGTCCATGACATATTATTTTTGCTGTTGCACACTATTATGGAGAATATAATTATATTGCAGGAAAGAAAGATAGTACCTCGAATGGATATTTATAACGTCTTACACTTTGCATACATTATAATAAACTATACTGCACAATTTACTTTACTGAATGAACAAAATATAATAGATATTATGTTGCTATATTTACTCAGTGCTGCAAACTTTAATTAAGATAATATATATCACATGGAACAAAACAGTACTCAATAAAATAGTTCTTTTTTGTTTGTCTTCCAAATTTTGGAGTTCATTTTTATTAAAGACCATACTTCCTAGTGTGTATATCCAGCATCTTCATATGATTGCCCCTTCTATTTCCATACCCTATTGCACACTTTGGCTTACTGAATAAAAAGCTATATTAGCTTTTCTGTGTTATAACTATAGTTCATATATTAGTAGGCCAACAACAGTCCCCACTAAGCTCTATAACTAAACAAACGACTGGAGTAATCAATCAAATATTTCTAACATTTGAAAAGAGTAAGCCACGGCCGCGCGCGCGCGAATAGGTTTGGAAACTTGCAGCCGTTTTGCTCTCACCCATTTTTAAGTTAGAGAGGACAGAAGTTAGTATGTTTAGCCTACTTATAATAAATGGACTATATACTGTATGTACTCGCTTGTTTTCATTTATAAAATATTATATATGGCATGGAAACAAAACAAAAATCCTTCAAACGTGTAACTTTAGCATTGTATTCTTATTAACCCTTTCAGTACTGGTGCAGTCATTATAACCTAATTCTGGATACTATTAGATGATTTCATTCAGTTTAAAAAGGGCATCCAGCAATTAACAAGCTTCGAAATATCTCACTTGACCCTTTTGACTACCACAGATCCTTCTTAACCTGCACGAAATCATCTAAGTATAGCAAGAATAACATAACAAAGACGTAGCCGGTACAGAAGGGGTTAACCAATCTCTTAGTTATATCCTGTTGCACATTATGGTCTGTACAGTATATTGTCAAAATATATACCATATCAGATAATGCTATACAACTTATATTGTGTTATCTATACCTTGATGCACATTAAACCTAAATATTCAGTACCGGTAACATCCTTTCATTAGACAATATTAGACGATAATATTCAATTTAAGAAACGTTTACCAATTAAAAGGCTACAGACTATCCCAATGAATCTTTTTAGCTACAATATATCCTACTTAGGCTTCATAAAATCGTGTAAATGAATCTGAAATAAAAACAAAAACACATCACAGGTACTGAAAGGGTTAAGCAATACAGCACCCTACTGTTACTTTAAAGCCAGAGCCACACGAGCGCATGTTCAGGCAATGTTCTATGAGTAAGTTTGTTTTCGTATTATTATGAGGCTCTTTCGCATTTGAATCGGAAACTAAATCGAAGGTTGATTATATTAGGTAGTTTAATTCATATGAAACTTATATTTTGAAGCGGCCAGACTACAAATGCCCGATAAAATTAAGCGCAAGACGAGTTTGTGTGATTCAGTCTTAACTCTATTATAATACTGCATTATATGCATCAATTATCATAATATACTGTATATACCCTATAATGTAGGCCAATAGTTATAAATATATTCACAGCGCCTTAGTCTTACAACATTATCTATTATCACGCACTGTTGCACACTTTGGTTCACGGGGTATATGTGTAATAGCAAGATAATAACGCCACTGAATATGTATACATCTCTAGATTATTTTTTACATTATAGTTTGTATTCCATGCTGCATATACTTTATTTTATTATCCATATCACACACACTTATTTTGTGGTCCATGTTGCACGCATTTTATTTTGTATTCCATGTTCCAAACACTTAATTGTGTATTCCATGTTCACACATCTTATATTCAATCCATGTTACCCCATTTCATTTTGTATTCAATGTTGTACACACTTTAACTGGTATCCATGTGCCAAACACTGTATTTGTGTGTTCTATGTTGCACCACTATGGTGTATTCCTTGTTGTACACACTTTAACTGGTATCTATGTACCAAACACTTTATTTGGTGTTCTATGTTGCACCACTATGGTGTATTCCTTGTTGTACACACTTTAACTGGTCCATGTGCCAAACACTTTATTTGTGTGTTCTATGTTGCACCACTATAGTGTATTCCTTATTGTACACACTTTAACTGGTATCTATGTACCAAACACTTTATTTGGTGTTCTATGTTGCACCACTATAGAGTATTCCTTATTGTACACACTTTAACTGGTATCCATGTGCCAAACACTGTATTTGTGTGTTCTATGTTGCACCACTATAGTGTATTCCTTGTTGTACACACTTTAACTGGTATCCATGTGCCAAACACTTTACTTTGTGTTCCGTGTTGCACATATTTTTTTGTGTATTCCATGTTGCACACACCTTTTTTACTCAATGTTGCAAGTAGTATATTTTGTATTATCATATTATCATATGGAGAAGGGTGGAATGGACATGAGAGCAACAATAGTGGAGGGGCGGTTGACACAAGGAGAAGGAGGTAGTGTTTGAGTGTGTAGTATAATATGGTTACGTGTGTATATTTATCCCATGACAGGTTGGAGGATAGCATGGACCTAGGAGCTTTGGTAGTTATGAATAGCACCTATGATACAACACATTTTAGAAGGACGCAGTGTACGGACCTGGGAGCCGTAGAGATGTTAAGTTATTATAGAGGAATGGAGGAGACGATGATGTAGAAGCTAATAGAGTATGATATGCTATATTATGTAAACTATATAACTGTATGTTACATATATATATATGCTATAACTGACTGGAGATGGACAACATGGGCCTAGGAACCATAGTGGTGGAGCTGGGGGGTTGAACAGTGGTGGAGACGATGATGGAAAATGTTCTATTGTGTATTTAGCTAACCTATTATATTTTAAGTAAGGTTAAAGATTGTTATACACATGTGAATATTATGCCGTTACATGTTGGAGAAAGATGGGGTAAACCTAGGCGCCATAGTGGTGGAGAGAGGTGGTGGAGGTGGTGTTGGAGGCTGGTGACAACGGGGCGGTGGTGAAGTATCTAGTGACCTCACCAACAACACCATCACCACTATCTGCATCACTAACCAAACAACTATCATGTAAGTATAGTGTGTGTGTGTGTGTGTGTGTGTAGTAACCTCACCAAGAACACCATCACCACTATCTGCATCACTAACCATACAACTATCATGTAAGTATAGTGTGTGTGTGTGTAGTAACCTCACCAACAACACCATCACCACTATCTGCATCACTAACCATACAACTATCATGTAAGTATAGTGTGTGTGTGTGTGTGTGTGTAGTAACCTCACCAACAACACCATCACCACTATCTGCATCACTAACCATACAACTATCATGTAAGTATAGTGTGTGTGTGTGTAGTAACCTCACCAACAACACCATCACCACTATCTGCATCACTAACCATACAACTATAGTGTAAGTATAGTGTGTATGAATGTGTGTGTGTGTGTGTTTGTGTGCTATGTGTTATACCTTCACCAACAACACCATCACCACTATCTGCATCACTAACCATACAACTATAGTGTAAGTATAGTGTGTATGTATGTGTGTGTGTGTGTATGCGTGTGTGTGTGTTTGTGTGCTATGTGTTATAGCTTCACCAACAACACCATCACCACTAATTGCATCATTCAACATACAGTAATAATGTAAGTATGACGGTCAAGGGATTTCTTAAGAAGTCTTCCGAGCAAATAGTCACACGAACTTACTGACTAACGAACAAACAGGAGGTATTGTAATACTGCTTCGTTGTTTATATTTCACAACCGAATGTTCTCCAGCACCAAAAAAGTCAAGGTATATGATGCACAAATATATATACCACAATAACAAAAACTATCCTTATTTGTGCAACATTAACATGAAGTAATAGGGAATCGTAATAAATTATTTTATTCGGCATCTTTCCTATCCCAGAAGTGAAGAATGAAGAGGCAACATAAATATACTGTATATAAAAGCCTACAACGCGAACGTTTTTCATTTTAAAGTGCATCCTTTCCAACACGACTCTTCATTTTAGTTCCCTTCACCCCTTCCCACCCTCAGCCCTCCTCCCGCACAATTGACCAAGGAATTTCTGTCCAGGGGTGTTGTAAGCTCCATAACTCCAGGGTTTAAAACATCCTGGACCCCATGAATCAGTGAGGATGGGTGGGGGGGGGGGGGGGGGGCGAGTGAGGGGACAGAGAGGGAAGACGGTGAACACTAGTGAGTGAAAGCGAGAACCAAGTACGGCGCTAATATTTGTGTATGCAACCAGATGGCTGGAGTAAAATAGGAAAGAAGAGTAATTGGACAGAGGAAGAACAAGCTGAAAAATGAGAAGTACAGTAGCAGACTGAAAGTTCTCAGGCTCAACCAAGTTGCTTCATTGTGCAAAGACCAGACCAGATGGCTGGAGTAAAGTAGGAAAGAAGAGCAATTGGACAGAGGAAGAATAAGCGGAGAAGTGAGAAGTATAGTAGAAGACTGTAAGTTCTCGGGCTCAACCAAGTTGCTTCATTTGTGGAAAGTTAAGTGTGCTCTAGGCTTATACTGTTCTACTGAAGACATACATTTTCTACTGACAGAGAGAAAACAAACTGGCGCGTGGGCGCGCCTATGTGTGTGTGATTTACAGTAAGTACACTGGACACGCAGACCTAAAGATCCAAGATATTCTAGCAGAGATAGCAATATCCCAAATACAGGACATTGGACGAAAAGTGTAGGAGAGAGAGAGTGAGAGAAATTATAACATTAACATACAAAATAGTTGCATAGGCAATCCCACTTACTATAGAGTCTGAAAAATAGCACAATTTATCTTTTGGTTTTCATAATGAAATACTATATCAACTTTACAGTGATGCAGATATTGAGGGAGATAAATATATTATGTTCTCTCCACTAACCAACTTTACTCCTAAACTCGATTAATGAAATCAACAAACACATGTAGCAGTGCACCACGAAGACAGTTTAATAGATAAATACAAATAAGTATATAAATAAAGTAGGTGTGCAGTTTTCGCATTACCCCCCCCCCCCCCCCCTAAAAAATAATGCATACGCAACTCTGCGACCTAGAATTCGGCAAGTAGTAGGCATATTGAGTCTCTTAGGTAAAATCGGTATATATATATATATATATATATATATATATAATAACTGTTTTTATACTCACATCCGGACTTAACCACCGACAGTCAGAACAAGTGCCCATACTTTAATCCACTATACCACAGCGTGATAGAGGATACCTGTGTGCAGTGGATTAAAGCATAGTCACTCGTCCTGACTGTTGGTGGTTCATGTCCGCCTGGGAGTATATATATATAATTACATTTATGATCGCATTAAATCCTAACCATAGGAATATTTATCTATAATATGGTCAGCGTAACATTATTTTGTAGCGTTTTGAATATGGTGTAATTCAAATTTAGAATATATATAAGAAAGAAATAGTGACCATAATCTGTACCTTCACCATTCAGCTTAACCTTTGAATAACAAAAAACAACATTTGGACAATCGCTGTATTGAACAACCGAATTTGCCAGCAAAATGTGATGATAATACGTAACCCGTTCAGTACAGTTCTGTTAGTTTCATTTCATACTGGATATCAAGACAATTTTATTTAGTATATGAAGGGCTTCCATAAAATTAGCAGGCTTTCAACTATCTTAATTAACCCTTTTTACTACCACAGATCCTTCATACGATCCACAAAATCGTCTAATTATAGCTAGAATACAATAAACAAGACGTCACCGGTACACAAAGGGTTAAACAGTCTAGGAAGAGTTTAAAGAAAATGATTAACACTCTTCTTATGTTCTTTGACCTTGACCTTTAACCTTAAGTATTATAATGTATATATATATATATATATATATATATATATATATACCGGTATGATTGAAATATATGATATTTAAGTCAAATGCAACTAACAGTCGTCAGCTTATCGAAAATTGAGTGTATTAGCATATTGACCTTATATTTTATGTTGACCCGTGACCTTGACCTATCAAATGGAATTATGTTTATACTTGTATGACCTTGGTCTAGGCATTCTGAATATGCATGATATGCCTAATGAGAATCTTACATTAAATAGGAAATACTAATAAAAATCATATTTCGAACTTTAACCTTGACCTTCCACCTTTACCTTAGAATTTCTTATCCAGGATTTAGTTAGCTTAACAGCAATGTTCATATTAACTAGCATTATGAATATGGTGTAATTCATATAAAAACACATTGATTACAAATAGTGATCATATACTGTGACCTTGACCTTTGACCTTTGACTTAAAATAAAATACATATATTTGGATGGTCGTCGCATTGGCCAACTGAACTTGCCTATATAATATGGTGACAAGACATTAAACAGTCTAGGAGGAGTTTAGGGTAAATGACAAACACTCTTGTTTTGACCCTGACCTGTGACCTTAACTATTACAATATTTATGTGAAATTTGATATATATATGATATTTAAGTAATAAGCCATAACACTGCCAGTTTTCCTAAATTTGAGTAATATTTTTTAATAAATAATAAAAGTTGACCTTTGACCTTGACCTTTATGTAAGAGTTCATGAAAATCAAATAAGCATGTGTAATTTCATTGAAACCCATCAGTTAGTTTCATATATATTAGTATAATAGTTGACCTTTATCTTGACCATTGTCTCAACATTTATTATTTTCCTTTTCACTTAAAATACAACTATCTCACCACATTTTGTGAAGTTTGCATGAAAAGTAAAGAAAATAGCATATTGACCTTTTATTTGACCCTGACCTGTGACCTTGACCTTTCATATGGAATTGAATAGTTTCTTGTATGACCTTTTTCTAGGTATTCCGAATATACATGGTAAACCTAGTGAAAATCTAACAGTTAGTATAAGAAATACTAGTAAAAACACTATTTTGACGTTTGACCTTGAACTTTGACCTTACCCTTTAAAATATTTATCTAAGATTTATGCAATACGATATCAAGGTTACCAGTAACTTGTATTGTGAAAATGAAGACATTTGGATAAAAAGTAAAATATCTAGTAAAAGTTGACCTTTGACCTTGACCTGTGACCTGGACCTTTTTGTAAGAGTATTGTTTTGTTTTTGTCATTGACATTGCCCTGGAAAATCAAATAAGCATGCCTATTCATTAAAACCCATCAGTTAGTTTCATATATATTAATAGAATAGTTGACCTTGACCTTTGACCTTTATCGTGACCTCTATGAAATGTGTGTCCAAATGTATTATTTTCATTTTCATTTAAAGAGCAACTATCTCACCAAATTTTGTGAAGTTTGCATGAATAGTAAAGAAAATAGCATATTGACCTTTTATTTGACCTTGACCTGTGACCTTTACCTTTCATATGTAATTATATAGTTTCTTGTATGACCTTGGCCTAGGTATTCCAAATATACATGGTAAGCCTAGTGAGAATCTAACAGTTGGTATATGAAATACTAGTGAAAAACTTATTTTGACCTTGACCTTACCCTTAAATATATTTACCTAAAATTTGGTGAATATGATATTAAGGTTACCAGTAACTTATATAGTGAAAATGAAACCATTTGAGTAAAAAAAAAAAAATATGAAATATTGACCTTATATTTAACCTTGACCTTTGACTATAACCTTTAAGTTAAACGGAAAAATTCTTTTTGACTGACCATCGCATTGACCAAATGGATATACCTCGGAAATTTGGTGAAAATCCATTGAACGGTCTAGGAGGAGTTTCCGGACAGACAGACGGACGACGACGACGGACGACTACGGACGACGACGACGACGACACACAGGCTGGTTGGTGGTGCACAGTATACGGGCGGTATCTGTTTGCGCGATACCACTCTGCTTTGCAGAGTTGATAAATGTATGCACACACAAATATATATATATATATATATATATATATATATATATATATATATATATAATGCATATACATTCCTTCATTTCCCCTCGTTGCTGCCTCCTCCTCCTCCTGCCTTCATTTCCCCTCATTGCCTCCTGCCTCTTCCTCATCATCATTATCATCATCAACATCCTATTATTCTTCCTCCTCCTCAAACTGCTCCCCCATCCTCTACCGCCTCCACCATCTTCCTGCTTCTACTCCTACCCTCCTCCTACACTACTCCTCCTTCTCTTCCTACCTTTCTCCTCCTCCTATGCCTAGTCTCCAATCCTGAAATCCGGGAATAAAATAAGAAGAATAAGGAGTCAAATACATACATTTTATTTATTTATTTGTGTATTTAATTTTTGGTTGGTTACTGAAAACAATAAATCACCAATACTACTCTTTCTACACCATTAACAGCTGATGATTGTTTGCAACGATTAATATAAAATAAGAAGCTGCTATAACAATGTATCATATTAATGCTATGTTTTCACAATTAACACCCCATTTGGCTATGAGAGCTCTGTAATAACCGAGTAATAAAGGTGGAGATCAGTCAATTTCTGGGGAGCTTAACAAACATATAGTGTATCCTAGACTACATGCAGTAGATCTGGACTGTTCACGAAAATGGAACTTTGCAGTAAGCGACCCAAAACCGGAGAACGAACCCCCGAGTTCGCACCTCGAAACCGCGAATATATCACATTTTCGCGGTTTCGTGGTTCGAAAATAGGGGTTCGTTTTCCGATTTTGGGTCCCTTACTGCAAAGTTCCATTTTCGTGTCCAGTCCAGATCTACTGTAGTCTATGACTGTATTATATATATATATATATATATATATATATATATATATATATATATGAAATGACGGGTCTGAAGACAAGCCCTGCAGGGAACAGATGCAAAATAGCCAGTCTACAACTAAAAGACCCTAAGAGGACCAGAGAACGAAAGGAGAAGAAAGGAAGAATACAAGAGCCACCCCTGTTTCCCCATGCTCTAACCACCACAAGCATGGGAAACCTTCCTCAACAAATACAGGAGCTATCCCTGGTGCCTCGTACTCTAAAACATCAGCCACCAGCCACAAGTATGGGAAATTCTCTCAGCCAATCCACTCCCTGTGTTTAAACCATGCCAGCCAACCACAGGACAGCATTTCCTCTCTGTACAGATCTACAGTATGATGAGAGGATGTTTATGCAAGTTGCACATCAATGCCCAGAGTCCTACAGGAATAAATGGATGTAAACAAGAGCATCAGATACGACAGATACGAAGATGCCAGAACGTCCCTACAACAATGACCACTAAGCGAGAAATAAACAAGTTTACCTCAGAGCTTGAATAATGGTCTTCACATAATTAGGGAGATTTCTATGTTAATAAGTTAGCTAAACCATAGGTAATTGTTAATTATAATACCTATGAGGTAAGCCATCATGTAAATATTAAACCTCGATGCCTAGACTAAGTAATTTACCTCACAACTTCTTCACAACCAATTTCCCCATATCCCTTTTACTTCGAGCCCCTGTAAACGAGAGTCAAGAATAAAGCCGCATATTACCTTTAAAAAATTATGGAGAAGTATGCAAACCTCAACTGCGGTGCTACCCTAAACCTGAACAAGGAGCAGAGTAGCTAATCACAGTAGTGGCTTTGTACCAGCCTGCCCCAACCCTGCCCAGAGAGTGTACTTGCCTGAAGTACCCCCTGAAGCCCTGCTCGAGTGACGCCCTACACCCCTGAAGTCTGGAACCTGAAGTCCTGGTCGAGTGACGCCCTACACCCCTGAAGTCCTGCTCCATGGACCTACGATCTACATCGGCCAGACTCGTACTCTCTCTCTGCCCTCCAACATTATAATCACTAAGTGTCCCTGTGTATATTACGTTGTGTTTATTGTTGTCGAGGTATAGGTAAAATATGTGAATCTTGTTGTGATAATTCATTCTGATATCTGTGCCTAAGATCCTTGATTGCAAACTGTGTTAATCCTTCTGAACCTTATATAAAGTCCTTGCTAGATCTGTGTCCAAGACCTAGCTTTCTTGATTAATTTATCTTCTCTAGAACATCCTACGCATACTTTATATAATTGTGTTTATTAATTCACCTCGCCACGCACTCACAGATTTTCCTAATATATGTATTCTGTTATGTATGCTGTGAGTTGAGGTCGAAGTGTATTTCGTGATTTAATTCCCTTTCCTAATACATAATTACCTAGAACCTACGCCCATTTTCATAACTAATTTATCTCAGTCTACTCGAGTATAAGTATTATTATTTCATAAACTTATTTCTTTCCCGAGCTCCCCAACCTACGTTCGATTATATAATCGCCTTTGTAATGATTTTATAAGAACATAAGAACATAAGAAAATGGGAGTCTGTAGAAAGCCGATTGGCCTAAGCAAGGCAGATCCCTGTCCCACACAACCCCAAATCAATTACAAAGCCCAATTATAGGCTCAACACTCTAATACCCTGAGGATCATCTTACCAAAACGGTTAGAGATTAACGCAGGATTATGGGGGTCTGCAGAGCGCTGATTGGCCCAACCCGGCTGATCCCCCTTCACACCCAACCCTTCTCGTCCATATGCTTATCCAATTTTACCTTAAAGCTCCCTACAGTTTTAGATCCCACTATAGCACTTGGTAGTCCATTCCACCCATCTACAACTCTGTTACCAAACCAATATTTGCCTATATCTTTTCTGAAACGAAATTTCTACACACACAGGTATAGAATTAGTATTAGTATTTACGTTCATTTGATTACTGATGTAAGTATTTCTGATTCTTCATGCCTAGGAATTCTAGCATTGCATAGACTCTGTTACTTAATTATCCATCATCTTACCTACACCTCGTATTACGGTGTATGCTTATTAAGACTGTTAACTCGTTCAGACCTCTTGGTTATGCTGCCATAAACATTTCCTTAGCACAACTTCGTCATGTGCGTTAATTTTCTTTTATAATTAATATTGTGTTAATTATCAGTTTACGCTATTAAATCATAAGCGTCTCCAGAGCATTTGTTGACTAAGTTCGATTAGTTGATTATAATTTGTTCTCAAATACAATTAGTAGATATTATTCTATAGTTAATTCATAATTGTATGCTAAACATTACATATGAAATCTTCGACTCATTTCGTTATTATTACATACGATCGTTTGAAGTGAATATAAGATTCCCATCATAAATTACATAATCCAAGTTATGACTATAATAATTTGTGCAAATAATTAATTAACATTCTGCCACCAATCTCGTTGTAATATTATTTAAACTAAAATCATAGTTGCACAAACTTAAATCTTATTTTCCAAAACCACAGTCCAACTTCATGACCTGACCCCTTTGTTACTGAGAAGGTCAACTTAGTATACTCGTCTACCTGGATAGCGCGCGCACTCACTATACCGTGTGACTCACCCACTGCAGTATACCTGTGTGCTTATTTATCCTCTCAACTCACCCAGTATCTCTTGTATTGAGATTGTGTTCTAGTATCTTTATTGTTGATTATTCACAGAAGACACTCGACTCGCATCATTATTATTATTAAGCGTTGATACTATAAGTCACGTGTATTAATTTAGTTGCTATTTATTACCTTATTTATAACCACATTTGTTTCCTGATTGAATCTCATTGATTTTCTAAGCTTTCTATGTATTCCATTCATTGCCTGATATTTCTAATAATTATCAAGGTAATACTTCATCCCGGATTACGAGTCTATATTCGTGAGCTGGAAATAGAAATGATTATGCTAAGATTGTCTAGTCCTCAAGCTAGACGGTATCTCGAATAAACCTATTTGTGAATTACATGTGTGTTGTTACTGAGTTCTGTATTACCCAATTGAATACCTATTTTGTGCTATTAAGAACGTGTTCGGTGTGACCCTGTTAGGCTTTATTACGGTCTATAAGTCCATATCTGGATTTTAGTAGAGACTATATCACGAGTTGTAAATATTACAACCCGACATAACAATATATATATATATATATATATATATATATGTACAGATGAGAGAGAGAGTGGGAGCGGGATTTGAAAGGGAAGAGGATGTGTAGTTGAAATTTGTACCCTGAAAAGTGTTGTGGAGAAATATCTGGAGAAGCAACAAAAGGTGTATGTTGCCTTTATGGACTTGGAAATATGACAGAGTGGATAGAGACTGTATGTGGAAAGTACTTAGAATATACGGAGTAGATGGCAAGTTGCTGAAAGCAGTGAAGAGCATGTATGAGGGTGCAAAGGCGGCAGTATGTGTGGAGAATGAGCAGAGCGAGTTCTTTGATCTGAATGTTGGGTTGAAATAGGGGTGTGTGATATTCCCTGTGGTTGTTTAATGTATATATGGATGGAGACGTGAAAGAAATAGAAGGAAGAGCAGTGGATGTTGGTGTATCGCTGATAAGGGAGGGAAACGAGTGGATATGCTACCTGTACTGCTGTTTACTGATGATACAGTTCTGAGGAGCGACAATGAATGGGAGTTGCAGGGTCTGGTAAATATGTTTGGAAAAGTGTGCTAAAAACTGAATCTGAAGGTAAATGCGAGGAAGAGCAAGGTTATGGTCTTCGAAAGGGTGAAGCCACAGAGTGTGAAGTGAAGTTGAACGGACAGGCTATGGAGATTGTCAGCTCATTTAAGTATCTGGGCAGTGTGTTGAGTAAAGATGGGAGTATGGATGAAGAAATGCTGGAGAAGGTGAAATGGGGGAAGAGGGTTGTAGGAAAGCTGAAAGCATTAGCAAGAAATAGGGTGGTCTGCATGGAAGTGAGAAAGTCATTGCTTGACAGTGTGGTAATCCCAACATTGTCTTACGGAAGCGAAGCATGGACGTTGGTGGAGAGACTCAGACCAAGAATGAGAGGGGTGGAAATGAATTACTTGAGAAGTGCGTGCGGAGTTACATGGAGGTTTAGACAAACGAATGAGTAAGTAAGAGGGAGGTGTGGTGTGAAGGTAGATGTGCTGGAAAGTGTGAAAAGGAACACTTTGAGATGGTTCGGCCATATGGAACGTATGTGAAGCGAGAGAATAACTAAGAGGGTGTACGAGAGTGAGGTGGAATGACAAAGAGGGAGAGGTAAAGCGACAGAGTGGTGGAAGGATGGACTTAAGAAGCATATGAATGAAGGCGGTGCTGGTTGGTAGGAGGGGCGTTGACTGACTGGGGACAGATGCATGGGGGCGCTTCGTTCGTAGCCACCCCTTCGGGGATCACGGTGTCAGCAATAGATAAATATATATATATATATATATATATATATATATATATATATATACATATATATATATATATATACAGTATATATATATATATATATATATATATATATATATATATATATAAAAGCGTTTATACCTTATTCCAGTTCTAACAAGTAAAGTAGTAGCAAAAATTAGCCTCTAGTGGACACGCGTTATTTGTCCTATGTTCTCCAGTCTGATATTATAAATGAGTAAACAGACGAGAACAAATTTGTTCAGAACATACAGTGAAGAGAAGTGTAAACAGGAAGAAGGAAGTCGAAGAGTGAATGATGACAGGCTGTCCGCCTTAGTTTTCTTATCAGACAATTAATATGTTAGTCTACTTGCCAGCAATGTGAACCCGGAAATGTTGAGTACCCCAAAGTTTTAAGTTAGAAATGTACAGCATGGGTCCCCAGCACTTAGAAACTGCCGGATGCTAACTTGCATATGTTGGGCAACTAGCAAAATTAGCGAAATTAGCATAAATTAGCATAATCGCCTAAGTGACCATTTTTCAACGCCCAGTGGGTCAATTTTGATGAAGTTTCAGTCAATTTAGAAGGGTTAGAGGACGCTGAATTGATTGGATTGGACAGATGACTTATGTATTTGAAATAATTGAAATAAGAACATAAGAACATAAGAAAATGGGAGTCTGCAGAAAGCCGATTGGCCTAAGCAAGGCAGATCCCTGTCCCACACAACCCCAAATCAATTACAAAGCCCAATTATAGGCTCAACACTCTAATACCCTGAGGATCATCTTACCAAAACGGTTAGAGATTAACGCAGGATTATGGGGGTCTGCGAGCGCTGATTGGCCCAACCCGGCTGATCCCCCTTCACACCCAACCCCTCTCGTCCATATGCTTATCCAATTTTATCTTAAAGCTCCCTACAGTTTTAGATCCCACTATAGCACTTGGTAGTCCATTCCACCCATCTACAACTCTGTTACCAAACCAATATTTGCCTATATCTTTTCTGAAACGAAATTTATCTAATTTGAAACCATTGGTACGAGTTCTTTCGCTATCACTGAGCTTTAGTACATTTGTCATGTCCCCTTTGTTAATCCCACTAACCCACTTGAACACCTCTATCATATCCCCTCTAACTCTGCGTCTCTCTAACGAATGTAAACCTAATTTCTTCAGCCTTTCTTCATACGGAAGATTTCTAATATTATGGATCATTTTTGTCATTCTACGCTGTACTCTCTCCAATGAATCTATGTCCATTCTGTAATAAGGACACCAAAATTGGACAGCATAATCCATATGGGGTCTCACTAATGACAAGTAAAGTTTTAAGATAACATCAGCAGTTCTGTTACTCACACTCCTAGAGATGAACCCGAGAATCCTGTTTGCCTTATTACGAACGCCTATACACTGTTTTCTAGGCTTCAAATCATTGCTAACAAACACACCTAGATCTTTCTCGCAGTCTGAATTTTCTAATTCTAAATTAGCTAGTTTATATTTAACATTTGTTTGCATCTTCCCTATCTTTAATACCTTGCATTTGTCAATGTTAAACTTCATCTGCCAATTTACTGACCATTCATGTAAGGTATCTAGATCCCTTTGGAGGCACTCTATATCGCTATCTGAATCAATTGATCTCCCCATTTTAGTATCGTCTGCGAATTTACTTATCCTACTAGTTATACCTAAATCTAGGTCATTTATGTATATAAGAAACAACAGGGGACCTAATACCGATCCCTGGGGGACACCACTTTTGACTGCTCCCCACTCTGACTTGGTACCATTTATGCTGACTCTCTGTTTCCTACCAATTAGCCATGACCTAATCCATCCCAACAACGCCCCACCTATTCCATGTGCCTCAACCTTTCTCATCAATCTCTCATGAGGGACTCTGTCGAAAGCTTTACTGAAATCTAAATATATAATATCGTATGCCTTGTCATTATCTACTGCTTCATATACCTCTGAGAAAAAACTAAGCAAATTAGTAAGGCAAGAACGTCCCTGAGTGAATCCATGCTGAGAAGAATTGATTAAGTTAAATGTTTCTAAGTGGTTTCTCATTTTCCTAGCAATAATTGACTCTAGTAGCTTTCCTATGATTGAAGTGAGACTAATGGGACGGTAATTGGATGCTATTGATTTATCACCTTTTTTGAAAATCGGAACTACATTTGCAAGCTTCCAAGCTTCTGGAACTATACCTGTTTCTAATGAATTGTTAAAAAGAAATGTTAATGGGTAACTTAACTCATCTCTGCATTCTTTTAATACTCTGGCATATACCTCATCGGGACCAGGCGATTTCTGAGGTTTCAGTCTGTCAATTTCCTTAAGCACATCATTTCTACTTATAGTAACCGTACTTAACCTATTTTCTATATTATCGCTATATACCTTACGGACTTCTGGAATCTGTGCCAAATTTTCATTAGTGAAAACGGATAGAAACTGACTATTTAATGTACTGCACATTTCTAAATCATTTTCTGTCATTTCTCCTATCGAAGTTTTAAGGGGGCCTATTTTATCTCTAACTTTAGATTTATATAGCTGGTAAAAAGCCTTAGGGTTATTTTTTGAGTCATTGGCTATCCTGATTTCATAATTTCTTTTGTCTATCCTTATACATTTTTTAACCTCTCTTGATAGATTCTGATAGTAAGCAAGTAGGTGAATTTCGCCTTTCTTAATTTTTCGATATATTCCTCTCTTTTTTCCTAGAAGGTCTAATAGTCTATTATTCATCCATTTGGGTTGGTTCTGTGTTGATCTAAATTTTCTTTTGGGGATATATTTATTTTGCGCATTGTAGAGTGAAGAAATAAAATTATTATATGTAGCTGTCAAATTATTCTGAGTTAAGACAGGTTTCTGAGAGAGAGTATGTTCATTAGCGCACCTGGGTCCACTTAATAGTTTAACCATAGGATCGACTCTTAAGGCTCGTCTTAATCCACCATAATTGGCTTTTCTGAAATCTGGGATAAGTGTCGTATTCTCTTTAGCCTTTCCTGTCCATTGTATGTTAAAATAAATTGATTTATGATCACTATTTCCTAGTTGGTCTCCTATCTCTACATTATTTATCATTTGTTCATTATTACTGAGAACTAAATCGAGGATATTATTACCTCTAGTAGGCGAGTCTATGAATTGAAATAAAAAAACTATCCTGTACCGCCTCAATAAACTCGTTTGAATCTGAGTCGCCGATTTGATGCTGCCAATCAATAT
Source organism: Paralithodes platypus (assembly GCA_032716605.1). Taxonomy (NCBI): domain Eukaryota; kingdom Metazoa; phylum Arthropoda; class Malacostraca; order Decapoda; family Lithodidae; genus Paralithodes; species Paralithodes platypus. The sequence goes on along the minus strand of CM064575.1, from coordinate 66,316,335 downwards.
TCGGAAAATTAAAATCCCCCATAATACACACATTGCTAAACCTTGATGCTATTTTCACTTCCTGCCATAAAGCTGTACCTTCGTTTCTACTCATATTTGGTGGTCTATAAATAACTCCAATAATTATGGTCTCACTACCTTCGCTAACCTCAACCCAAACACTTTCGTTATCAGTATTTAGTCTAATACCTGATTTAATACAGCTTTTTAAAGAACTCCTGACAAACACTGCTATTCCGCCGCCCCTCCTACTTGTTCGGTCGCGTTTAAACAAACTATATCCTGGTATATGGAATTCTGCTAAAAAAATTCTTGATTCTGTATTAATCCATGTTTCAGTCAGTGCTATAATGTCTATATTTTCGTTGCTAACAAGTGCTCTAAGTTCATCCATTTTGTTACATAAACTCCTACAGTTTGTATAATATAATCGCAATGAATTTATTTTACTAGTATCGGATTTACCTTTATTTCTAACTGAATTCCCATCTTCTGTTACACCTTCAATATTTCTACTAGCAGTACAATTAAAATCCTGTGACTGATATTTTCTATTCCTCTCTGATGTACCAGTACGGCAATTTACCCTATCTAGACAATTATTCTTACTCATATTCTCAGGCTTTATTTTCAGCGAAACCCCGCGACAATCCTATCTATTGACCTAGCTAAATTTGCCACCCCTAGCCGAGAAAGATGAACCCCGTCCTGTGCGTACAACTGATTTTTACCATAGAAACGGGTCCAGTTATCAAGGAATGGTATTGCATTTGCATTACAGTATTTTTCCAGCCGACAATTGATACCAATTGCCCTAGATGACCATTCCTTGCTGACCCCTCTCCGTGGCAAGATACTGTGTACTACAGGTATGCCTCCCTTCCTCCTAACTTTATCTAACACCTCCCTGTACTGCCGAAGCAGTACTTCCGTCCTACCTTTACCAACATCATTGCTCCCTGTACTGAGACAGATAATGGGGCTATCTCCAATATCTTTCATGATGTAATCAATTTCCTCTAACACCTTCCCAACCCCGGCACCAGGCAGACAGACAAGCTTCCTAATATCAGTACAGGTGGACCTAGCTAAGTGTCTGACCATGGAGTCCCCAACAATTGAGAAGGTCTTGCCTCTCCTTGTCGATGACTTGGTAGCAGCTGCGGCAGCGGCAGGAACTCCTGGGGCAGCAGTTGAAGGTACTCCTGGGGGGGCAGCAGTCACAGCATTCCCTGTTGGAGGCAACTTACTTACCTTTCTCCTGGTTTCCTCGCCGAAGGAATCACTCGCAGCCACATTCGTCATCCAAGGTGATGAACTTGTTGCTGAGGGCAACTGGCCGCCGTAGAAATTTGCAGGTTGTTGCACTTGTTGGAACAACTGTCCAGGGAGCATCACGATCCCTAACAGCAGTTGCACTATCCTCACTTTTCTTGTCAGCCAAAGTCAACTTTAAGGCCAAATTCTCGTCTTTGAGAGACTGCACCTCTCTCTCCACATTCTCCATCCTTTCTTGCAAAGCAAGACAAAGCTGGAGAATATGAGAGGAGGTAGCAATCTCGTCAACACCAGCCATTTTAAGAAAGCGTTAATACTATCACCACACTATGGGCAAAGATAATTCACTGGGAGTCACTAGGGACAGGTCCTCACTCAGCAAAGGTCAGGCAGGTACTGGAAATAATTTCAACTCGGCTTTAAATTTTACTATATTTATGAACACACTTATCCAAACATCATAACTTATGTATTTGAAATAATTGAAATAACTTCAACTCGGTTATAAATTGTAAGATATTTATGAACACAATTATCCAAATGTGCAGAACATGCACACTTTTATTCACAGGTATTAGAGGTAACAAAGGCAAGTACCATACCAAACTAGAATAATATGACTATGGGTAAACAATATCCTCAAAATTAAAACACAAGTATACCCAAAATTATCAGAGCTGAAAAATATGTGCACTAGTTACACAACATAAACCTTCCATCAAGAAAGAGTGTCTTGCACTTCTACTGCTCTGCACTGTTATAAAGCATATCCTCATCATAAAACTCATCCTCATCGCCTTCATCTTCTTGTCCTGACTCTGCATTCTTGTCATATTGCTCTTCTAGCTGTGAGTGTGTGAGTGAGTTGCAACATGTACTATCATAGCCTTTGCAGAAGCAGTAGCTGGTACAGGCCAGGCCTGCAGCTACACAGCTGCACTTTGCTGTTAAACAGGGTTTTAACCCAGCTTTGCAGCTACAGCTGATCACTTCCAACATGGCAGGAGGAGCAACGGGGCTTGCATCCAGGATGGGCATGATGACTTCCTCTTCCTCCTTCTCGCCTTCCTTCTTATTCCATCCAAACTCTGTGATGTCCACAGCTGGTGGGTCAGGGCAGTCTTTTGCTTTCCAAAGCAGCACCTGTAGATGGGCACGCAATCCATGGAGGAGAGCGTTGCGCTCTGTAGGAGGCAGTGTCTTCAGTGCTGGGGGGGTTTTGCGCTTTCGGTAGATGTCATATCTGGCGACGTTCAGAGATGCCGACTCCCTCTGGTTGTACAGAGCCAGGAAGAAACCACTCACTGCCTCTGTAATCTGTAAATCAGTAGCTCCCTCCTCTCCGATGAAATGAAGCAGGTCACCAGGTATTACTCTCATGGCCTTGAGTGCGGACACCTTCCCTTTCCCGGCGGGATAGGAGGTGGTGTCACATCCGGAGAGAGCATGCATAGCCAGGATGGAGCGACACTGCTCACCGAGATTCTCTACTGTCGAATTGATGTTGAGAATAGTGCCATCCCATCTCTCCATCTGCAGGTGACATGTGATACCCACCGTCCAGCACCAATAGACCATGAGTACGAAAACATCAGTGTCGTCGCTGAGAATGCGGACAGTTGTAGCTCCGCGACTGGCTGCATCCAATATGTATGAGTTGAGGGAGACGTCAGCCTCGTCATGAGTGACAATACTGTCTGCTTTGCTGACCATCTTGATGTGATCTCCTATGCTGTGTGTGCACAGGAGCTCACCCAGTCTCCGTTTGTTTGTCTTGTTCTTCATCACTTTGTCGCGGATAGGTAGAGGGGTTGTCAGTGAGAGTCGGTACTCTGTTGAGCTCTCCCCGGCTTTTCTCTGCCTCTCGTGGTCTTTGGCAGAGACTTGCTCATACCGGTCAAAGATGACAAATGTTTCGGTGATGTAGCGATTAAGCCGGCGCCCCATGCTGGCTGCGAGGTCAGCTACAGTGCCTGACGATGGCCACACCACGTGGTAGATGAGCTGCGATGTATCAACGAGTACATGTGGTGGGTGGGGATTGGGGACAAGGATTCCAAGACGCTGGACGATCACAGACTTGTTACCCTTCCTGAGGCATCCATACTCATCGATGATGGATGCAGGGACCGGGCCGAGCTCGTAGTCAAAGAGGGCAGAGAGCTCCATTCTTCTCTTGCTCCCTACCACCAGCAGCCAAGCAAACAACGCCTCAAGGTCACATATGATCTTCTCATTGACCTTCACTCTTTTTTTGTTGAATTTCATTGTCACCACCTTATTTGAGATGGGCACATGAAATCTCTCAGGAAGTGATGAAGAGAACAGTGTGCTCATGTCCTGTCCGATCTTCAATGCATCTTGCACATTCACCTTTTCATCTGCCACCTGGCCATTTATGATATGGTGGACAGTCGCAGTCTCTGTGGTGAGTGGATGGGAGTTTTCTTGTAGCACTCTCAGGATTTTAGCCCGGTCCTCTGCGTCCAACTCCCGCCGTCCTTTACCCTCTTCTTTGTGTACACACCTGTGATAGCCTACGACTGATCATCCACCCTTGATAAACAATCCGCGATCACATTGTCACATCCAGCAATATGACGGATGTCCAGGTTATACTCCTGCAACATCAAAGACCACCTGGTCAGTCTCATATTGCGATTGTGAAATTGATTCAGGAATCTCAAAGGGTGATGATCAGTGTAGATAACCACGACTGGGCCATAGGCTGGAACATACACCTCGAAGTGCCTGAGCGACAGCACAATCGCCAGTAATTCCTTTTCTATTGTAGAATAGTTCTTTTGTGCAGCATTGAACTTCTTAGAAAAGAAACTTACTGGGTGTTCCACACCTTCATTGTCTGTCTGTAGCAACACGGCACCAGCCCCTACACCACTAGCATCTGTTGCCAGCTGAAAAGGCCTGTTAAAGTCTGGGGCCCTGAGTATCGGGTGAGTACATAGCAAATGTTTCACCAAAGTGAAAGCCTTTTCACACTCAGGTGCCCACAAAAACTTTTTGTCTTTAGATAACAAATCTGTGAGAGGTGCCAACACCGTTGAGTAACCTTTTATGAAGCGTCTGTAGTAGCCTATCATACCCAAGAATCTCATAATCTGCTTCTTGGTTGTTGGGTGCGGAAATTTATTGATAGCCTGTACCTTGTTCTGAGGAGGGCACACCTGTCCCCTTCCCACTACAAACCCAAGGTACTGCACAGTGGCTTTTACGAAGTCACACTTTGCCAAATTTACTACCAGACCTGCTTCACTAAGTTTCCGGAACAAGGTCTCAAGGTGCTCACAATGGCTCTCAAAGTCGTCATCATAAATGATTACATAGTCCAAATATACGGTGCAATTTGGAATGTCCTTTACAATTTCATTCATCAGGTTCTGAAACGTTGCTGGTGCATTCTTAAGTCCGTAAGGCATAACATTGCACCGGTAGGTACTCCCGTCCACAACAAAACCACATACCTCTTTAGCACGCTCGGACAAAGGTACTTGCCAGTAACCTTTTACTAAATCTACTTTAGACAAAAAACGAGCATTACCAATTTTGTCAACACTATCATCAACCCGAGGAAGAGGATATGGGTTAGTTGGAGTCAAACCGTTTAACCTACGGAAATCAATACAAAAGCGTACCTTGCCATCTGGCTTAGGCTGCAGTGTTACAGGGGAAGTCCACTTAACTGTGCCTTTCTCTATCAACCCTCTACCGAGCATATACTCCAACTCATCCCTCAGAGCTGGTAGTTTTATGGGGGGCACACGGTACGGGATTGACTTAAAGGGTAGATGGTCCCCCACGTCAACATCATGCATAGCCTGAGTAGTGAGGCCTGGGTGTTCAGCAAATACAGTGGGGTATGAACCGAACAACTGACGGATAGCATCAAACTGCGGCTCAGGCAAATGAGCTATAGCCTCGTCAGCCCTTAGGCTCGAGTTCCCCGCCCACTGATCCGCTGAAACATGTTGATCCCAGCTATCCTCCTCTGAAGCTTGACTGTCCCCCTCTCCTTCTCCACCATGGCCGCAACAAGCCAACACAGGGACAGTGAGAGGCTCAGAGGGGCGCCTCACATACTCTTTAATAAGGTTCACGTGACATAACTGGTTCTTTTTCCTCCTGTCTGGAGTGGCAACAAGGTAATCTAAGTCTGAAATTTGTTCTACAATTTTATAAGGTCCAGTGTACTTCGCAGAGAGGGGGTTACCAACCAAAGGCAACAAAATTAATACCTCTTGTCCTACAGTGAACTTCCGGAGCCTCACTTTGCGATCATACCTGTCCTTCATCAAAGCTTGTGATTCTGTCAAATTTCTACCTGCCATCTCCAGACTCTTAAGCATGCGCTCACGGCTTTCAAGCACATACTTTAATAATGGACAAGGCTGCACAGTCCCCTCCCAAATTTCTTTCAGCATGTTAAGGGGGCCCCTGACACGGTGTCCAAAAATCAGCTCGTTTGGACTAAATCCCAGGCTCTCACCAGGTACCTCCCGAGCAGCAAACAGCACATAAGGCAATCCAAGATCCCAATCCATACCGTTGTCAGCACAATAACACCTGAGCATGCTTTTAAGTGTAGCATGCCACCGCTCAAGCACCCCTTGACTCTCAGGGTGATACGCTGACGATACTACTGCTCGTATCCCATGCTGTTGCATTGTTTGCTTGAACATGTTGGAGGTGAAATTAGATCCCTGATCAGACTGAATCTCCTCCGGGTACCCGTACCTTGAGAAGTACCACAACAAGTTACTGACTACCGTCTTAGCCATTCCATTTTTCATAGGGTATGCATCGGGGTATCTAGTGGCAACATCCATTATGGTTAACAAAAATTTATTTCCAGCCTTAGTGGGAGGGAGTGGACCAACCATGTCAACAATAATTTGACTAAAGGGTGGCCCAATCACAGGAATAGGGTGTAACGGAGCCTTAGGAATAACTTGGTTCGGTTTCCCGACACGTTGACAAAAATCACAGGAGTTTATCCATGACTGCACATGAGACTTCATCCCCGGCCACCAAAAAAATTTCCCCAAAGCCGCCACCGTTTTTCTCACCCCTAGATGTCCTGCCAGTGGTGTGTCATGCGCCAACCTCAGTAGGCTATCCCTGCACTCCCGTGGCACCACCAACTGGTCCACTACTCCGGACCCCTTTTGCCAACTACGTTTAGGGTCTTGAAAACGCCTATAAAGGATGCCTTCTAAATAAAAAAAATCTCCTGGCTGTGCATCGCCGTCCTCGTCGAGCTCTACAGCTCCATTAGCACACGTTTGGAGCTCAGGGTCCTCTAGTTGCAACCGACGTATATCTGAGGGTGCCAAGCGATCTAACTGCTCCCGGAGCAATGCATGACCTTCCCCGATACTGGGCTGCTCCCTCTGTCTCTCTCGATGTACATAACGTTGCTGTCGTGGAGACTCGTCATGCCCAGCCTCGTCACTCTCGATGACAGGCCCAGGGGCTACTCCAGAATTAAGTAATGGTGCTAATACTGAATCACCCAGGAGAGCCGCCGAGTCAAAACTCTTAAAACCAACTCCAGCTTTAGCCTCCTCCTGTTGATCGTTCCTCCGCTGGTCTGAAGACGGAGGACTAGGCTGTGACACTTTAGCTGCCCGAGCTCGGGTGACAACACACGCCATGGGTTGTGTCTGGCACCGCTCGACCCACTCTTGCTCTTCCCTACTCACGTCGGCCGGCCTCTCGGCAACGACTAAGGGTAGAACCTCAGAAGCGGGCATTGCAAAGTCGTTGCCGAGAAGAAGGTTGACGCCCTCCACTGGCAGTTTCTCCACAATCCCGACATCCAATTCACGTGCCACACCATCCACCTCCAACTCCAACCGCACCAGCGGGTATGACCGAGTTGCATTAATACCCTGCACCACTACCACCCGAGCCGCGTTTATAGGGTAGCCAGTCAAGTTTTTCATCAGAGTCTGGGAAGCACCTGTATCACGCAAGACCTCTACTCCATGCTTGCGCCCCGCCCACATCACGCAACCCCGCCCTCTATGGTCGCAAAAAACATCCTGAGCAGGGTTCGAGCCTCCCAGGTGCTTCTGCATTGCCTGTGCCTCAGCCTCTGACGAACTGCCCCAGGCAAACTCAGATGACTTCGGAGACACACCAATGTTGCAGGCCAAAGACACAGCTGCTGTAGGTGGTTTGCTAGGACAGACTCTTGCAAAGTGCCCCTTTTTATGACAATGATAACACTCCAACTCCCCTTTGGGCTTCCCTTGGTACTGGGAAGGGCCCGGCCCCTTCTTAAATGGGACGGTGCTAGTCTTGTGGTCAGTCTTGGTATCATGGCTCTTGTACTTGTTTGCACAAGGTATATCACTAACTCGGGGGGGTGGGGCGTCACGCCCCTTGTTACCTGCCTCACTACGCTGGGCAGACCCGCACCCACGAATTAGTGATAGCCGGAGGTCAGCCAACTCAGCTGCCTCCTGTAGAGTTTTTGGGTTCTTTTCTTTAATAGTTAAAGTCATTTCTGCACCAGTACACTTATAAAACTGCTCGAGCAGAAACAGCTCAGTCAACTGTTCGGCCGTCTCAGCTTTCTCAGAACGTGTCCAGTTTTTAAGTGCATCTTTTAAGTCCCGGGCATGTTCAAGAAAGGTCGCCTCCCTAGTCTTTGTAACACCCCGAAACTTCAATCGATATGTTTCCGGTTGCAACTCGTATGCCCGTAGGACAGCTCTCTTCAATTCTGGGTAGTCAATGCAAGACTCTAAAGGCAGTGCATCATAAGCCTTCAGACCCTTACCCGTAAGTCTTGAGGAGACTAGAGCTGCCCACTTCTCTTCAGGCCAATTATGCTCCCTACATTTCTTCTCAAAACGATTAAAAACTTCTGTGACTTCAGTTTCACTAAATACCGGCACCAATTTGACTAATTGGGCCAAGGACTGTTCTCTTACTCGGCCCTCACGGCCCATCCAAGTCCCTGTCGACTCTGCACGAGACTTATCTAAATCTAATTTAGCACAATATTTCTCCGAGTCGTACCTAAGCTCAGCCTCATGCCTCCTAACCTCAATCTCATGCCTCCTCGTCTCATCCTCCTGCCTCCTGGTCTCATTCTCCTGCCTCCTGGTCTCATTCTCCTGCTTCCTAGCCTCAATCTTAGCAAGCTCAAGTCTAAATACCATATCTGGAGACAGGCAGGAAGAGGGAGCTGCCACTACTGAAGGAGGGGGGGGGGGCAAAAACTGGGGAACCACCATGTGCACCACCCGAGGGCACTCCAATCTGCCAATTCTCATCCCTCTGTGGGAGAGTGCTAACCTCCGGTAACTGAGTGGACGGCACTGTGGGAGTCGAGTGAGAGGGGATCTGGGGAGGAACCCCCCCCAAACGCCCTCTCCTCCGAAACCCCATGTTGCCCACGCAACACCCAGGAAATCAGCTCCCCCTTGGACATCCCTACTACATTGGAAATGACTAAAACCTTGGCTATCAGGTGCAAGCCACAAACATCCACCCCAGTCAGCCTCTCCTCCGTCACGTGGTACCGCTTACTCACAAAAACTCTAGCATCCTCCTCACTGGTTACTAACGGCACACCTTCAAATGGCATCTCTCGCTCATTGTCAGTGCTAATGCACGACATACTGAAGTCCACAAAAAAATTCTCGAGACAAAAGTGTTAAACTTCCTATGCAAGCACTAATTACTAAATTAACTGGAGTCTCTTAAATGCTTTACTAATTGCCATACAAAAAAAAATATTCTTCAATATGCACGCTAAAATACAAACAAACAAATGTTGTACAACTCTGCAAAAATGTATACTGTTCACAAAATCCTAAGCAAGGTCGCCATTTGTTACGACCTGGCACTCGGGTACACAAGGGCTCTCAATCAGGACTCGAATACGGCTCGCTGCCACAACGGAAACACACGATCCCAACCCCTGAGTACTGCCAGCCGAACAAAAAACACCAATACCCTCCAGAGTTCAATCTGCTATAACGGGGTATACAAGAACTCGGTACTAGTGTTCAACAACAGACTAATAAAGAGACAGGAATTCTCTAGTCTGGTTAACAATCAAACAAAGAAGTAAGAAACAACAACACCAAAGAATAGTGTTGGCCGAAGCCGAAGTAATCCACCCTTGACTAAGAACTTAAGAAGTCCTCCACCCTCTACTTCGGATCGGCACTATTACGTTACGTTAATTAATAGTCCTTAAGCATCGAGCAAGGAATCTTCTGAAAAAAGTTAGATGCTTCTCGGATGCTCGTAAGAAGTACGTATCGGATTTTGAACAGTAATTCAATAAGAAAAACACTGGCAATTAAATACTATTAAAGGTTTAAATTGGCATAAGAATAATTAAAAGAATATGCAATAGTAAATGGCAAACATTAAAAAGAAGTACTCCGCAAATGCAACGGCAATAGCCTACTCGGATTGTGCTCGTGGGCCACTAATCACTAAAGTAGCCAAGCTTGCAACACATGAAATCAATAGTGCATAAACAATATCATACATAAGGAAAGCTTCAATACTATTCTGTATCTACTAATCGAGTAAAGTCTAGCTGGGGTACTGTGGGCAAAAGGTAGCAGTGACTGAGCAAAAACGGCTCGTAGCCTAGCGAAGTCCTCACAACTGTTTAAAGTATTACGTTAACACTAACAAGTGCACTTTGAGAAATCCAGATCCCTTGTATCTGGTTTTCTCCCGGCTCCTTGACAAAGTAAAAACAAGCTGTTAATAAAATACAGGGTGGTTAGGCTCTTGCCCTCACGCACTGTAAATTATTAACTCAACACAGTCAGCCGCGAAGACAACCTAGGCTTCACTGAACCGAAACGAGTATGCAGGTTTATCGCTTAACCACTGCATCAAACAACAACTCGTAACACAGAAAAGCCTTACCCCAGTCTAGCATTACCTAGACTAGCAGAAAACAGGAATAATAATAATAACACACAGGGAAATGCATAGACAAGTGCAACAAACATAAATCAATCCTATTCTAAGTTAACCCTTCCAAAATAGGCTATCTAATAGGCATGTATCTCATGAGAACTCAAGCGATAATACGTTGGCTGACTAGCTCTGCACCAACGGGACCATGGAAGTTAAAAAGGGTAGGGAAAAGAGGAGATAAGAATGTAAGGTAGTAGAGAAAGTTCACATCAGTCAGAAGAATATATATAGTTAGCAAGGGAAATGAGAAGTCGCTCTGCCTAATGAGTTCTGATCAAAAAATGGCTAGACTTCCCTTTTTATACTCGGCCCTCTAGTGAGCCCAACGTGAACTACTAAGGACCGCCCACTGACAATCATTACGTAATTTCTCTCTCTCCTCTGGGATAGACAAAGGCTTTCCTAGCACTGAGGGGAGGGGGGAGGGGGGGGGGGGGGAGTGCTAGTGAGTTAGGCCCACCTCCCGCATGGCGCACCCACTGACCCCCAACTGTGGCTGCCGCTTCTCCCATCATTACAAATAAGTTTTACACACAATAATTATAACTAATGATATAAAATAGAACTCGTTGACTCAGATAAAAACAAAATACATATTCATATTACTTATAGTACAACGGCTCACATGAACTAAGTTAGGAAACTCTACATAGACTACAGCCAAAGTTCCTGCCCTGACGATCCTAGCGAGAGTGGGGCATGACTAGGCGTTCTGTACAGCATGCTCACACTGGACATGCGTCACACTATGCACATATTACTAGTTAGGCTTCTCCAGCGCATGGGTGAATAGACAAAATAATTTGGATCCTAACAGTCATACGGCATAATTATGTGATATGCATTGGTGCTTAATTTTCTGTATTTACAGTGCAATGTATAATTGTAAATATTTAACTAAAATGTATACAACGTTTAACCAATTATACCTTGAAGACTGTATATTTGTTTTCCTACAATTTATAATTATTTGTATATATTTCATAAAAAAATACATGCACTATACCACGCCACGATCATATGCAAACGCACACGAATACATACACTCACACATACGGCAATATATATACAGTATATACGTATATCAAGTGCCTTACATATACTCAGTATGGTTACTGAATCTTTACTTTACTAAGTGTTCATTATTGATTGCAACCGAAAATAATCCTCTATAATAATACATTCACTATGAAAATAATCCTCTATAATAATACATTCACTATGAAAATAATCCTCTATAATAATACATTCACTATGAAAATAATCCTCTATAATAATACATTCACTATGACAATGCTTATTGAGGCAAACAGTGGTCTGTGAGTGTGTGAGTGTGTGTGCGTGTGTGTGTGATTACCGATTAGGCTAGGAATAGTTGCTTAGTTGACGTTAGTTTTTGTTTCCGAGGTTAGAGGGGGATGGTCGACCAACGGCGGGCCCTGTTGTCAATTACATGAGTATAATATTATGTTATTAGATTGCACTGCATATAAATGAAAATTTAATATTGTATTAGTTTAATGAAATCATAATATTCATCGATAATATATGTTAACCTACACAAGTTATTAGAGTAGGTAAAGATGCTATACTGTATCATAAATAATAGCGTTTATATCCCTTTTGGTGATTCCAGGAATGCCCTCACATTGATATAGACATGTAGAATTTAACACAATGAAATATATAATAGCCAAGTCTGCAATATGGGTGTCACACTACGACTTGGGAGACAACTTGATAAAAAGTATTTTAAACAGGTTATATATAAGCTAATAGTAGATACAAGTTACCAAATATGACAACTTTCGATGCCAGGTCATGCAAGTATATATATTTAACCCAGAGAAAACAATGCCTTATATGGTGAAAATTACGTTACATATGGACTCATTTTACTCCATATAATTATGTTAATTATAATTAATAATTATCTTCAGCAATTATTTTTTACAGGCAGGCACGTAAGAATCAGTAGATATATTGTTGTTTGTTTTAATTTGCATTAATTTGTTTAACGTGTAATGTGAGATAGATTTATACAAATTGTATCACAATTTAAATATAACATATTATTCCCCTGCTCTACCATAGGGTCTCACCTATCGATTACTTTGCATAATCCGTCATTATCCGTGTCTGATCTATATTGAAGATAATGGATTGCAACTATTTTTTATATTTTGGCTAATTATTTTGCATTATTCCTATCAATCATTTAACACAATATGCGTGTCGTGAATGACTCCACATTTAAAGATGATTTGTGGACATTTCAAATATCCCGCACAAACATAGCGAATTAAATCGAACTCGCCAGATTCCACGTTGGTATAATAAGGTTGGCTGATGTATGATGGGTACTGGCTGCACGACATGTAATCATAAACATTAATACTACTTTCTTCTTAAGTCATATGGCCTACTTGGAAATCACTATATCAAGTTGTAGTGATAATGCCAGTAGTAGTGGTAATGCTGAAAGTAGTAGTGATGATGCACTAGTCATAATGATGATGGTCATATTAGTAGTGATGATAGTGATAGCAGTACTTATATGTAAGATGATGCTGATAATAGTAATGATGAAGGTGATAGTTGCAGTGGTAATGATAGTAGTGATGATGATGGTAGTGACGATGGTGACAGTACTAGTGATGGTGATATTAGTGATGATCGTGAAAATTATAGTGATGATGTCAGTAGTAATGATGATGGTGAGAATAGTAGTGCTGATGATAGTGATAGTGACTAGTAGGGATGATGATGACAGTTGTAGTGTTAATGATGAGAGTAGCAGTGATGATGGTGGGAGTAGTATTAATTATTATATCAGTAGTAGTTCTGATACTGTAGTAATGGTGATGGTGACAGTAGTAGTGATGATGGTGAAAGTTGGTGTGATGATGACAGTAGTAGTGATAATGATGAGAGTAATAGTGATGATGGTGATAGTAGTAATGATGATTGTAAGATGATGGTTATAATACCTGTAGTACTAAAGTAGACGTGTCGTTTAGTAGTGATGATGGTGACAGTTGTAGTGATGATAACAGTAGTTATGATGGTGATAGTATTATTGATGATGGTATTACTAATGATGATGGTAACCCATCGCAGAGTTGGGTATGCCGTTTTGATTTTGGGCACAACGGCACGTCTACTTTATTAATATAGTCTTTACCCTTATAACTCCCACAGATCATCTAATCGTCTAATGGTAGCTAGAATATACTGTAAAAATGCATCACCATCTTCAAAAGGTTAATTAACCAACTAAATACCGTGACGGATTGTATCATTTTGTTTTGGTCATCAATAGATAAATCTAGTACGTTTAGGAACAAGCTGTGACCGTCAAAGATAAAATATATATAAATAGATGGTGTTCGCATCCCTATGATGCCTACAGGTCCTTCCCAAGCTGAATACTATACTAATTTACCCATAATATAATCAGAATGACATAGCAGTATAGAAAGGTGTTAAGTGGAGGAGGACAGGTGGTGGGAATCATACTTACTGAACTCGCTTGATGTAACAACTGTGATATAATATATACCAGCTAGTCATTCAATTGCAAGTAAACTTTGTTACACTCCAAACGACACACGTGAAGGAATCCCGCTATATATATATATATATATATATATATATGAGAGAGAGATAGATGAAAGTTAAGCGATTCATGTTGGTAAGAGGAGCAAAGCAACGAAGATTAGTGGAGAGAAGGGTGGGGAGTGGGGGAGGATATGTGAAACATATGGTGGCGCCATCCATTAGTTGTTTTGAGCACTTACCTGCAACAACACTCAGTATTCTCCTTATAGAAATCTTCCTCACGGACTTTTGTCAATAGCTGTACATTATGATCCTAGACAATGAAAAAATGCGCGTCTGGTTGTGGCCGAAAATTAGTTAATAAAGATGGAGCTCAGCAACATATTGTCCCTATTCTTCCTACTGGTGTACAGTATATATATATATATATATATATATATATATATATATATATATATATATATATAGTGGAACATATAAGCCCCCCCCCCCCTTAATAACTGATATCTCTCAGGTGTAGGTGTTGGTGGGGAGAGTCAGATAATGGTGGTTATGAAGGAGGTACTGAAGGTCACATCACGACCCAGCTGTGACCTAATCTTCCTCACAGATGGGGTCACCTCTTCACTCTCCCTCACACAGGCAAGTTCCCATTTTAACCCTCTAAAGATTATGACGCATTTTTACATTTGGTTTGTTTACATATTTTGCTTTATGTGAATGAAAGAGACAAATACAAAGCTGGCTGTAAATAGTGTCTCACCCTAAGTTGAAAGTGTGACAGAACCAAAAATCAAGGTACGTTTTCGTCTTAATATCTGGACACGCGGAGCTTAAAGCAATTTAAGTCATGGGATTAGGTTTCGGTTTGAGACGATTTTATTTAGATTAGTAAGGGTATATGGAATTTTGCGTTTAATTGCAATATTCTTTATCCTTAAAATTCCATTCCCACACATCTATCCTAAATTGTATAAAATCGTCTAATGACATCCAGAATAAGCTGTCAAAATGCGTCCTAGTCTTCAAAGGGTTAACCCTTATATAGACTCTTCCCCTCTGATTCGATGAGGGTCTTCTAAATCTAATAACAATCGAAAATATAGTAAAATAAAGCCTGTCAGCACTCGAGGACGAGAGAGAGTCACATGGTCGATGTGGGTTGGGTGTGAGAGGGATCTGGCTTGTGTGGGCCATTTGCTTCTCTGCAGACTCCCTTTTATTATGTTATATATATATATATATATATATATATATATATATATATATATATACAGTATATATATACGTGTACCTCAACCTTACACAGACTCTTTTCCTATCCATTCATTTAACATTCTCTCTATATATCCCACTATCTACCAATCCATATATCCATCTACTGTATCTATCCACCAGAATATGTTGGGAGTGAATGCTGTAGGTCTAATTGAAGCCAAGGCCCTGCCCTCAACCAACCTCACCCAGACCCTAACCTCAGCTCTACGACACGCACGTAAGGTCAGTACCCATAGTGTTGACTATTTACCTACTTTCCCGCTAGATCTAGAGGCATTTACTTCGATCTAGAGGTAAATTTATACAGCTAGCGACATGAGTTCTAGAGATATTCTGTTACTTTGAGCCATTTCAGAGAGATATTATAGAGATTTTGCCGTTATGTTAGCTGTTTTAGGCATTTACTTACAAGCTAGTGGACTTGATTTGGTAACCATTAAGCCGAGTCCTTTATTATTAGCATAATTGACTATGCAAAGATGAAAGTATGGTTTATAGCGCAATTGGTGTCTTTGGAAGTTATTTATTTATTTTTGTATTCCTTTTAATATGCATACGTCTTCAACCAAAATTGCTTCGGTTTGACACCTTGCCCACAAAAAACCCTCCGGCCATTGCTGGAATATGAGCAGGGCAACCAAATCAAGTCCTCTAGCTAGTAAATAAATGCCCAAAATCGCTAAAATAATGTCACAATCTCTACAATATTGCTCTAAAATGGCTCAAACCTCCAAAATATCAATATAATTCCTGTCGCTCTATGTACAAAATTGCTGCTAGATCGAAGTAAATAGCTCTAGATCTAGCGGGAAAGTTGCTAAATTGCTGCTAGATCGAAGTAAATAGCTCTAGATCTAGCGGGAAAGTTGCTAAATTGCTGCTAGATCGAAGTAAATAGCTCTAGATCTAGCGGAAAAGTTGCTAAATTGCTGCTAGATCGAAGTAAATAGCTCTAGATCTAGCGGGAAAGTAGCTAAATTGGCAACACAATATAATCGTTGCGTTTTGTATACACTAGTCACGAATTATGCTTATCTTGCGCATTTTATTTGTTTGTATTATTAGTTTTATCACGAGCCGAAGCATAGTCAGTAGAGCGCCGGCTGCTGATCAAATGGTCGGCCGGTCGAGACTGCAATGTCAACACGTTATTGGTAGATGTCAAGCCCGGCCAACTTGACCTAGCGATTAGTGACAAACGCCTAACGTTAATGGCCAACCCTTCTCTGGAATTACGGCGTTTGGCAAAATCGACCCAATAAAAAAAAAATATATAAATAAGAATATATATAAATTAGTTTTCTTCTCCATTGTCTCCTCTTAATTTCGTTTTCGCGTGTACTTCAGATCGGCTTTCCTTTGCACTTTCAATGTTCTTCTCCATTATCTCTTCTTGAATTTGTGTTCGTGCATTTGATACTTCAGATTGGCTTTCCTTGCACTTCCTTCCCTTGAGTTACGCGTAATGTCCCGGTGCACGCCTCCTTCGCCGTTAGTCCCGCGATTTTGAAACCTTTCGTCTCATTTCTTTGTTAATATTAAGACCTTTCGTGCCATTTAGGTGTCGAATTTTTCCTGGCGAGCGATAGCGAGCCTGTAATTATAGAAGGAATCGGCCTTCAGCCGGGACATTGTTCTACCGAAAAATTTACAAATTTATCTTGAATGGGGTTCTAGGGGTGTTTTTTTTAAAGCTTGATGGAAGTCTAGGGAGGAAACTAAATATAAAACAAATATAGAAAGATAAATAAACAAGCAAATAAATGGGTCCATCCCTCCTTTGAGCTACGTGTCATGTCTTGGTGCACCACGTTGGTGGTGATGAGGTACTTGTCGGCCTTCCTAGCCTCCTTCGCCGCTGCCGCTGATAAGACCCCTTCCGTACCAGCGACGTGTTTTGTACTTTACTCTGGCTACTATTAGACGATTTTGTTCAGTTTTAACACGACCTCCAGCAATTAACAGGCTTAGTACTATCTCCCTTAATCCTTTCCCTACAACATATTTGTTTTAAGCTGCACAAAATCGCCTAAATGTAGCTGAAATAGAATATAAAGATGTCATTGGTACTGGACGAGTTAATCCTCCCCTCCAGTTACGCGTGATGTCCTGGTGCACGACGTTGGTAGTGATCAGTGACCTCCCCGCCTTCCTCGCCTCCTTCGCCGCTGCTGCAGACAAGACCCGCCTGCTGGGGTGGACGACGCAGCTCATGGTGGTCACGCACCTGCCGGAGAATGAGACGCAGGAGCTTCTGACGGAGTGGTGGGTGTTCGCCATGATGAATACGGTTTTCATCCTACCACAAGAGGCTTCGAAGGACAGGTAGGTCAGGAGAGGCTGTATTTTAGGATTGCTATGCCTGCCTTTTGTATCCTTCGGGGTCTTCCCTATGATGAATACAATGGTCCTCCTACCCCAAGAGGCTTCAAATAATAGGTTAGTCATGAGAGGCAGTATGCTAGGGTTGCTGTGCCTGCCTTTTGTACCCTTCAGGGTGTTCTTTCTGCTACCCCAAAAGGCTTCAAAGGACAGGTAGGTCAGGAGAGGCAGTATTGTAGGGTTGCTGAGCCTGCTTTTTGTCTCCTTCATGTACTCCTTTGTACAAATACAAAAGTATTATATATATATACAAGAATGGTGGGTGTTCTCCATGATGAATACAGTGATCCTGCAACCCCAAGAGGCTTCGAACGGCAGGTAGGTCATAATGATCTCGGGTGGACAAGTGACCGAGGGGGCAGGGATGAAGACCTGGCCTACAAGATGGCAACCCCCATCTCCTGCATCACCGCCGGGATGTGACAGTGAAAGCTGCCCTTGACTGCCTGGCAGTCTTTTGCCGCGAACCTGGCCCGGGTGGCAACGATCCGCGCATCCTGTTCGCTGATACTGGTGCTGTTCCACTCCAGAATGGGGCTCTTAGGATGGGCGAAGCTGCCCTTGACTAACCCCTTAACTGCCTGACGCCCCTCAGTCGCGAACTTGGCCTCGGTGGCAGGGACCCTTACCCCTTCCTTGCTAACCCGGGTGCTGTTCCACTCCAGGGCGGTGCCCTAAGGGTGGGCGAAGCTGCCCTTGACTAACCCCTTAACTGCCTGACGCCCCTCGGCCGCGAACTTGGCCTCGGTGGCAGAGACCCTTACCCCTTCCTTGCTAACCCGGGTGCTGTTCCACTCCAGGGCGGTGCACTTTGGGTGGGAGAAGCTGCCCTTAACTAATCACTTAACTGCCTGACGCCCCTCAACCGCGAATTTGGCCCGGGTGGCAGTAATCCTTACCCTTTCCTTGCTAACCCATATGCTGTTCTATTCCATGACAGTGCCTGGGGGTTGGGGGGGGGGGGGGGCTGCCCTTAACCCACAGAGCACCGGATGATTTATAATAAATGTACACTGTGGGACCGGCCAAAAATCAAAAATATTTGTTTCCCTTAAAACATCTGAAATAGTTAAGAAATGACAAAACAAAATAATCTCGGTCATTTGGGGGTACTCCACCATCACGGGGTGCCGGCCGCCTCTTCAAACCTCCCACGCCTGCAGATGACAGCCGGGCAAGGCAGCATGGCTGATGTACGATGTCTTCAGTTTTCGAGTAACACTTATTTACACCACCCGAGCATCATGTGTGCCTTCATAGTTCATCAATTAGCAATATGTATCACATAATGTCATTGTAAGTGAAGTTACAGTGTGATAAGTGCACATTGTCGAGATTAATAAATGCCGACGAGTGGTAAGGCCCGCGCACGTCCTGGTTACCATGGCGACGGGCGGCCATCTTTGTCTGGCGCGTCCTGGTTACCTTGGCGACGGACGGCCATATTTGCCCGGGACCCGAACAGAACGTACGCATAAATACACTGCCAGCTGACTGACACTATTCTCCCTTTTACTTTCACTACTATTCTCTGCCTCTCTCACGGTCAGTTCATTGGTTTGATACTTTATCGTATGTTTTATAGTTAGAATATGAGTGTATACACATTTTGTTATGCCCTTTTGACTTAGAATATGGCTTTTCATATTGTATTTTGCACTCATGTTTATCGTATGTTATCTCACTTTTATCGTCTTTTATCACAGTCTTCATTGTACACAGTGTGATTAGTTTATTTAATATTTACAAGTATTGGTGTTCGTCACTGTTTTACGTATAATTGAGGGTCACTATCACTTACATAATGTGTTCGGTACTTTGTACATAACATAAATATATATATATATATATATATATATACATATATATATATATAAACCGTATATATATATATATATTTACACTTTGTGTATACACAGTCTTCACTTACATTAGCGTCTTTTACCGCAGTCTTTGCATATACTGTTTTAGAAGGGCTTGAGGGCGAGATACTGCCTGAGGCAGACGGGGAAACATAGCGCCACATCACATTCTAGGCACATATACCTGGTATCTTGTCTAGAAGGGGTCGTCTGTATCGTATTCTGGCACACATGGCACCTCCTGCGGGGTCTTTGGTTGGCCTCTGTGGCCGGCACAAAGTAAGAAAGTGGCGTTCTGTCAGCCTGGCAACCCCTTCTGCTGCTGGTTGTCGATGTTGCTGGGCCATACATATTCTCGCCCAACTCGATGCAAAAGTTCTCCATCGTTTCTCGTTTGCCGGTGATTGTTGAGTGGAGGATGTGGCAGTTGTACAGATTGATATCGAGGAGGTGGAAGAGTAACTTTTTATTCCACCTCATCGCCTTCCTCGCACACTCACATGACGAGATGACAGCATCAGATTTGTCCACCAGATGCATATTGATGTTGTAGTTGCAGATAGCCAAAGGTTTCTTGATGAATTCTCCTGTTGCTCTTTCACAACGTTTGCTGACTTGGAAGATGGGATTGTGAACAGTTGTGAAGACGTTCACATGCCAGTTATCTATCCAGGACATTGTTTGCCTGCAGGTAGATTATTGAGCCCTTTTCCTGCCTGGTTGGTAGCTAGGGTAGTGCGATTCCTCCTGACGGTACCACAGACTCCTGTAGTGCGGCTATGCAGGTACTTGGCAAGGGTAGGGCTGGTGTACCAATTGTCCAGGTACAGTATGTGGCCCCTGTCAAAGTACTTCTGCATCATGGTGATCACTACGCCCCAGAAAGTTTGTATGTCCTCAACTCCACCAGTTCTGTCTTTTTGCCCATGTATAGCATGACAAGAAAATCTCCTAACCAATTTGGACCAGGTTGATAAAGCACGCCTCCAGGCAGCTGCCCGTTTGGAGAGTGGCTTGTGGTTACATGCCATCCCCATCCCACCTCTTGGAACTCACTTGGATGCTAAATCGGTCCGGGTTGCCATCGCGCTCAGAGTGGGTGCGTCAGTTTGTCACCCACACACTTGCAAGTGTGGTGCTTTGATGGATGCTCAAGGTCATCATGTCTTGTCATGTAGTCAAACCGCAGGCCGCCTTCCAAGACACTCAGCACTAAATTATGTCATAAAACAGGCCCTGCAGAGTGCTAACCGTGCATCAATCCTCGAACCACATGGAATTCTCAGAGAAGACGACAAACGGCCAGATGGGATGACCATTTTCCCTTACAAGAATGGCCGGTGCCTCATTTGGGATGCCACATGTGTGGACACTTTCTCAATAACCAATATCACCAGAAGCGCCAATGAAGCAGGTGAAGCCGCTCGGATAGCAGAAACTAGAAAGCGAGGAAAATATCAAGTCATCGCCAAAAGTCATTAGTTCGAGCCTCTGGCATTCGAAACTTCAGGAGTCTTCGGCCCTACCACCCTCCATATGGTGAATGAAATAGGCCGCAAAATCAGAGAAGTTTCAGGAGTACCCCGGGAAACCCTTTGGCTCAAGCATAGACTAGGGATGGCTATCCTCCAGGGCAATGCCACCAGCGTCATGAGCTCAGTACGACTGGGCCATGCCACTGTGTGAGGCCCGGGCAGGAGTGGCGTATCCGTAGTCTTTCCACGGTAGGGTGTAAGAATAAACATTATTTATTATTTACATGTTGTTTGATGTACATAAATAGAAGATGTTTCGGATGGTTGAAAGCCACAGTTGCTCGCGCGTTTGGGGCTAGCAACACGTATTATGAAAAATATGTTCCGTCACATAATTCACTTTCTCTCACCTCCCACGTTATTTACCGGAGGATAACAGGGTTTTCACAATACGTAGACGGAGGTCTTTAAAAAAAAAAAAAAAATTATAGCATGATGTCCTGGATGTAGCCGATGTAACAGTCACACATTACAAATGTTTTCAGGCCATAACAATGACGTTTGCTGGGCATGTACAGCCGGATGCCGATATTTCACCTCACAGCAGCAAAATCTTGTCAATAATCAGCTTCTGATGGGGTCTGAAGGCAGCAGCAAACTTCACCTTCAGGTACTTAAAGATAGGTCGTATTCTCTCCATCGGGTCCTTCATAGTCCTGGGTTGGTCCTGGTTTTGTGTGTGGATTGCCAGGCTGTAGAAGTGGAGATTCCCCATTATAAGCTGAGAACCTGTTCCTACTCATGATTTGTCCTAAGATGGGGGTTCGGATGAGGGAATCCCAGGACCATTACGTCTTGATCGAAGACTTCTTTGTCACCCCCATTAGGATGACGATGACCAGGAACGAGTAAAATTCTCGGGCGTCAAGAGTTTGCCATGCTTGTCATGCAGAGTTTTTTTACTGCTCTTACCCTGCGATGAAGTAGCAGTTATACCAGTTCGTCTGGTTAACAATCATGGACACGAGGTTAGCTGTAAAAAACTGCAGGAAAACTGCAAGTCTGATACTTTCTCGGCCTCGATTGGGGATCGCAGATCTGGCATCCATCGCACCTACAAAGTTAGTTTGTGTGGGCACAAAACTCTCCCCATCCACCCAATTCCACTCTGGTTCATCGGCAGCACCTTCGTCGCCTTCGTCGTCAGAAGAGGGGTCATCACCATGGGCACGAGGGCGGTCGGAGGTTATTCCTGCCTCTTGACGTCGACCTTGATGTGAACCTGAAGCTTGATCCACTGCTGCGGCATCGTATTAGGGGGCATACCCACAGGAAAGTACACACCCACGCCTACGTTGGCCGGTAGGGCGCCGTGGTGGGGTCTAAGGTAACTGTGATGTGGCGTGGCTGTGGGAGGTCCCAGGTTGACGCGTCACAGAACGCCTGATGGGGGAGTAAGCCAGTGGGCCAGGAGGTGATTGTGGTGGTGGAGAGTAGGCAGGAGAGGAGTATGGTGGCGGTGGCATAGGGTGGCAAGGCTGAGGATGCACTGAGTCATCCCGCGCTGGTAAGGGGTTGAACAGGCAGCGTGGGTGGTAACGTGGAGGAGATGATTCTAGCGTAGGCATTTCCTCATCTGTTTCGTCTGAGGAAGACAATGGCTGTGATGCCAAAATAGCTGCACCCAAGCACAACCCAAAAAATGTTTTAGGGGTTGAGGATTTTAGTGGGGAGACAGTTGGAGGTGGTGGTGAAGTCATGCGTGGGAGAGAACGCACATGTTGCGGGGAAGAAGTGAGTTCAATACTCTCCTCATCCTCAGCTGGTTTCTTCTCACCCCTACGGTGACCTGCAGGAATTTTGACAAATGCCATGGGGTCTGGGTCAAACTCGTCCTCTTCCTCACTTGTTGGGGAGTCCATGATGTCTTGGGGAGCAGTGGGGGGGGGGGGGTGAGACACCCTCCCACCATGCGCCTGAGATGCGACGCAGCGACGAGAAATGGGAACAATGGGGTGCTCTTCTCTCATCTCCTATATCTCTATCAGTGATGGGTGATATTCCTCCCCTGAATCTTCATCACATGATTCAGTGAAACCATCATCTTCAATACTCTCATCCAGTATTGCAAGGGCTTGTGCAACACTAACACCCTTGCGTGGGTGGCGAAGAGAATGGTCCGACATGGTGCAACACTCGCGAGGTAAGTGGGTAAACTGGCGTCGTTCCGCGTGACTGGACTTGGGGGGGTTGCCAGCTACTGCTATCGTTCCGCCACATCATAAAGTAGTTACCATAGAAATTTGAATCTTCTAGGTGTCATACAACAGGAGTAAATAAGGGTGGAATTGCTGACGCAGGTGCTGCGTCGCTGGGACTGTGCGTTTCATACATAGGCGACGCATTACGTGCGTTGCTGGGGTCCAGTGGGTTAACTAACCCCTTAACTGCTTCATGCCCCTGAGCAGCAACCCGGGCACCCTCTTCACTAACTCGCCCACTATTCAATACATCCGCATGGTACCAAGGGAGCTGCCCTTAGTGGCAGGCCCCTCCTTGCAGTACCATCCCCCGCACCTCCTTCACCCTTAACCATGGTATTGGCCCCTCCCTGCACCTCCCTCACCCTTACCACTTACCATTGAACTACCACCGAGAGACATGATAATTTTAATTTTAATTACTTTTTACTTAAAATGCAACTAGGCAGTAGAATCACTTAACAAATAATTATATTACTGCTTCAAACATCTGTTAATTATTGCTTAGGATGATATGTTTACACATTTGAATGAAGCACATCCATATTTCTGAAAGATTAACCCTTTGAGGATTATGACACGTTTTGACAGTTTAATCTGTCTATCATTACACGATTTAGCTCATATTAGGATGGATATGTGGAAATTAACACTATCTAGTGCATCATCTCGAGGGTCATTAGGATATTATGTTATAATATTCATGAGGATTTGATTGGGGTTGAATTTCGACCAATGTATTATTAGTTTCCCAATTTATGAAAAGCGCCTCCCCAGACCCACTTAGAAAATATCGCCACTCAGACCCCCTTTAATATAAATATGTGCATTTTTTCGGTAGAACAATGTCCCAGCCATGGGCCGGCATCTCCTAAATTGTGAACTCGCTATCACTCTTTCCCCTAAAAATCGACATTTGAAGGGGATGAAGTGTCTTATAATCGCCAAACTGATGAGGCGAAATATGTTTAACCCTTCTTTGGCGGCGCGCATCATATGTCGAGTGAAAGAAATTTGGACTATGTGGCGGCTCACAACATAAGTCGTGTGGCATTTTCAGCACGTAATGTTGCTGAGAGAGAGAGACAAGTGGTGGCAGGAGAGTAGCGAGCGTATGACTGCTCCAGACCACCGCGGTGGACCAACTGACAAGAATCCCACCCTCCTCCACCCTCTCACACTCGCTACATAGTGAATTGTATGGGGAAAGTACCGAATTACATGGTTTTTGCACTCGTGTTGCGCTGTTGTTGCAAGAAAACTAGCAGTCATACAAGGATCGTTGTGGTGTCATTGGAAAGCTCTGTTTATGCCCTTTCAGGGATAGATACTTGTTTTACGCTCTGGGTCTTATTTAGGCATGAAAATGATCACGTAAACAGCCCTATTTTGGGTAAAAACACCCCGCTGGTGGCTACATATTATTTACCGCCTAGGCCGCTCGTTAGGTGTTAACCCTCTCACATCCTGACGCAATTTTTGAGCCTATTAGGGATACTTTAAATCCTTTGTTACCGTCAGGGGTATCTATAAACCTTTAGTTTGTTTACTTCAACCTCTGCAGTTGTCTTTGAGTTAGCTGTGGGCAGAAAACTAATTTTGGAGAGGTAATTATAACAGTGAGAGTAATCAATTTCTTATTGCTAATCTGGCAACCTCTGCGTCCTATGGTCGTGAGAGGGTTAAATATAAAAACAAACGGAATGATACAGGGCTCTTACTAAAAGACAGTACCAGTATAGAGGGGCGATACCACTCTGCTTACGCATAATTGATAATAATAATAATAAAGTAACCATGCCGTTTTGCCCAAAATCAAAACGGCATACACAACTCTGCGATGGGTTACCATCATCACTACTAGTCACTATCATCAGCCCTACTACTATAATCATCACTACTACTCTCACCATCAGCAATACTTCTCTCATCATCACTACAACTTTCACCATCATCACTAGTATTGTCACCATTGTCACTACCATCATAACTACTGTCATCGTTATCACTACAACTATCACCATCATCATTACTATTATCACCATCATCTTATAATCATCATTACTTCTGTCACCATCATCACTACTACTAGTACTGTCACCATCATATATATTACTGTCACCATCATCACTACTGTCATCATTATCACTACAACTACAACCATCATCACTACTATTATCACCATCATCACTATTATCACCACTATTACTACCATCACTTCTAATGTCAACTAAACTAACTTACCTAACAAATACGGGGAGAGTTGTTTTGGGGGCGTTATGCGTGTGTGTGACCCTATGTGGCACACACACACACACACACACACACACAGAACGCCATCATCATTGCTGCCGGATAGCAGACGGACAGACGTTTCGGCCGGCATTGTACCACTATACGGAGAGGCAATAGCACTCTGCTTACGCAGAGTTGATAATAATAATATAGACGTGCCGTTTTGCCCAAAATCAAAACGGCATGCCCAACTCTGTGATGGGTCACCATCATCACTACTAGTCACTATCACCATTACTATCATCACTACTACTACTCTCACCATCATCACTACTACTGTCATCACTACTACTGTCATCATCACTACAACTTTCACCAACATCACTACTACTCACCAGCATCACTATAATACTGTCACCATCGTCGCTACCATCATCACTACTGTCATCATTATCACTACAACTATCACCATCATCTTACAATCATCAATACTACTGTCACCATCATCACTACTATTATGACCATCATCAGTACTACTAGTAGTCACCATCATATCTACCACTGTCATCATCATCACTACCATCATCACTACTGTTATAATTATAACACAACTACAACCATCATCACTACTATTATAACCATCATCACTACTATCACCATCATCCCCACTGTTACTA
The DNA here is from genome assembly GCA_032716605.1 of Paralithodes platypus. Classification (NCBI taxonomy): domain Eukaryota; kingdom Metazoa; phylum Arthropoda; class Malacostraca; order Decapoda; family Lithodidae; genus Paralithodes; species Paralithodes platypus. The sequence continues at coordinate 66,290,344 of CM064575.1, read as the reverse complement.
CCTTCACTTCTAATGTCAACTAAACTAACTTAACCTAGCAAATACGGGGCAACTTGGTTTCGGGGCATCATCTCCAGTAACCATCAACATCATCACTACTATTATACCCATCATCTATTACCATCATCACTGCTACTATCACCACCACTATCTCAACTACTTTCACAATCACGACTGCCCTCACTACATAATAACCATCATCATCACTACTGTCAGTATTATAACTGCTACCATAATTACCACACCTATCATTACTACACTCAAAAACTATAATCGTCACCACGACAGATCATCACCACCATGACAAATACTATCATAATTACCAACACTATCACTACAAATACTTTAATCACCATTATCATCACATCTGAGACGTGTGTGTGATGTATGGCGTTCTGTGATGTGTGTGCCCTTACGGGGCACACACGGAAGAAATAAAGGGTACATATAACACTGAGTATACATTATGAAGTCTTTATCAACTCTGCGTAAGCAGAGTGGTATCGCCCCCCGTATAGTGGTACATGCCAGCCGAAACGTCTGTCTGTCTGTCTGTCCGAAAACTCCTAGAGTCCTAGACCGTTCGACGGATTTTCACCAAACTTCACACGAACATTCGGTGCATGAATGTGACAGTAATTAAATTTGTTTTGTTTAAATTTGTGCAATAGCTATGATTTTAGGTCAACACTATGGTTTCCCCCCCCCCCACCCTGTACCTATTCCCAAGCAATGATATTGGCGTTCTGTGTGTGTGTGTGTCACTGACACAGAACGCCATCGTTCAGGGGGTGAGAAAAACTCGCCCCGCATTTGTTAAGGTTAAGTTAGTTTAGTTGAAATTAGAAGTGATGGTAGTAATAGTGGGGATAATGTTGATAGTAGTGATGATGGTGATAATAGCAGTGATGATGGTTTTAGATTTAGTGATAATGATGACAGTAGTGATGATGATGGTAGCGATGATGATAACAGTAGTCGATATGGTGACAGTACTAGTAGTAGTGATGATGGTCATAATAGTATTGATGATGGTGACAGTAGTAATGATGATTGTAAGATGATGGTGACAGTATTAGTGATGTTGGTAAGTAATAGTGATGATGGTGAAAGTTGTAGTGATGATGGTGAAAGTTGTAGTGATGATGAGTAGTAGTGATGATGGTGAGAGTAGTAGTGATGATTATAATAGTAATAGTGATGATGATATTAATGATGATAGTGACTAGTAGTGATGATGGTGACCGATCGCAGAGTTGGGTATGCCGTTTTGATTTTGGGCGAAACGGCACCTCTACTAGGTTAAGTTAGTTTAGTTGACATTAGAAGTGATGGTAGTAACAGTGGGCATGATGGTGATAGTAGTGATGATGGTTATAATAGTAGTGATGATGGTTGTAGTTGTGATAATTATGACAGTAGTGATGATGATGACAGTAGTATACATGATGGTGACAGTACTAGTAGTAGTGATGATGGTGACAGTAGTAATGATGATTGTAAGATGATGGTGACAATAGTAATGATGATGGTGATAGTTGTAGTGATAATGACAGTAGTGACGATGGTGACAGTATTAGTGATGTTGGTGAGTAGTAGTGATGATGACAGTAGTAGTGATGATGACAGTAGTAGTGATGATGGTGAGAGTAGTAGTAGTGATGATAGTAATGGTGATAGTGACTAGTAGTGATGATGGTGACCCATCGCAGAGTTGGGTATGCGGTTTTTATTTTGGGCACAACGGCACGTCTACTTTATTTACTGTATATACTCCTAAGGTTAACAATACTAATGGTTATACGTGGATAAATGGTTAACAAAACATTAAATATGCCAAGCACGGTGAGGATCCGCAATGGGACAAGGAATATACTAGCTGTATCTATCTTGAATTGACTCACACAATAATTATATTTGGAAACTTTCATAAGAACCTGGATTAATATCAGAGTCTAAATGCGGGCCTCTGTCGTTCTATTAGTGATTCACTGGATTATACTTAGCGAAGGAAAATAAACAGAGTTAAGATTTGTGACTAACTTATTTGGACACCTTCGCACTGGTGTGATTTAGGCAGAGTCAATACTTGGGGACTCTGTCATATTTAGCTACTCACTGGGATAGTACAAAGCAGTACAAAGGAAATCAAGCAACAACAGGTCTAGTGACCCTTCTAGGCTGCTTGTCCTCCAAAACACTGAGGATCAAATGTCCAAACAGTAGTTTAGAGTGGGTAAGGGAACATTGGAAAGGGAACTACTGCCCTGGAACTAATGTCCGTGGCAGGATTAGGAAGTTAGTAGGGGACAGATGGGTTAGTAACTATCTATCTATCTATCTATTGCCCGACGCCGTGATCCCCGAAGGGGTGGCCACGAACGAACCGCCCCCATGCACCTCTGTCCCCAGTCAGTCGATGCCCCTTCCCCCAACCAGCACCGCCTTCGTTCATATACTTCCTCACTCCATCCTTCCACCTCTCTTTCGGTCCACCTCTCCCTCCCTGTCCCTCCACCTCGCTCTCGTACACCCTCTTAGTCATTCTCTCGCTTTCCATACGTTCCATATGGCCGAACCATCTTAAGTTGTTCCTTTTCACACTTTCCAGCACATCTACCTCCACACCACACCTTCTTACTTCCTCATTAGTCTGTCTATTCCTCCATGTAACTCCGCACGCACTTCTTAAGTAATTCATTTCCACTGCTCTCACTCTTGGTCTGAGTCTCAACCAACGTCCATGCTTCGCTTCCGTAAGTCAGTGTCGGGAATACCACACTGTCATGCAAGATGGGTTAGTAACTGAGGGGAGGATTAAATAAAGTTATTAATTTACAAACGCAGTCAGTCGCGGGTTTGATGCGAGATATTTGTCTAGGCGAAGTTTAAATGAATCGACGGTGCTGCAGTCTATAACATCTCGGGGAAGCCCATTCCATAAGTTGACAATACGATTGAAGAAGACATTTTTAGCTTCGTGTGAGTTAAAGATTTACCAATAATTTTGCACCCGTTTCCCCGCGTGCAATTAGATTGGTCGATAGTGAAGTACTTGTCGGGTACACTTAGCGAGGAAACTAAACAGAGTTAATAATTGTGACTAACTTATTTGGACACCTTCACAATGGTGTGATTTAGGCAGAGTCAATACTTGGGGACTTGTTGTATTTAGCTACTCACTCGGGTACACTTGGCGAGAAAACTAAACAGAGTTAATACTGGTGGACTCTAACTTATTTTGACACCGCACTGGTGTGATTTAGGCAGAGTCAATACTTGGGGACTCTATCGTATTTCCTTACTCACCGGGGTACACTTAGTGAGGAACAATAAACAGAGTTATTACTTGTGGACTAACTTATTATGACACCTTTCACACTGGTGTAATTTAGGTAGAGTCGATACCTGAGGACTCTGTCGTTTTTAGCTAGTATCATCTTATTTCACTGGTGCATCATTTTGTGTGAGTTTTCAACATTTAATCCTAATCAACCACTTTGAAGTTGAAGTAGGTGGTGAGATGAGATAACAGCTGCTTGATCTTCTAGTTCTCCGTTGGGCCGTTCAGGTGAACCTGCCGTGTGGATGAGTAGTTTGGGATACAGATGGATTAGCTGGTTTTGGGTCTTAAATGATAGTTCCTTGATGTCATGACATTGGGCACTTTCATCGGACTAATGCAAGTAATTTAGCTAGGGCATGTCCTGGGGCTAGAGCTACTCATCTATCCTGACCGTTATGCTAATCATTGATGAAGTTCCGTTTCGGTACTCTTGATTTAGGGTCATTAATAATTATGATGTCTCTAGTGTCATGACACAGTGATAATGTATCGGGCTAACACGAGGAGATAGTAAGATCATGAGCTTACTGATTTCACTCGTTCTGCTACTGACCGTTATAAGAGGTTCAAAGTACTCAGGGGTGGTGTTGAAACCTTTTAATTGTAAGTGTCCTCGACCATGGCGTCGGACAGATACACTAAGGACTTTTATATGCCGAGTGTCGGTGTTAACGGTATCTCGCCAAGCCCTAAACTAGTCGAATGACCTTTACCATGGCTAGTATCTTTCTATAGTTTTTAGAGTGCGGATTTAGTAAAGGAAGTAAAGTGGGGACATGTCCAAGGGTTATACTTCAGATGCTAGAAGTGCAGTCTATTGGGGATTTTATTATTATTCCCTATACCATGGTATGAGATAACAATAATTCATCAATAGATAAAAGACCTCCTCAGACCTCGAAAGATATCCACCATGGCTTCAATTCTTTCCTTGAATGAGAGGGTAATTTTAGGACTAGATTGCTGACATGTCAGATAAATCAAGCTCTAGAATTCCTTGCCTTATTCAGGTTTTCCTCGGAGTAGTGACGATTTCAGCTGAGATATCCCAGGGTAAGTGTGCGGGGGTCAAAAGGTCATAAGTCCAAGGGGAGCGTATCCAGGGGGATTAGGAGGACCCTTCAGAAGTTTGCGGGCAGGTGAGTTGGCTTCTGGGCGGAAGAGGGGCGTAAGTGTCCCTTCTTAACCCTTTCAAGCTCCAATACACATTTCTGTTCTGTTTTCTGGCTACTATTAGAGGATTTTATTCAGATTAGTAATGGTATATGGAAGTCAAAGGGTTGATTGAGATAGTATTTACCCTTTTAATACCCACAGATCCTTCCTAAGCTGCATAAAATTGTCTAATGATAACCTAAATAAACTGGTAAAACGCTTCAGAGCTTCAAGGGGTTAATATGGCGATGTTGGTCCTTTTGTCCCTGACTGAACACTATCTTCTTTCTGGGAGCCTCGTGGTGCTGTTGTGCTTTGATGATGGTCTTAACTGGTGTTGCTGGTATCTCTGGTGTGATGGTGGCAATTCTTGCGTCTTGTCTGGTGTTAGGGGGTGGTATATAGGATTTGTTTGAGCGGCTAGATGTGAGGGTATTAGTTTTGTTGTTACTCCTTACACATGGTTTTATCTGCGTGATGATTTTCGGTGCTGGGGATGGGTTTATCTTCTCTGTATGTAGGTCCTGTTTGGTGTGTTTATTTCCGTCTTCTTTGTTGATGACTTGGGGCTATTTAGGTATCATGGGCATCGCGTTGATCTTGTTCTTGGTAGTTCTCTCCTTCGTTGTTGGCAAAACCATTTTGTTTTACCTAAAATCATAACTATAACACAAATTAAACAAATATGTATTGACTGACCATCGCATTCACCCACCGAATGTACTTGTGAAGTTTGGTGAAAATCCGTCGAATGGTCTAGGAGGAGTTTCCGGACAGACAGACGGACGACAGACATTTCGACGGGCATTGTACCACCATACCGGGAGTTGATACCACTTTGCTTACGCAGAGTTGATAATAATAAATTGAAACCCTCTTTGGATTTCCTAGGAAGGAGATCGGGTAATAAGCTCTTTTGGGCATTATAAATAGATTTTAGCAGCTAAGGAGGTAGATTTTATATCATTCTTATTCCCAAATTACTGTAATCTACATTCAGTTAATTTCCGAAACCAGTGCAAAATATCCTAGAAATAATGCCAGAAAAATGTTGACCATCGAATGTTGATTATAAAAGCACTTGTGTGATACCCGCTTTAGATGAAGAACAAATTATATTACTGCTCTCTTGTTGCAGATGGGACGTGTTGAGCCACCTGCCCTACAGACTGGGGGGGTCTAAGGTGGTGAGAATAGCCAGCTGGAGTCCTGCAAGAGGCTTCACCACTGTGGCTCCAGAAAAACAAACACTCTTCCAGGACAAATACCAGGAGCAAGTTGGTCAATTAAGGGGGGGATGGTTCATTATTTGGTCGATTTTTGTTTTTCATAAATTATATTTATTATTTTTTCTAGTTTCCTCCCTAGACCTCCATCAAACTGTAAACAAAACAACCCCAGGATCAGCCTTCAAGATATATCGGCAAGGATGTAGTATTCGGGCGTAACGCCCGCCTTGTTTACACTACCCGGATGCTCACGATCATGTTTCTGTCTATTTTGACTGTCGTGGAATACAATAATAGGTTGAGCGGGGGCTTTGTCCCCCCTCACCCCCAAATGACTCATTGTCATCATCATATATGAGGCGTCCGGCCAGCAGGGGACAAATAACATAACAAAATAGCCGTCAAAATAGACAGGAACTTAACCGTGAGCGATCGACCTATGTAAACATGACGACTGTACGACCAGATACTACATCCTTCCCGATATATCTATAAATGTTTCGATAGAGAAATGTCCCGGCCGAAGGTCAATTCCTCCTAAATTACAGGCTGGCTATTGCTCGCCAGGAAAACATTGACACCTAAATGACACAAAGACTTAATATTGACAAAGAAAAGGGGCGAACCGTTTTAAAATTGCCAAACTAATGGGCGAAACGTCTTAAAATATAAACAAAATAGTAGGGCTAAACACGAGAGAGAAAGGTGTCCAAGAAAAACCCAGACCAACTCCCCTTAATATAAACACCATGTGAAGAGGAGCACTTTATGGCCAATGGTGAAGGCTTGATGAATCTACAGTATATATGAAACGTTGTCAAAAAGTGCTCCTCCTCGCATAGTGTATATATTCTATCTATCTATTGCCCGACGCCGTGATCCCCGAAGGGGTGACCACGAATTAACCGCCCTTATGCACCTCTGTCCCAAGTCAGTCGATGCCCCTCCCCCCAACCAGCACCGCCTTCGTTCATATACTCCCTCACTCCATCCTTCCACCTCTCTTTCGGTCTACCTCTCCCTCTCTGTCCCTCCACCTCGCTCTCGTACACCCTCTTAGTCATTCTCTCGCTTTCCACACGTTCCATATGGCCGAACCATCTCAAGTTGTTCCTTTTCACTCTTTCCAGCACATCTACCTCCACACCACACCTCCTTCTTACTTCCTCATTAGTCTGTCTATCCCTCCATGTAACTCCGCACGCACTTCTTAAGTAATTCATTTCTGTCAAACTTCCTGAGTATTTATTTATGTTGTGGTCAATGAGAGTAGTAGAAGTATTGTACGTTAAAAAGAGATGATTGAATTTGTTTTTCTTTTGGCCCCTCTTCTCCCTCATATTTAGCACCTTAATATTCAGTTTGTAAGACATTCGCCCCATTAGTTTGGCGATTTTAAGACCTTTCACTTCATTTATTTGTCAATATTTAGACCTTTTGTGCCATTTAGGTGTTGAATTTTTCCTTGCGAGCGATAGAGAGCTTGTAATATAGGAGGAACCGGCCTTCGGCTGGGACAATTTGCCACTAAAAAATGTACAAATTTATCATGAAATATCATGAAATTTATCATGTCTTGGGGGTATTATTATAAGCAAGATGGAGGTCTTGGGATCAAACTAAAACCCTCCCCTTAACCTAACTTAACCTTATTTAATCATTTCACTCCACACACCAAATACCTCCCAATGAAATTAATGAAAGCATGTGATCTTCCCGGAATTCGAACCTGGTTTACCACTTACAGATCAGGGAAGGCTGACATTTTTTTGGCCATTTTTTGTTTTCTTCTAAATGGTCTAAAATGCTTCTCTAAACATATGAGACTAGCATAGGAGGTCATAAAACCCCATAGGACATCCCTACCCTCCCCTTCCCTCCCCAATTCGATATATGACGTAGATATCTGGAAAACAAAATCATAGCATACCATCAAATAATTATAAGCCAAAACATAATTTTCGTTTCACTTACCCAGAGAAAATACAGTTGCAGAGTAAGTATGGGTAACTATGGAAGATTTCGGAAGATTTCGTAGGTCACCTTGTGTTCACATAAATATTGCAGATGTAATTTCCCACAATACTACTTCAAAGTGTATCTAGTAATTCATATATTGCTCTGCTTCGTTCCCCTTGCATACACTATATGTGAGAGTATACTGAAGTATACTAGAGTGCTCAAAATGGCTGATACTCGGATATTGTGTCTGTTTCGAAAAATGTAATGTTGAATATTGCTCCAAAAACATATGTATATATATTTTATTTATATTTTTCAGCACCTTGTCTTATTCAATATGGGAAAGCGAGCACGGTAAGTTGTAGGTGATGATTGTAGGATACGCCATAGAAAAATTGCGCAAAATTTGAATGAATCTACATTTTTTTTTTAATATAATGCGAACATTTGCGTGTAGTAATTCCATTGGTATTAAAATGGTATAATGCCAGAAACACAATATCTTATACAGGGTTAAAGGTGAGCCTCTCCTTTTAATTAAACACTCTAACCATTACACCTTTTACAGTTTCCACGGGTCTAAGGTGAATATGACGGTCTTCCCCTTCGCCCCCTACTGGATGGACGTAGAGAAGGAGGAGGGAGGGACCTACATCACAGGGAGAGACTATACTATCCTGGAAACTATCGCCCGGGCGCTCAACTTATCCATCAACGTGTTACCGTACGGAGAGTGGGATTATGTAGGTTACCGTTGACATCTATTTTTTAAATTCTGGCTACTATTAATATATTTTATGCAGCTTAGGAAGGATCTGCAGCAAATATCAGGTTTCGTAAGTTAGAGTCTCCTTATCTTAACCTTTTCAGTACCGGTCACGTCTTTTTCACTTGATTTCCGCTATATATAGACAATTTTATGAAACTTAGGAACGATATATGGAAGCTGAACGGAGACTATACTATCCTGGAAACTATCGTGCGGGTCCTCAACTTTTCCATCAATGTTATGCCGTAGAGAGAGTGGGATGACGTGAGTTAGTGGTGTTTAACTACCTAAGAGCGGGGGGGGGGGGGGGGAATCATGGTAGCAACTGGCGGGTATATTTGCCGAAAATGGCCTTCATTCCATGCTGTTTGTCATGCATAAGAAAAAGCCAGAGTGTAATACAATTATATATTCATGAAAGTGCAAAGATAGAGCTTCCCAATGAGATCTGAATCATCCCTGTACGATTTCTGGTTATCTTGCAGTGTAAATGAAGGGGAAAATCGGTAAAAATAGGGGATTTGGGCAGTTTTTCGTAGGCGAGGGAGGGTGTGTGAGAAAGAGAGGTCTGGGAGGGATCTCAGTGCACTCCGCACTGCCGTGGGGAGAGTTCCAAGGTCGCCTGTCATCTCTCCAATGCTAGATCTCCTTCAGGGCTCAAAATGGCCCCTGTCATATGACAGGCACCGCAGGGGTGGCCAATATTCTCTCTCCCGTCATATGACGGGCACCGCGAATTGATGGTTAAGGGTATATTTTACTGTACAGTTACTGGCAAACGTTCGTGTGCTTATGCGTTTCCTCTGTATGCAAATATATCAGATTAGTTCAGAGTAAATCAGCTATATAACGTGTTAATAAATACATATTATCTATTTAGTAACCAACACTAAACACCTCCTAATGAAATAGCTGATTTGATCTGAACATCAATCTAAATGGATTTATTTGCTTGAAGAAAATCGAACAAACGTAAAACCTCCCCTTAAATTTCAGGTAATGGGTCGCCTGGAGGATCGCAGCGCCCTTATGTCCCCCATCAAGCTACCCATCATGCCGCACCTTCTGGAGATCTACGACTTTACTTTCCTGATCGAGCCGACCACCATGGCCTTCACCATGGCCAAGCCCACCCTTAAGCCCTGGTGGCAAAGCATGTATTACCCTCTTAGTAACGGGGTGTGGGCTTCTATATTGGCAGCCATTCTAGGGATTACGGGGATTCTAATTTGGGTGAGCATAAACTAATTTACCCCTGCAGTACCAGGCACCTTTTTTATCTATCTTATATTCTGGGTAAAGTTAGATGATTTGGTGCAGTTTAAAAACAAAATCACCATGTTATTCCGAGGGTTTGTTGAAAGCGTACTTAACCCCTTTAAATTCTAGAGTAAGATTATGAGCTAAAGAAATTTGTCTATTGATAACCAGAATAGGAACAAAGACGTCATCGTGCTTAAGGAGTTAACCTCTTCAGCACCATTACTTAATTTCCATCATATTCTGGTTACCATAAACGATGTTCTTTAGGTAATCATGTTGTACCTCTGCGACTCAAATGGGTAAATACGATCTAACGTCCATATACTCTTCCTAATTTAAATATAATCGTCTAATAATAGCCAGAACACAGAAAAGTGATGCATCGATCCTCAGAGGGTTCATATGAACCGCTTTTGACAACCATTTTGCTTTTAACACATTGAGGACTTTTATGAATTTTTGTTTATTTATTTTGGTTATCATTAGACGATTTTGTGCTACATAGGAAGGATATTTAGGCATCACAGGGGTAAGTACAAACTTAATTAAATCTTAAGCCTCCACAAGTTCACCCTAAGCTGAATCAAATCGCCTAATGATAAGACTAAAGTGTCAAAATGCGTCATGATCCTCAAATGGTACAGGAACAATCCTACTGTTTTCCAGATGAACCGTACATCGGGTGAAACAACCAAGATCTGGACCGTCACCACCATCGTGTTGGGCTCTCTCCTGGGCCAGACCTTACCCAGCCAGCTGTCAGGTAAAGACAAGGCGCTGTCAGTCGAGCAAGTTTTCCCGCAATTTTCGAGGAGTTATGCCAAACCTCACTCTGGATAGGACTATCCCTCACCTTAACATTTAATATAACCAACATTCGATTAGTTAAGCTGAATTACATGAATCTTTGCCTTAAAGCAGAAAGATTAGTTAAATAAAGTAAAACATTCTTGAACAGGTCATAAATATTTTACTATTAATTTCCCTTTGTATATAAGCCATCGTCAAATTTCCCTACTCATCGAGACAGAGAAAGGGGCAAGGGAACACGAATGTGATCCCGGACCCGGAGAATTAGAACCCATTAATGTTGTTTCTGTACAGTAGCCCAACTAAGTTTTGCGACAATATTAGGTACGTGGCACCTGTCTAGTTTTCACTTCCGTCCCAAGCCCGTGTCTAGGCAGGCGCCACCGCCACCTGCGATACCACAGCCAGGGCACACAGACACAGTACTCGCAAATGCTGGGCGCTACATACAGTAGGACAATATTGCTATCATTATTTGTTTGTATCATATTAGAAGAGTCTCAGTCTCAGTCAGTCAGTCAGTCAGTCTCTCTCTCTCTCTCTCACACTGAGGTTAATATCAATAAATTTTCACGCTACACTATTTGTAGATTAATTAGCACATGCACACAGAAACGGAAGGCAAATGACTTGAATACGAACTTGCAAGAGAGTTCGCTTTATCAATTTGTTCGAACGCCGACCCGTGGTAATAATGTTCTTGACATTGTACTTGCAACAAAAGAAGAATTAATAGAGAATTTGAATGTTGGTGATGAATTCAGTAACAGAGACCATCGTACGATAACTTTCACTTTAAAGTTTACTAGTAACGAACCAAATAGTAGCATCGAAAAAGTCCCTAATTTCAAGAAAGCAAACTTCCATAAACTTAGAGCTATGTTTCAAGAAACTGACTGGAGCTTTTTAATTAACAATAATGACATAAATACATCTTGGAAGTTATTCGAAACCACTTACCTAAAAGCAGTGCAAGACTGCATACCATCGAAAATACGGCGTCCAGGCCATAATAATAAGCCCAAATGGTGGAATAAAGATATTTCAAACTGCCTGCTTGCTAAAAAATTTGCTAATGATAGATTAAAATCCTCACAAAATGACGAAGAACGGGTGAAATTTGTAGAGCTACGACGCAAAGCCAAAAAGTTAATTAAGCAAAGTAAAAAGACCTTAGAGTTACATATTGCGAATCAAAGTAAAACAAACCCGAAAGAATTCTATAGTTATATCAGAAAGAAAAAGTAGTTACTTCAACTGTTGGACCGTTAGTCGATGAAAATGGAGAATACACCAAAGACGAAGTACAAATGAGTAATGCCCTCAATACCTTCTTTGCATCAGTTTTTACAACAGAAGACCTCAGTGATATCCCTACACCATCGCCGATTCAGATTGATAATTCAGATGTTCTAAGCAATATCACCGTTACAGAGAGAGAAGTATTGAATTGTTTAGATAAACTCAAGGTAAATAAAACGCCTGGACCTGATACAATCTCGCCTAGAGTTCTGAAGGAAGCTAAGGATGAGCTCTCCAAACCACTGACATTACTATTCAATAAATCCTTGCAGTCTGGAACTATGCCTGATCAGTGGAAGCTAGCCAACGTAACACCGATATTCAAAAAAGGCAGCAAATCCCTACCCAGTAACTATCGTCCAATTAGCTTAACCTCGGTTGTATGTAAAATGCTAGAAACGGTCATACGAGACAGACTCGTAAATCACTTAGAGGAAAATAACATACTTAAAGATACTCAACACGGCTTTCGTAAAAAACGTTCCTGTTTAACAAACCTCTTAGACTTCTTCCACGATATCCTCAACCTCTACGATGAGAGTAAAGCTGTAGATATTATATACCTTGATTTTCAAAAGGCCTTTGACAAAGTTCCTCACAAACGTTTACTGCTAAAACTAAAAGCGCATGGAATACAAGACGGTGTGTTGAAATGGATAGAAAATTGGCTCAGCGACAGAAAGCAAAGAGTAGTCATAAACGGTAAGGCATCTATATGGACCAATGTAAGTAGCGGGGTACCCCAGGGATCGGTACTAGGACCAATTCTCTTTCTAATTTACATCAACGACATAGATGAGGGCCTCACCTGTACAATCTCAAAATTTGCTGACGATACAAAAATTGCAAATAGCGTACTCTCAAAAGAACAAGTTGACGATATGCAACACAATCTAGATAAATTGTCATGTTGGGCCCAAATTTGGCAAATGAGTTTCAATGCGGATAAATGTAAAGTACTACATATCGGATACCTAAATGAGAAAGCAAACTATTCGATGAATGGCACTCAGCTTAAGAATGTAAACAGAGAAACCGATCTGGGAGTAACAATATCGAGTAACCTAAAACCGAGTCAACAATGTTCAGAAGTTGTTAAGAAGGCAAACAAAATAATTGGCTTTATAGGCAGGTCATTTGAGCATAAATCCAAAGAAGTTATCCTAACCCTTTACAATTCCTTAGTCCGCCCTCTTCTGGAATACTGCGTTCAATCCTGGTGCCCTTATTACCAAAAAGATATAAACAAGCTAGAACGAGTTCAACGTAGAGTTACCAAAATGATACCTAGCCTAAAGAACAAACCATACGAAGAGCGTCTTAGAGAATTAAATCTATTTCCTTTAACCCAGCGCAGATTAAGAGGTGACTTAATTCAAGTGTTCAAAATCATCAAAGGCATCGACAATATGAACTGTAGTAAGTACTTCACTATCGACCAATCTAATTACACGCGGGGAAACGGTTGCAAAATTATTGGTAAATCTTTTAACTCACACGAATCTAAGAATTTCTTCTTCAATCGAGTTGTCAACTTGTAGTCCAGTAAATCTAGCAATAATTTAACTGGACCTAGAACAAATTGCAATAGAAGGTTTTTTGGCTTTAACTTGTTTATTAGGTCCCTCTGATGAACATATAAAAAGTCTCCAACTTTTGGACACTGGGAAAGTGGTTAATTTGCATAAATTCAAGATGGCCGCCGTCCAAAGCTTCAATTTACAGATAACTTTTTTCTGGTTGCTCCTAGACCCTATAAATGTATTACAAACAACGTTTTTTGGCTTTAACTTGTTTATTAGGTCCCTCTGATGAACATATAAAAAGTCTCCAACTTTTGGACACCTGGAAAGTGGTTAATTTACAGCCGAAAAACCTTACAGACAGGCTGAACTGTCTCTTTCACAAGGGGTGACACAGGCACTTTGTGCTTGTATGGGTTTTTTTACCTGTTGTCCCTCTTTTTTATAAAAAAAAACAAAAAAAAAACATGACGTAGTATGACGTAGTATGACGTCATTCAGAGCCAATTATGTAATTCATGATAGGAGTTCGTATTCACTTGGATCATCGGTGCTTGCATCAAAGTTGCTATTTTGACAGAGTCCTTTACATTGACCACATGCACTGGAACATTCAAGCTCATTCCGTTTGCAACTACAGCGTTGAGTGTCACAGTTGCCCTTACACTGACATCTGACCAATTTCAGTAGTGAATCAGGAGCCACTGGCGAATCCATCGTCTTCGGTTCAAGCTGTCCCTTCCGCAGACACCAGCCCCATTTCTCGGGGTCCACACAGTTCCCCATCCATTCCTGGACCTGACAATAAACTCGGAACGAGTGGTATTTGGCTGCATCGGTTGTTGGGGGAAGGCTGTGAACTTCAACGGTAGTTGAACTTTTTGCCACCTTGTTGCAAAACTTTGTCTTTCGCAGTCCGTCAAGGGTGTCATTTCCTTTTCCCCCGTACAAATAAACCAAGGCCTTTTCACCAGCTGATGATATCGCGTCTTTACTTCCACTTTGGCAACAGAATGCTTCTATACATTTCAAGAAACCGTTGTCTTCCCTCACTTTCCTCAAGGCAGCCCCTTTACCAATACCATACAGTCGTGAGGTTGTGTCACATCCACAGAGTGCATGGACAACTGGCAGGACACGACAGATGCTTTCACCGAGAGCTTCTGCTACTGAGTTAATATGCCAACATTTCCCACCTTCCTTGCTCGACTTGAAGTACAAATCATTCATCCCTCGTTCCGCATAATGACACAACAGCACCAACAAGTCTGTGTCCTCACCTATCACATATGTCACGGTTTCCCTTGCATGCTCAATTCCCTTCTTCGCAATCATGACATCTGCATCTGCTGGCGCATTGACACAGTCAATTCCATTTGCCTTGAATGTTTCACACAATAAGTCAATGAAGTTTTGCTTATTGTCCGAGTTTGACAAGAAGTTTTCCTTTTTTGACCGAAGGGGCATGGTTGGAGTGAACATCACCTTTTGACCAAAGACTCCTTTTGATCGTCGATTGTGTGTCATGTCCTTGGTAGTAGGTCCTGATTTATAACCGTCGAATACAACCACCGGGTTGAGAAAGTTTTTGGAAACATGCTTCATGTACATGCTTGCAATGTCCTCAAATGTGTCACCCTTCTTCCATGGAATCCTTTGCAATAAGGAACCACCATCCAGAACATGGGTCACAGTCCTTTCTTCCTCAAATGATTCCAATGACGACTTGGGAACAACAGCAGCTATCTCATCTCCTAGCTGTGGTTTATTGGCTTCCCTGAGCCTCCCCCACTTATCGAACAGAGCAGTAGGGTAGCTAGACAACTCATACGCAAAGACCTCTTCAACACCTAAGTCCCTGTTATTAGCAAAGATGAGGAGCCTCTGGAAAAGGAGCTGTGGGTCGATTGGTACTTTTTCAGCACTGATTGTAACCTTTGCACCCAACGACTCAACTTGATCTTTCTTCCTAAATGAAAAGTCAAAAGCATTGCTACCTTCCATCTTCTGCACAATGTTCATACCAACCTCATACAGTAAATGAGGATTGGCCGAGGCTGGTCCTGTCACACCGTTGGCAATATTCCTGAGTTCATTTGATTCTTGAAATGGATCATAATCCTTGAAGAATGCGAGAACCTTCTCTGTGTCCTTCCTATCTCGTTCACGCCTTGCTTCAGTCATTTCTTTGTGCTGCTCAGAGGTGTGGAAATGCTTCCCTGTCAGTTCTTGCATAACTTCACTCACCTCAGCGCAGGCTGGCATAGCAAGTAACCAGCGCAGGCGTTGCGTTTCCTCCATGCCCCTACCACGTGTCAATCCACCATTCGTTTTCAAAGAGCGCATCAAAACCTGCTCTATAACCAAGTCGCTTGGCAGTCCTGCCCACAGCCGATCACTTCGGCGGATCACAAATAGACCGGAATTCAATTGACAGAACATGTCTGGGTTGAGCTGCTCAAGTTCAATCATGTCTTGAATGTACACATGGGCTGACTTGGCATAATTGTTATGACCACACGCTGCAAAGTACGGCAACATCTCCTGGAGTGTTCCGAGGTACAGTAGGAAATCGCCCATTCTCAGTGCCCTCAGGAAGCGACGCAGCAGGTCAATCATGTCCATGTATTGAATCCATAGCTTTCCCATCTTATGCTCTGCTAAGGAGCTCTTCTCAGCTTTAAGTTTTTCAGAAATTCTGTTGAAAACGTCTTTACTGCAGACTTCATCCGGTGAAACGTCTTCACGCAACAGCTTATCCAAAAGATCTGCAGCCTCCTGGAAGTCCTTGCATGCGTCACTTTCCTCATCTACCATTGAGAGGTTGACACCGTATGCCCTGCCTAACACAATCGAACTCAAGGCTGTGTCAACCAAGAAGTGGCCTCTGATTGCTCGTGCATAACAGTGTCAGCCCACTCATCAGCCCTGGCATCACATGCAGAAAGTATTGTCCTTTGAAAGTTGAAGGTGCGTACTGGATACACTTCTTCTGAATCATGCTTTGTGTCCAAATAGATTTTTGTACCACAAAAAAAGCAGTTCTCTGTAAAACAAAAGTCTGGTGTCTGAGAACGAAGAGCAGGTTTTTCAGGACGTTTCTTCTGCTTCCCAGGAATTCTATTTGGCTTCGTATTGACATGCTTCTTTCGGCAATCAATGTGCACCGTTTGGCCCTCGGACACGGTAATTGATGGCGTTCCACGTTCAGTACTGGCCTTGTTGATAGTATCTGCTCCCTTCGCCCTCAGCCTGACTGTTTCTCCTTCGTCTAACGTGTTTGAGCAAATGCCGCAGGGATTATGCACCACCTCTTCTTCCATGGCTTCGGTAGATGTCGCACCAATCTGTTGAAACAAGAAACAAGATGATGGGATTAGTATAGGCCTAGGCAAAATGTAATAGACAATAATGTGCAGTAAAGGTAGGGCTTGACCTAGAACAAATTGCAATAGAAGGTTTTTTGGCTGTAAGGTTTTTTGGCTGTAAATTAACCACTTTCCAGGTGTCCAAAAGTTGGAGACTTTTTATATGTTCATCAGAGGGACCTAATAAACAAGTTAAAGCCAAAAAACGTTGTTTGTAATACATTTATAGGGTCTAGGAGCAACCAGAAAAAAGTTATCTGTAAATTGAAGCTTTGGACGGCGGCCATCTTGAATTTATGCAAATTAACCACTCCCGGTGTCCAAAAGTTGGAGACTTTTTATATGTTCATCAGAGGGACCTAATAAACAAGTTAAAGCCAAAAAACCTTCTATTGCAATTTGTTCTAAGTCCAGCCCTACTTTGACTGGTCTATTGTGGAATGGGCTTCCCCGAAACGTTATAGACTGCATCACCGTTGATTCATTTAAACTCCGCCTAGACAAATATCTCGCTTCAAACCCGCGACTGACTGCGTTTGTAAATGAATAACTTTATTTTATCCCCCCCTCAGTTACTAACCCATCTGTCCCCTACTAACTTCCTAATCCTGCCACGGACATTAGTTCCAGGGCAGTAATTCCCTTTCCAATGTTCCCTTACCCACTCTAAACCACTATTTGGACACTTGATCCTCAGTGTTTTGGAGGACAAGCAACCTAGAAGGGTCACTAGATCTGTTGTTGCTTGATTTCCTTTGTACTCTTTTGTACTCCTTTGTATGTTATAATCTGCATCATCTTGCAGTACTGGGTTATACGATTAGTTCTATTTGCAACATCTGCATCAGGTAATATTATTAATGATAAGAACGTTTATTAACCCATACTGTACCGGCGACGTCCTTTTCTTCCTATTCTAGCAACTATTACGCGATTTTATTCAGCTTTGGAAAGACCTCTAGCCATAATAAGGCTTCAAACTATCTCAATCAACCCTTTTAACTATCACAGATCCTTCCTAAGCTGCATACTATCGTCTAAATATAGCTAGAATAAAATTGAAAATACGTCGCTGGTATTCAAAGGGTTAATATACAGCTAAAGTTCTTACTGTTTCTATGCGATACTATTAGAATATAGAACATTATCGTTACCTTATAATGATTTTAGAATCTATCTTCGATGAAATTATGTCTACTATGGAAATATATGGGAGTATAACTAAACATTATTTAGTTTACCGGGTATATAATTTAAGTTCTATTTTACAGAATTTTACACACACACACACACACACACACACACACACACAGTGATCCATATCATATTGGTTAGCGCACTTGGTTCACAGCCAAAAGGACACGGGTTCCATTCCCGGACGGGAAAGAAACATTTGGGCAATTCTTCTTACACAATGCGCCTCTCTAGACCTAGCAGTATAAATAGGCCTCTGGAATAAGAGGCCACTTACGACGTCTTTTTTAGTGTTGGTGGTCTATTACTAGCTGGACGGGTAGCCTACCGTACAGGTCAACCAAACACTAAAAATCCAGATATCGGCCATTGGCTGATTACAGATTACATGCATACCTACAGCCACTCAAATCATGCATTAACACTTTACGCAATATAATCCCAGGTCGAACTTTTTTCGGTTAGAAATAAATAAATAAATAAATACAAAAACCGTGAAGCTGTAATTATTGGAAACGGAGGTGATCAGAAAATCCTCAATACTCTCTTGCCCACATCACACCTAGTCTTCCATTTAGCAAGTCATGGCTCATTAGGCTGCTAAGGTTGCTGAACGCGGTAGTAAGGTTGGGATGAGCGAGAGTGGAGTGTCGGAACGTTTACCGGTGGCAAAAAAAAGTGGGAAGAAGGGCAACTGACAAACCGACATAGAAGTGGAGCTAAGCGGAAAACCACGTCATAACAGGACCAAGAAATTAAACAGTATCTGTATAACCATCCATTCTCCAATGCCGACGAAGCTAAGCAACATTTGCAATTTGAACCTCTACAGAAACAATCCGCAAGAGATTGAAGGAGATGGGATATAAACATAGATCACCAGCTGTCAAGCCAAAGCTAACCAAGAGGCACAAACAAACTAGGCTTGATTTCGCTCTACTATTTGTTGACCAGGGCATTGACTATTGGGCAAGAGTTGTTTTGGTAATGTCAGAGAGGTTCCATAATAGTACCAGGATGATTAAAATTGCATCACTTAGCCGAGGTGGCGGGGGTTCTTCAAATAAGAATAAAAGTGGCTTCCTTTATCCGCTCATGGCCGAGTGGTTACGGTGCCCAACTCTCCCAAACATACCTGGAGTGAGTGGGTTCGAATCCTGGTCAGGATACCTCTATCCCAACCAAGAGTTGTTTTCTCAGACAAGAAAACTTTCAGCTTAACCACGCATGGGTCGAAGACTGCGCTGTTGGACGCCTAGGAACACACGGCATGTGAGTTAGTCCTAGTTGATATTGTGCATAAAATATATAGAATAGTCATCATACAGAGTAATGCTTTCCATCATATCACTCTTGGCTAATTTCATGTTAACCGAGTATTATATAACTTCTTAATTTCATTACTCATCCACTAATACCCCTAATTTACTAGTTAACTCCTTACTTATATTGTTCAAATACTATTAAGCTAGCATGACTTGATATAATATGCACATTAACCACTCCTGTCTATACCATCGGTTGTTTACCTAAAAAACAACCACGTTCGGTTTAGTAACTCATCCTAGCCACCTTCCCGCCACTATCTGTGCAATATAGGATAGATCTGCCCCTATTACTTCCCTCCCCCCTTAGTGAATGCATATCACTTGTTTGCGAATATAATAAATAATACTTTACCTAAATTATCATTGGTGAATAGAGACCAGTTTATCATGAGAATCAATAAATATATACTCATTAATCCCATTAGGATTGACTAATTTTGGCAGTTTAATCGGACTTTTCATTAGAGGGTTTATACAACTTAAGGAGGTTCTGTAGGAATTATAGGGACACATACTATGTCATATTTACCCTTTGACTTTCATATTTCCTTTCTACTCTGAATAAAATAGTCTCCTTTTCTACTCTGAATATAATAGTATAATGCTAGTCTGAATAAACTGCCAAATACGAGTCCTGATTCCACTAGGCCTACATACACATTAACATAAACAAAAATCATAAAAGAGGGATTTTTTCTGAGGACTGACTCCATGGGCTGACTGGCCCATGGTATAAAGACTAATATTAGTCTTTATACCATGGACTGGCCCATTCACGGCGGATCCCATTGACAATCAGCACATCACAGATATGTGCCTATCTAATTATGTTTCTAAGCTTTCTGTCGTTATTGATCATACTGTAGAAATCGGTAGCCTATTTTACATATCTACCAAACTGTTGCATACTTATCACGGAGCAGCCGTCCGTTTTCCACATCATCTGTGTGGATTCCACTTACAACTAAAGCATCTGTATCATATCCTCTCTTACTCTACACTTCTAATATATGCAAACCTAATGTTTTCCCAAGTCCCCTTTCCTTTGTACTGACCATATCATGTATTTCATGATATTCACTACCTCAATAATATTTCTATCTATCTATCTATTGCCGGACGCCTTACTCCCCATTCTGGCTATAATTCCGTGTCATTTGGCCTTAGTCGTCAGGCATTAGAATCTTATTGATGTTCTAATGTTCTATTATTCTGGATTGTTTTGCCATTCTTCTTTGTACCGTCACTTCCAATCAATCTATGGACACTGGACAGCAAAATTAAACACATAATCCATGTGAAGCCTTACTAAGGACAGGTGAAATTTTAAAATTACGTTTGTTGTTATTCACGCTGCTAGATATCTATCTAAAAACTCTGATTTTAAACAATGTTGCATTGTTTTTTTGGTTTCATATCACGACTGACAATGACTTCCAAATATTTTGTAGTAATTGAGTTACTTAATTCCACGTTATTTAGCCATCTAGATACCACTGATATTGCGTCTTGCCCCTGTCACCACTCAGATTGGTGAACAAATTATATATTTTTTTTCCTGAGATATTATTATGTTCCTTCCAACAACCAAATATACTCCTAAAATCGATTAATGAAATTTACAAACACATGTGGCAGTCCGTGGATTCGAACCCAGGATGCTCACACCGAAAATCAACACCTTATGCATCGCACCACGAAGACAGTTAAAAGTTGGTGGACACTGCCTACGATTTATTATGCAACTTCGAATCCTGCATATCAATCTAAGCATGTACACACATCCCAACTGCAACTCACGTAGGCTATGCATATGTGAATGGAAAGAGCAATTAATGGGGCCTTAACCACTAGGGAAGTCCACTCGATAAATTACCCCTGAACCAATATCAATTATTATGTTCCTTCCAACAACCAACTATACTCCTAAAATCGATTAATGAAATTTACAAACACATGTAGAAGTCCGTGGATCCGAACCCAGGATGCTCACACCGAAAATCAACACCTTATGCATCGCACCACGAAGACAGTTAAAGGTTGGTGGACACTGCCTACGATTTATTATGCAACTTCGAATCCTGCATATCAATCTAAGCATGTACACACATCCCAACTGCAACTCACGTAGGCTATGCATATGTGAATGGAAAGAGCAATTAATGGGGCCTTAACCACTAGGGAAGTCCTCTCGATAAATTACCCCTGAACCAATATCAATTATTATGTTCCTTCCAACAACCAACTATACTCCTAAAATCGATTAATGAAATTTACAAACACATGTGGCAGTCCGTGGATTCGAACCCAGGATGCTCACACCGAAAATCAACACCTTATGCATCGCACCACGAAGACAGTTAAAGGTTGGTGGACATTGCCTACGATTTATTATGCAACTTCGAATCCTGCATATCAATCTAAGCATGTACACACATCCCAACTGCAACTCACGTAGGCTATGCATACGTGAATGGAAAGAGCAATTAATGGGGCCTTAACCACTAGGGAAGTCCTCTCGATAAATTACCCCTGAACCAATATCAATTATTATGTTCCTTCCAACAACCAACTATACTCCTAAAATCGATTAATGACATTTACAAACACATGTGGCAGTCCGTGGATTCGAACCCAGGATGCTCACACCGAAAATCAACACCTTATGCATCGCACCACGAAGACAGTTAAAGGTTGGTGGACACTGCCTACGATTTATTATGCAACTTCGAATCCTGCATATCAACCTAAGCATGTACACATCCCAACTGCAACTGACGTAGGCTATGCATATGTGAATGGAAAGAGCAATTAATAATAGCAATAATTAATATAGCAGGTGGTTACTGGCTACCCTGGCCTTGAGTAAGGGAGATGGGTAATGGAATCGGACATCACAAGAATGCATTGAGCTATTGCATCTCCTCATACGGTCATATCTCCTCTTATGTCATATGGCGCGTAATTATTGACGAAGTAAATAGTGTTACATTTTTATCCTGAGACTTCTGTCGATTTCCCAATTTTAACTAAACTGCATGTATTGCCCATTCGGGTAGTGTATGCAATTATTTTTGGAGAGCATGAATCGTTATCAGGATCAATAATTCAACCTATTTATAGTGTCATTTGAAAATTTACCAATCTTTTTAGTTAGGCCTAAATCAAGCTTTGTTGTTAATGTAAAAGATGAACAATTAAAGAACTAAAACTGACCATCGTGTAAGATCCCAACCTTCACTACACCCAATCTGATTGTATAGGCTACTGTTAATGTTATGTTTTTGTTTCCTACTAATTAGCCATGGTCTAATTCACGTAATATAGTTCGCCCTATTCTGCTGCTTCTTTAATCAGCAATCTTTCATGTGGATATTTATCGAAAACTTTACTGACATGTCAATATCTTTGAAGGTATTTTTTTGTCTTTGTTTATCGATTCGTATGCTTGGGAAAAGAAAGGTTAATAGATAACGAGAAACTCGCAGCCAACACGGCTAAATTCCATTACAAGATTGATGATTAATCATTTAACAAATGTGACAGCAGCATACTACTCTTAATTTGACGTTTGTAATTTAGTCAGTAGCCAGCCCTTATTCCCACAAGGGGTAGGGATTATCAATAAGAAACACATGAAAGGAGGACAAAAAAAAAAAAGAGGTGGCAGGGGAAGAATCCATACAGCAGTTCGCACACAAGCATTCGGAAACCTCAATCACTTATTAGCCCTTGAGGCTTCACCTCAGATGCTATTGACGTCCAGACAAATTAAGTCTCGTAGTCATTTAGCTGTATAAAATTACATTTTTTTTTAGTAACATCGAATACATATAAACGTTTAGGATAACTCATACAATATATACCCGGTGCCAGCGAACTTGGCGCTAATCCTGACCGCATAACATCTTATAACTAACAAAAACACAAAAACAAAATATAAATACATAAATATAAATACATATACAGTATATGAGTAGATCAGGAAATAGATGTAGAGATTGACTACCCGTTTCTCGAATACTTTCTACACCAACACCAAGTATAGTGTTTAATAGGGGTTCTGATTAGAACAATCACTAACAAGTGTATACTAGATTATATAATACAATACATGCAACTCATTGTATTCATTTTAAGTTATGTATAGAAATGGATCTATAAAGTAGTTTGTCGCGCGTAAATATATTTATATTTAACGGAGAGAGAGAGAGAGAGAGAGAGAGAGAGAGAGAGAGAGAGAGAGAGAGAGAGAGAGAGAGAGAGAGAGAGAGAGAGAGAGAGAGAGCCTTCTATTATGATACAAACAAATAATGATAGTAATATTGTCATATGTAGCGGCCAGCATGTGCGAGTACTGTGTCTGTGTGCCCTGGCTTGTGGTAGCGCAGGTGGCGGTGGCGCCTGCCTAGACACCACGGGTCTCTGCTAGACTCGGGCTTGGGACGGAAGTGCAAACTAGACAGGTGCCCCGTACCTAATATTTTGTCGCAAAATTTAGTTGGGCTACTGTACATCCATATAATCCTGTGTAATTCTGGGATATCTCTACAGGGCGCAGTTCAACCCGCCTTCTGGTAGCAACATGGCTGATATTTAGCTTCATTGTCGGGTCTGCCTATAGAGGGAACCTTACGGCCTTCCTTACTGTGCCCAAATACCCGCCCCGCCCGGAGAACCTCCTGCAGCTGATGGAAGCCGGAGCCATGTCAGTCACCCTTTGATCTAATTTTTAGCCCCATTCCTTGTCCTATTTTAAGACGTTCTCCCCATTTCATTGTCAATATTAATGCTGTTTGTGCCAATTAGGTGTCGATTTTTTCTTGGCGAGTGGGAATTAAGAGAAACTGGCAGGACATGTTTCTACCGAAAAATAAAAAAAAAATAAAAAAAAATATCTTGAAAGGGGGTTTGTTGTTTTCCTTTTTTTATTTATTTTTGTATTTTATTTTTTTTAGGGGACTCGGGTGGCGTTATATTTAGTAGTAGTCTGAGGGTTTGTTAGTCTAGGTGGCAACTATAGAGGGAACCTGACCGTGACCAAATGTCCCCCTCGCCCGGAGAACCTGCTACAGCTGCTGGAATCGGGAGCCATGCGAGTGTTTGCGGTTTGTTGATCAAGCAAATATTAGGCTCATATTGAACTGGCTTGGCTGGCTTGGTTTGATTTATCACCTCCAGGATTGCGATACATTTTGACAGTTTATTCGACTGGTGAAATTTATTTCGGCCCGAGTTGCGTGGGGGTACTTGTAAAAATCCCTGTATGGTATCCTGGAATATGGACTTGTGTATAAATTGAAATACATTCTCCAAGTAGAATTTCCCTTCTCCTTAATATAAAAAAGGAACAGGTTAAATATCCTTTATCACGCCGTGGTAGAGTTGGTTAAAGCATGGACAATCGTCCTGACTGTCGGTGGTTCGAACCCCGTTGAGAGTATACAAATATTTGTGAGATATACTTATTATATGTACATATTATACAGTATATGACTAAGACTAACAATTTGCATCTATTATACCTTCTATTTGCCTCCTCCATCTTCGTATAGATAGATAGATAAACTGAAACTAACTATTTACTATATCAATAAACTATACTTACAATAATCCCCCCCCCCCCCCCATAGGGTTCTCCTACCTCCCGACATGATGGATATCTACAACAGCTTCAAAGGTTCGGACTCGTCCGTGTTTCAAACCCTGACCAAGAGGATTCAGTTCGTCGAGTCCTTTACAGAGGGCATGGAACAGGCCCTAGTCTCCAAGTAAGTACACAGGTCATTAATTAAACCCTTGAGAATGAAGACGCATTTTAGAAGTTTATTCTGGTTATCATAGACGATCTTATACAGCTTAGAATAGATCTGTCCCTCGCCCTTTTCTCTGTCTCTTCTAGTAGGTGAATTTTACAAGGGGAGGAGGATTCCTATCCCCCGTCCCCGAAGTAGGAAAAGTCTATCTATCTATCTATCTATCTATCTATATGCTCAGGCCCAACCCCCATTTTGGGGGTAGCCGACTCAAGACAGAGCAAGAACAGGGAAAACACAAAAACAACATAAAACAAAAAATAAACACAGATAAATAACACAAACTCACACACATCCAGGTCACCCAGGAGAAGACCCAGAGACCAAGGTTACCAAGGTCGCTCCAGCACTCCCCCGGCCCCTGACCACCCGGAGAGGTTCCGATCTCGGCAGGCAGACATGCAGCGGAGCCAAAGCCACAAGCCCTCCCACCACACTTCCAGGCACACCCTTCATATTAATCGTCCCCCCAGGCCAGGCGCCTGATGGACTATTATCTAGTCGAACTTGCGCCCGACCCCTTACTCCAAATGACCACGTGTTCACTCAACTATTCACAAGCATTCTCCATTCACTCCTGTCCACCACCACTTCCCCTGCCTGATCTATAGTCATTCCTCTATCATCCAAAGCCTTTCTTACACAGTCTTCCTAGAGAGTAGGAAAAGTAGTACAGGAAAAGAGACAGGCAGAAATGGCGGCTAAAGTTGGGTAGAGGATGCCAAACCTCACTCTGGACAGGACCAGCCCTCAGCCAAAATAGTGAAAACACCCTTGATTATTTAATGTGCCTCTCTATCCATATTTATCTAGAGGGTTTCCCACTACTGTTATACATCTATAGTGGTTGATTATTAGCAACACTACTTTTTCTGTTCATACCTTTTTTAACTCATAACTTTATCAATGTACAACTGTTGACAAAATGTTCGTCAGCTGTTAATATTCATTACATTTCGAAAAGTTCCGGTATTTTAATACTATATAAGTATAGACAAAAGCACCCATCTGGGTGGCTACAAATGACGTGTATAATATATAGTAAAGACCTTAGGAACTTCTGTCAACAGCTGTACATCCACAAACTATAAAAAGTGCACACGCAGCTGAATCTGTACCAACTTCTTATTATATCCCAGATATTTCAGTGTTGATGTTTGAAACTGAACTCATGATCACCCACGTTGTGTATATAGAGCATTATGTTTATTCTGTTTATATAGAGCTATAGGCGACACGTTTTATGCCATGAACTAGGAGGGCTGAGGATGGAGGAATTATCGGTCCAAAGCTACGAGCCCATGGACCGACGACCTCCTCCCCTGCTGCCTCACACAAACTGATCTCACCACGCCCTACCTTCCCCTGGGAAGGTGTGGCCCCAGGGACTAGCTGGATGCTGCATGATTCCCATAAAGGGCATCTTGAGGCAACTACAATAACAAAAATGTCAAGGGGAAGGTTTATCCAATCATCAGCACATTTCCAAATGAAATCATTGCATGAACATTATATAGCACACCAAATGTTGTTCCTAACATACTAGCTTAATGGGGATCTAGGGAGCAAACATAGACTCGTATCCATAAACATGTTTTTTCCCTTCGCAGCACCTAATACCAAACGCATATTGTGGGTATGAGTGTTGTTTATAGACATTTGACGGATGAGTACTCCCATTTCTAAAGCTAGCGTAATTTTTCAAGCTATTTCGTCCATTAACAGTGCTGCGAAGGGAGGTAATGGTTTAAGAAGACCACCCTACAAACCTCCCCTTAATGGTGTTGTTCCTACAGCAAGGCCTACATGTACGAGCGCTTGAACAACCAGCTGATGATCGCCGAACACTTCACGGACGCGGCTGGTAATACGGACCTGTACGTGAACCGGGATAACATAATGCCTGGGTACTGTGGCTGGCCCTTGGCTCGGGACCTGCCCTTTAAACCTCACCTGGACCGCTGCATCATGGATTGTCTAGGGGTAGGTTGGTGGGTTGTGGAGAAGTAGGTTTTTTGTGGCTTAAGGTGAGATGTTTCATGTTGTTTTGTGTTGATGAAGATGATAATATTAGTGGTAGTAGTAGTAGTCGTGGTAGTTGCCCTTTAACCTCACCTGGATCACTATATTATGGACTATCACGAATTAGGCTGGTGGAAAAATTTGTTTAAGTGGCCTATAGTGAGATAGTTTATGTTGTTTTATGTGTTGGGGAAGGGTATGTTATGGAGAAGTGGGTTTTAGTGGCCTATAGTGAGGTATTTTATGTTGTTTTAAGTGTTGGGGTAGGGTATGTTATGGAGAAGTGGGTTTTAGAGGCCTATAGTGAGGTATTTTATGTTGTTTTATGTGTTGGGGAAGAGTATGTAGCGCACGTTTTGATAATAATAATACCGGTACTAATAATAATAATAATAATAATAATAATAATAATAAGAAGAAGAAATAATAATAATAATAATAATAATAATAATAATAATAGTACCAATAATAATAATAATTCATGCTACATTATTGACTGTCACGAGTTAAGCTCGGTTCAAACATGCACGAATTAACGTCCCGTCCTGCCCCGACCTCTTAATTCGCCTGCAAACGGGCAAGGACGCCGACAAAATCGCCTATGGTCGGTACAGGGACGTGTGGTGTTGCCAGCACACGGGACACGGGGCGGGAGGCGGCGAACATTTTATGCATGCATAAAATGGTCGGTGTGGCCGGGGCAACTGCCACAAAACGTGTCAGGTCGGAACACCCATGGGAGCATTCGGCGTCTAGACGCCGACGAACGGGATGAGAACGGCGGCAAAAAAACGTTGGAAGGAGAGTCGGCGATGTGTCACTGTCGCGTCACGTGAGCTGGTGACACCGCACGTCCGTGTACCGATCATAGGCGATTTTGCCGGCGTCCTTGCTCGTTTGCAGGCAAATTAAGGGGTCAGGGACGGACGGAACGTTAATTCGTGCAAGTGGCGTCCTTGCTCTTTTGCAGGCGAATTAAGGGGTCAAGGACGGACGGAACGTTAATTCGTGTATGTGTGAACCGAGCAAAAGGGGTTTGGGACGGATGGACCATGGGGCCTCCAGATTGATGCTGTCCTGCCTATTTTTGGGGTCGTGGCCAGACGGGACGTTAATTCGTGCATGTGTGAACCGAGCTTTAGGTCAGTGAATTGTGGAGAAGTTTGTCTTAGTGTATTGATGTGTAGAGGAGTGTATTATGATGGGGGTTTGTTGTAGAGTGGTATGTTAGTATTGGTTTAGTATGTACAGTGTGTTGGTCAATGGATTGTGGAGATGTTTATCTTAATGTAGTGATGTGTAGAGGAGTGTATTATGATGGGGATTTGTTGTAGAGGGGTATGTTAGTATTGGTGTAGTGAGTAGTGTGTGTTGTGGTTGATGGTAACCGACCACTTAATGGACGCGTGCAGCAAGAAAGGTTTAGATGTGAACATGAAGGACGTGATGCCCGGGTATTGTGGCTGTCCCCTGGCTTGGGACCTGCTCTTTGGGTCTCGAGCAATTAACAGGCTTCGAACTATATTAATTAACCCTTTGTACTATCCCACATGTGTTTTGGGTTTGGGTGCTATGGTCCAGTGTGTTGAATGTGTTTTGGGATTGGGTGCTATGGTCCAGTGTGTTGAATGTGTTTTGGGATTGATTGTTATGGTCCAGTGTGTTGGATGTGTTTTGGGATTGGGTGCTATGGTCCAGTGTGTTGAATGTGTTTTGGGATTGCGTGCTATGGTCCAGTGTGTTGAATGTATTTTGGGATTGAGTGCTATGGTCCAGTATGTTGAATGTGTTTTGGGATTGGGTGCTATGATTCAGTGTGTTGAATGTGTTTGGGGATTGGGTGCTATGGACCAGTGTGTTGAATGTGTTTTTGGGATTGGGTGCTATGGTCCAGTGTGTTGAATGTGTTTTGGGATTGGGTGCTATGGACCAGTGTATTGATTTTTTTTTGGATTAGGTGCTATGATTCAGTGTGTTGAATGCATTTTGGGATTGGGTGCTATGGTCCAGTGTGTTGAATGTGTTTTGGGATTGGGTGCTATGGTTCAGTGTGTTGAAGTATTTTGGGATTGGGTGCTATGGTCCAGTGTGTTGAATGTGGTTTGGGATTGGGTGTTATGGTCCATTGTGTTGAATATGTCTTGTTTTGGCTTGCTCTTCCGTAGTGGGGTATTACTGTATATGTTTAAATGGTGTGTAGGGTTTATTTATTAGAGTATATATTTATGTATAAATTATTGTTTTAGTGTCCTCCCTAGTCCTCCGTAAAGGTAAATCAATTATGCTCAAAGTCCCCCTTCGAGGTTAAATTTGTAAATTTTTCGGTAAAAATATGTTCCGGCTGCAGGCCGGTTCCTCCAAAATTTCAAGCTCCTTATCTCTCGCCAGAACAGACGGGACTTGTAGATATATAGATCACCGATCACTTTATTATCTTGTGCAAAATATATGAAGTTATTTGTTCTATCCCTTTCCGTACAGGCAGGACTTATTCAGAAATGGACAAGCGACGTCATCCAAAGAGCCAAGATGGAGAGCCGGATGCGCAAGAGAGCCCTCAGACAGACCAAGGCAGAGGGGGAAGAGGAAGAAGAGGCCACAGTGAAGAGCGGTAGACTGATTATGGCCCTCACTCTGGTCCACATGCAGGGGCCACTCTTCCTCTTCCTTGTGGGGGTCCTTCTGTCATTGGCCGCCTTTCTTCTGGAGGTTGTCATAATAGCTTGTTTATCGCGCCGGCAGAAGGGCTCGGCTTCATCTTAGATTGTGTCGTTCTAATCTTGATATTCTGGAAATCCAGCGCTTTGGACCACATGCAAGGATAACTGTAGGTTTGAAATCATGTTGACATATTGACAGAATGAATATAAGCACCATATAAGGAGGAACACTTTATTGACAACGTTTCTAGTGACCTGAAGAAACTATCTGTGAAACGTCAAGAAAGTGCTGCTCCTCATATGGTGTTTATATTCATCACTGTAGGTATTATGAGTCTTCTTTTGTTGTGGACGACTTTCCTTTGTTGTTCACATTAGCAAGGAAATGTAGCTTACTCTAAGACTATTTTCCTGACATCAACATCCTGGCAATCCAGTTAATTATTTTAGATGCAGGGGGCACTGTTTCTCTTCCTCGTGGGGGTCCTGCTGTACTTGGCCGCCTTTCTTCTGGAGGTTGTCGTAATACCTTGGGTTTTTTCACGCCGGTACAAGGGCTCGGCTTCCTCTTAGATTATGTCTTTCTTACTCTTTCAGTACCGGTGACGTTTTTCTTATTGGATTTCAGCTACATTTAGGCGATTTTATGAAGCCTAGGTAAGGTATATGGTAGCTAAAAGGATTAACTGACGTCAAAGGCATCTGCGAATTTATCGAGTTGGCCTCTTACTACCGGAGATTCATAAAATGATTTGCCAACATTTCTGAACCCCTCCACGCACTCACAAGAAGGAGAATCTTTCGTTTTGTGTCTCTATAATCTTGATATTCTCGACATCCAGCACTTTAGCCCACACGCAAGGATCACTTTATGGATTTTTATGTTTGGGACGACTTTCGTTTGTTTTTCATATTATCAAGGAAATGTAGCTTAATCTGAGACTACTTTTCTGATATTTACATCCTCGTAATCCAGTTCTTTGGCTCAGATGCAGGGGGCAGAATTTATCTTCCTCCTGGGGAACCTTCTGTCCTTGGCCGCCTTTCTTCTGGAGGTTGTTAAAATAGCTTGTTTATAGCACCGGCACAATAGCTCGGCTTCATCTTAGATTGTGTATATTACATATATATATATATATATATATATATATATATATATATATATATATATATATACATATATATATATAATAGATAGATAGTTATATATATATATATATATATATATATATATATATATATATATATATATATATATATATATATACAGTATATTATAGTTCATCCACGAAATTACTTTGCCAATTGTATTCGCTTAATTTTCATTTACGTTGTTATTCTCACTCACTCTTACACACATAAGGACGGCTGTAACTTGTTACAGTGGATAAATACAGACAACTGTCAACAACATTTGTTCCAGGTTCATGGCTTGGCAACTCTATCTTTGTAATTTATCAAATGTGTCCATTATATCCACTATTCTAGTATTAAGGTAATCCTAAAAGCCTAACAGCTACAAACCCAAATGTTAAATCACCACACTGCACTCAACCCGATAGTGGTTAAGATCCATAGTATTCCCGAGTCAAGGAAGGGAGTTATGGAGAAGGGGGTCAAGAAATATTTAGTTGCATGGGAAGGTTAATTTTATCAGGACACCCTTCTTCCTCATGTTTACCCCGATTAATTTTGATATTTTAAGATGTTCGATTCATTAGTTTGGCGGTTTTAAGACCGTGTGTGCAATTTAGTTGTCTATGAATTCCTGGCGACTGATAGCGAGCCTGCAATTTAGGAAAAACTGGCCTTCAGCCGGGACATTTATCTACCGAAAAGATTACAAATTTGTATTGAAGGTATTGGGGGTCTTGGGGGTATTTTCTAAGCTTGATGGAGGTCTTCAGAGGAAACTAAAGAAAATAATTATCAAATAGATAAATGAACAGATAAATACAAATTTCCCTATAAGTCTCTGGTTTCACTTTGTGTTCTGTCATTATATCTCAGCATCTGTTTTGTTGTGTCTTTCTTCTTTCTAACTATCTCTTCCGTCTCCTAATCTCCCTTTTGAGTGTATGTCATATTTCTGTCAATCACTCCCTGTCTATCTACCGTTCTGTCCTAGATTTGTGTGAATGTGTATTTTAGTTTTATGTTGTTGCTTCTGTTCGAGCTTTGTCTCGAGTCGGCCACCCGCAGCTATGGGGTATGTGGCTGACTATATATACATACATACATACATACATACATACATACATAAGTACAATGGTTGTATCAGTTTGTCTATCTATCAATTGATGTCTGATTGGTCTGTCCCAATATGTCGGGTTGTGTGTCGACTGAGAATATGGCCCTATATCCGCATCGGATATAGGTTTGATATATTAAAGTGGCAATCATCAGGGTTTCACACTTTGGAGGCGGGTTATACCGAGGAAATGTACTGTATGTCTATACTTTGTTTTGTTTCACGATGCAACAATGTGTGTGTGTGTGTGTGTGTGTGTGTGTGTCTGTCTGTGTAGTGTTAGGTGCAATGCTGTGTGTATGAATGTGCGCTACATCGATTGCTTCTGTATAGACAGTATATACACGCATATTTTTTCACCTGACAAATTACATATTTTGGGATGACAATTTAATATATTGTATACTTGCGCTCGCACACACACACACACACACACACATGTCCGTAGCCTAGTAGGTAGAGCTCTCGTCTCACACACGA
This sequence comes from Paralithodes platypus, assembly GCA_032716605.1. Lineage (NCBI taxonomy): Eukaryota > Metazoa > Arthropoda > Malacostraca > Decapoda > Lithodidae > Paralithodes > Paralithodes platypus. The sequence continues at coordinate 66,257,866 of CM064575.1, read as the reverse complement.
GGGGTCGGGGGTTCAATCCCCGGCCAGGCGGAGACAAATTGGGCTTGTCTCCTTTCATGTGTTAGCCTCAGTTCACCTAGCTGTAAATAGGTACCTGGAATAAGTGGACGATGTTGTGACGTCCCATCTGGGGTTGGCAAAAATGGTACAAGGCGAGATGGGTATCATATGGTTCACCTAAGCTGATGGCTACCTAAGCCTTCGGGCGAGACGGTACCGTCTATAGTGAGAATGGTACCATACAGATCCACCCTAAGCCTTCGTCGCCAATTGGTTTAAAATACAGACTACACACACATCCACAGCCATTCCAACGATACATATAACACCTACACATATAGGAGGCGGGAAATAACGAGCATGCTCACTCCCGCAATACAACTAGAGTAAGTACACAACTAGAGTAAGTACACATATACAATGGTTTTACTTTCATATCTGTTTTCTATAGTAGCACTCATTCAAATTATAGGAAGCTAATTTAATATGCTATGTTATTTGGTTTCCCACTCGCTTTTATTTAATTTATGGTTTCCACACATAATCAAATATTAAATACAGACAATGATAATATAGTATCTTCGAAAGCCAGTCCTCTCATAAACTATTGCATTTATGTTTTAACATTTTCAAGCTGCCTTTTCTACTGGCCCTACTCCATTCAGAAGACGTAAGCTGAATTAATGTTACACTCTCATATTATACAACATCCAATATTCAACTTGTTATTACCTACATGATCCTTGAATTAAGTTCTTTGTATTCCTTTTGTATTCAGTTATTTATGTTAGTGAGTTCAATTCTTCTCTTCAGATACAGAACAGAGGCTTAACCCTTTCAGCACGATGACTTATTTTTCGTATTTTTCTCGTTTTCATTAGACGACTTTCTTTACCACACAATATACCTCTAGAACTCAATATCTCAATATGCGATTTGAATAACATAACACATCGATAATAAATTAAAAAGGGCGTCATTGTGCTGAATAGGTTCAACAAAATCAATCCTGTAGGAAGCTTCACCTACATGATCCTTGAATTAAGCTCTTTGTATTTATTTGTATTCACATGTACTTGTTAGTGAGTTCAATTGTCCTCATGCTTATCACAGAGTCTTAGTATATTTTCGTTCACATATTACTTTGCTTACATTCAAGTTCCATAGACCTACACCCGACATAATCTACTGTAACTTACTTGAGTAGATTAACGTAAATACATAAATAACTTTACCGAAGTGAATCGTCACTGAAACATGTTGGCTATCCTATAATTACCTAATCTAACAACATTCTTCAAACTTGAGGGGCACTTGGTAGAGCGCACACCTCCGCCTACGCTGGACTTCTGGATCTGGGTTCTAGGATAATGCTCGGATAGGTTCCTAAGATGAATCACTTTTTCCTTGGCGCATATCCTATATGTCCACCAAATTTCGTAAACATCAGTTCATAATATTATGAGATATCCAGTTTACAGACAAACAGGCAGGCAGACAAACAAACGTAAGCAAATCACAACCTCTGTCCAACTTCGTTGGTACAATTAATTAAGGATTGTTAGTCATATGTACTCAATCATTTTTGTTAGTGAGTTCAGTTATCCTCAGGCTTATCACAGGGATTTAATATTTGTTCGAGTCGATTAACCAACATCAGGGAAAGTCTATCCTAGTAAGCAAACCTAACTTTACCTAACCAAGCTTAGACCAAACGTGACTTCATCTAACTTATTATACTTAATAACCTGAAATAACCTAGCACTTAAAACTCGCATAAAATGATATACATAACATAACATATCTGAATCTAACTGTAATCCAAATGTACTGTATATACAGTATTGGACACGGTCAGCTGGAACTATGGACAATACATTAATGTGGACCGTTATTTTCTCAGAGTCGCTGAAACAGAGTGTAACGTAGAATTAAACCTAACCTAATCAACAACTTGATTCAACATTGAGCCTATCATAAATTAATATAATCTAAGCCATCTTACTTCTTTAAACACTATTTGTATTCCTTTGTGAGTGAGTTCAAATGGCCCCAGGAACAGATAGAGAGACACTTACCTCGATAAATGTCATCCATTATTCAGACGTCAAACAAGAGGAACATTTGCCAATTGTATCTGTTCACTGTCATTAAGGTTTATAGTATCTCTCTCTCTCTCACACACACACACATGCGCAGACTGAAAACACACTACACACGTTGTGTTGCACTGCCAAAGATGATAAAGTATTACCATAAATTTATTTGGCAGAATACGCCCAGAAAGGCAGAGGCCCGGATGATTGCCACCGAGGTATTGACTGTGAATATTTCCCAGACTGACGTATGCTTAACCCTTGCAAAATCCGATTACACATTTATTTTCTGTTTTCTGGCTATTACTAGACGATTGTAGTCAGATTAGGAATGGTATATGGGAGTTTGAGGATCAATTGAGATAGTTTTTACCCCTATGATTCCAACCGATCCTTCCTAAGCAGCATAACATCTTATACTAATAACCACCTGAATATACTGTACTATCAAAATGCGTCATAATCGTCAAGGGTTAAATAGCTTGACATTCTCTCAATCAACATCAAATACCAGTTCCATTTGTTGAGGATTTTCATTTTTATTCGGTTTCCTATTTACAAAACTAATATATATTTCGTGTAGCCATAACAGTGTAGAAGTCTTAATTCTTGTTGGGAAAGTGAATTATATACATTATGTGTTAACTGTAATTACTTTTTCGTGTTTTATATTCTTGTTTTGTGTGTTATCTCCACTTGTGTGGGCTTTGGTTTGTATTTTACCTTCGGCGGTAATGGTCTTTATTGTTGCACTGCCATGTGAATTTATTTTGTCCATTAATTAATAAAGTAGGTGTGCAGTTTTCGCATTACCAAAACAAAAACAATGCATACACAACTCTGCGACCTAGAATTCTGCAAGTAGTATTGAACCTCTTAGGTAAAATCGGTATATATACAGTATATACCGGTAGTTTATATATATACCGGTATATATATATTTATATATATATATATATATATATATATATAATATATATATATATATAATATATATATATATATATATATATCGCAAATACACTTAATTGAGTATTTTTTTATGATGAAGGTTAACTTATGACCTTGGCCTGTGACTTTGACCTTTTTGTAGGATTATATTTGTGTTTACTTTGATGTAGCCCTATAAAATCAAGTAAGTGTGTAAAATTGTATTAAAAATCATCAGTTAGTTTCAGAGATATTAAATGAATAGTTGACCTTGACCTTTGACTTTCATCTTGACCTTCATGATGTCTGAAAATTTAACATTTTAATTTTCCCTTAAAGCACAACTGTCTCAACTAATGTTGTGAAGTTTACACGACTAGTAAAGAAATTAGCATATTGACCTTATATTTGACGTTGACCTGTGACCTTGACCTATCAAATGGAATTATGTTTATTCTTGTATGACTTTGGTCTAGGCATTCCGAATATGCATTATATGCCTAATGAGAATCATACATTAAATAGGAAATACTAGTAAAAATCATATTTCGACCTTTAACCATGACCTTTGATCTTGACCTTCGACCTTAGAATTTCTTATCAAGGATTTAGTTAGCTTAACCCATTCAGTACCGTAGGATACAGTAATAAAAGTCCCCCTCAGTCCCAAGCAATGTGGCCAAAATGGCAGAAGAGACCATCTTTCCACCTCAAGAGATGAGGTAAGACTGGCTCTCTCACCCTTCAGTGGGTCTTCTATAAGCTGAGAGAAAAAACAAAACAAAAAAGGTACAGGGTTGTACTGGTAGTTACAAGGAAAGTACATTACTGACGGCTATAGCCATCGCTGGGTCTGTGGAGTTAATTATCTACTGATGACTATAATCGTCACTGGGACTGTGTGGGTTAACGGCAATATTCGTATTAGCTAAGATTATGAATATGGTGTAATTTGTATAAAAACTTGTTGATTACAAATAGTGATCATATACTGTGACCTTGACCTTTGACCTTTGACTAAAAATAAAATACATATATTTGGATGGTCGTCGCATTGACCAACTGATTGCCTGTATAATTTGATGACATTGACAATACATTAAACAGTCAAGGAGGAGCTTAGGGAAAATGACAAATACTCTTATTTTGACCTTGACCTCTGACCTTTACTATTACAATATTTATGTGAAATTTGATATATATACAGTATGTACTGTATATATATATATATATATATATATATACCGGTATGTGATTTAAGTAATAAGCCATAACGTTATATATTCAGTTTTAAAAAATTTGAGTAATCTGTTTTTAATAAATAATAAAAGTTGACCTTTGACCTTGACCTTTATGTAAGAGTACATTTTTGTTTGCATTGACATTGCCCATAAAAATCAAATAAGCATGCCTAATCTCATTAAAACCCATCAGTTAGTTTCATATATATTAATATCATAGTTGACCTTGACCTTTGACCTTCATCTTGACCTTTATATGTCTCAACATTTATTATTTTCCTTTTCACTTAAAGTGCAACTATCTCACCAAATTTTGTGAAGTTTGCATGAAAAGTGAAGAAAATAGCATATTGACCTTTTATTTGAACTTGGCCTTGACATTTCATATGGAATTGAATAGTTTGTTGTATGACCTTGGCTTAGTTATTCCGAATATACATGGTAAGCCTAGTGAGAATCTAAGAGTTAGTATAAAAAATACTAGTAAAAAACCTATGTTGACCTTTGACCTTGAAATTTGACCTTACCCTTTAGTATATTTATGTAAAATCTTAGCAATACGATATCAAGGGTTACCAGTACCTTGTATAGTGAAAATGAAGACATTTGAATAAAAACTAAAAATATCTAGTATAAGTTGACCTTTGACCTTGACCTTGATGTAAGAGTATTTTTATTTTGTTCATTGATATTGCCCATGAAAATCAAATAAGCATTACTAATTTAATTAACCCTTAACTGGCGGGGCCCGCCTTAAGTCAGGCTCCAATTTGCAGCAAGTTAGGAGCATTATTAAGGCTTTTAAAGGGTTAAAATCGAGTGCAAATGGCAGGTCAAACGTCCGACACCCAGGGCTTACCGCCGCCCACTGACTCACGCTCCCTCTGTTCTCGAGAGGCCGGCAGTGTTGCCAGTAGTGAGCGTAGAGGGAAAAAATATGCCGCTATACGCTAAACTCCCATGTTAGTGGTACCACTGCGTGAGAACGACGAGTGCTATGTAGCTCGTTCTGGTCTCATTTTGAAGCTTTTAGCGCCTAGTTTTTTGCTGAATATATTTCGTTTCATGCAGATACTTGATTGATCATTCAGGGCCTGAATATGCCCAAAATAACCCAAAACCCCCCGCTAGACCCCATCAGTTAGTTTTATATATATTTATAGAATAGTTGACCTTGAACTTTGCTCACCTTGACCTTCATGATATGTTTCTCAAAATGTGTTATTTTTCTTTTCATTTAAGGTGCAACTATCTCACCAATTTTTGTGAAGTTTGCATGAAAGGTAAACAAATTAGCATATTGACCTTATATTTGACCTTGACTTGTGACCTTGACCTTTCATATGGAATTGAATAGTTTCTTGTATGACCTTGGTCTAGGTATTCCGAATATTCATGGTAAGCTTAGTGAGAATCTAAGTTATTATAAGAAATAGTATTACAAAAATTATTTAAACCTTTGACCTTGACCTTTGACCTTACCCTTTAGAATATTTATTTCAAATTTGGTCAATAAGATATCGAGGGTACCAGTAACTTGTATAGTGAAAATGGAGACATTTGAGTAAAAACTAAAACACATGAAATATTGACCTTATTTTTAGCCTTGACCTTTGACCTTAATCTTTAAGTTATATTGAATATTTCTTTTTGAATGACCTTCGCATTGACCAAATGTATATACCTGTGAAATTTGGTGAAAATCCATCGAACGGTCTAGGAGGAGTTACCGGACGGACGACGATGGACGACGACGACGACAGACAACCTGAATTATGGTGCACAGTATACGGGCGGGATCTGTGTGTGTGATACCACTCTGCTTCGCAGAGTTGATAAAGTAGGTGTACAGTTTACAAATTAACAAAAAAAAAAAAAAAAAAAAAAAAAAAAATGCATACACAACTCTGCGACCTAGAATTCTGCAAGTAGTATTGAACCTCTTAGGTAAAATCGGTATATATACAGTATATCATTTATATATATATATATATATATATATATATATATATTGAGTATATATCACAAATACACGTGAGCCACTAAATGTTTCTATTATCTCAGTGGGGTTCGAACCGCCGACCGTCAGGACAATAGCCGACGCTTTAATCAACTACACCACGGCAGTCTAAAAGACACTCAACCCTCTATCCTATTTATGTTAAGGAGAAGGGAAAACCCACTAGGCGAATATATTTCAATTCATACCAAGTCATAGGATCCATATTCCAGAATACCATACAAGGATTTCTGAGTGTCCCGACACAACTCGGGCCGAAATTGATTTAATTTAATTCTAACCCACCAAGCATGAGAGTTACAAATATTGAGTATATATCACAAATACACGTGAGCCACTAAATGTTTCTATTCTCTCAGTGGGGTTCGAACCGCCGACCGTCAGGACGATAGCCGACGCTTTAATCAACTACACCACGGCAGTCTAAAAGACACTCAACCCTCTATCCTATTTATGTTAAGGAGAAATATATTCGCCTATTGGGTTTCCCCTTCTCCTTAACATAAATAGGATAGAGGGTTGAGTGTCTTTTAGACTGCCGTGGTGTAGTTGATTAAAGCGTCGGCTATCGTCCTGACGGTCGACGGTTCGAACCCCACTGAGAGAATAGAAACATTTAGTGGCTCACGTGTATTTGTGATATATACTCAATATTTGTAACTCTCATGCTTGGTGGGTTAGAATTAAATGAAATCAATTTAGGCCCAAGTTGCGTCGGGACACTCAGAAATCCTTGTATGGTATTCTGGAATATGGATCCTACGACTTGGTATGAATTGAAATATATTCGCCTAGTTGGTTTTCCCTTCTCCTTAACATAAATAGGATAGAGGGTTGAGTGTCTTTTAGACTGCCGTGGTGTAGTTGATTAAAGCGTCGGCTATCGTCCTGACGGTCGGCGGTTCGAACCCCACTGAGAGAATAGAAACATTTAGTGGCTCACATGTATTTGTGATATATACTCAATAATTGTAACTCTCATGCTTGGTGGGTTAGAATTAAATGAAATAAATTTCAGCCCGAGTTGCGTCGGGACACTCAGCAATCCTTGTATGGTATTCTGGAATATGGATCCTACGACTTGGTATGAATTGAAATATATTCGCCTAGTGGGTTTTCCCTTCTCCTTAACATAAATAGGATAGAGGGTTGAGTGTCTTTTAGACTGCCGTGGTGTAGTTGATTAAAGCGTCGGCTATCGTCCTGACGGTCGGCGGTTCGAACCCCACTGAGAGAATAGAAACATATATATATATATATATATATATATATATATATATATATATATTGTCACAATGACCAGGGTCTATAGGGTTTTTATGAGTAGCTAGACTTGACTGGCGCCAGATTTATTAAAGCAGCTGTGCCAAGTCTATCCTTAGAAAGACCTGGTATTGTGAGTTTCTCTCTGATACCCTTCCAGTTACTCATGACTAGTTTTGCCGTACCTCTAAGCATTTTTGTCTCAATAAACATTTGTGTAGAATGAGCCCATAGAGTGTTATCAGTTTCGTCGAACCAGTTGTTAGTTTAGCGGCAACGTGTAGGTGGCTGGCGAGTGAGGTGTTGACAGCTTGTTGCTTTTGCCTCGCGGGAGGTAAGGTTGCTAGGCAACACAAGTTTATTTAATTATGTGATCATTGCAAGTTCAGTTGTGTTACAATATAAAGATGTACTTTATTTTATCTGCCACACTGTTTTAGTTAAGTTGTTAACACAGGAATACTTTAGTATAAGTTTTTCTTGTGAAGTGTCTTAGTCTTATCATATCGTGTGGTGAGATTTTGCAACCCCTTGGTTTGAGACTGGCCTCTGCGGTGCTCTCCAACATCCGTTCCCTTCTTTCTCTCGCTGGCAGACAGACTAGATAGTTGGTGTCCCCTTCTCTCTCGTGACCCATCAGTCTGCTCCGTTTATTTTTCCTTGCTTGCATAATAGTAACGTAACGTAATTAACAGAGAATCCTAGACATTAATTAATTTCTTAATTTAATTATCCTTTTCCTTTGATCAGCATTATATTATCTTTCCATTTTCATCATATATTCTGAACCTCCGGTGGCTACTTCGGAATTCGTGATAGGGAAGAGCTGGGAGGTTTGCCGGGGTCCTTACTAATAAGCACTGTTAATCCCATAGACAGTCCACACACACACACACACATCCCCCTACATCTTTTTCCCAGTGTTCGTGCTTAGGACCCGGTAATAGCCTTGACGGTTCTGCCCCAGCACTTGTGTGTTCCCTATCTCGGGTTTCGAACTGAGGCAACGGAGTGTTTAATATTAATTAGGAATCCAGCTTCAGTCTGGACCCCCCCCCCCCCTTAGTTAAGTGAGTGTGGGAGGTGGACTCTAGGAGTTCATTTTTTGGGCGGTAACTCACTGGGGGGCCCAGGTTGAAGCAGGATATACTGGTTTGATATTAGAGGTGGTCAGGGCAACTTGCTTCCACTAATATCACCCCGAGGTTAGTAGTCATATTAGGACACTGCCTAGTATTGTTAGACCATTATTATATGTATAAAATATTACGTGCAACTCTCTTGGGTTGAGAGTGGATTGCCGGTGGCTAGTTTGCACCGGTTTAGTATTGTCGAGGGCGCGCATAGCCTGTTATCTTCGAAGTACACCTGCACCCTTTCTTTTTAGTTGATGTCTGCTGGTAGCTTATGTATTTAACTGTTTTGATTATCCAACCCAGCATTGCTAATCCCAGTGTTGGTTTCGAGTTCTCGTAGCTAGTATGTTACATGATTATTTCTGTTCTACTTATTATTTAGAATAGGAGCAGGGCAGTGTGCACCTTAAGCCCTGAGAAGAGCCTGGAAGCTTTCAAAGTGCTCTTACCTGTTGCGTCGTGGTGTTGTTTGGTAGAGAGACAAGGTGCATTTACATTAGTAATTATTTTCGTATACCGTCTCTAAACAAATGAAGTCCAGATGCGTAACAGTGGCGACCTTGCCTAGGATAATCAGAATAGTACCAGCAGTATTAATAAGATTTATTTTGATCAGAGGATTTTTTTCTAGAATAGGTGTCTAACATTTTATTTTACTATGTCCGAACAACAAGCAAGAGAGGAGGGGGAGAGTGCCGTGCCGTTGCATATCACCAGTGAGGAGGATGCGAGAGTGTTCCTCCGGTGTTCTCCAGAATGGGCACAGATGCAGTTGAGAAGTGTGGAGGAATTGAGGTTGATTGCATCAGTGTTGGGAGTAGAGGGGTCTCTTCTTACCGCGAGGGAAACATGTCAGCAGTATATATGGCAGTATTATTATGATGTTCGAGAGGAGGCTGAGCCAACAACTGTGCCGGCAGGAAGCTATATCACACCTGCACGCTCTCCGCCGCGCACACCCAGTCCTTTTAATGAGAGCATAACGTCTTCCCAGGTTACCTGTCCTACTGTTAATCCCCCGTTGTTGCCTGACGTGCCCTCTGGTGTGCCCCAACTTACTCAACCCCATTTTTATCCTTTACACTCTACTCCTGCCGCTGGCTGGGCGGCACAGAACCAGGTTACACCTCCCCCCCCATTTATCCCAGCTGGACTTTCTACGATTCAGCCACGTTACCGTCCCGCTTATGTTCCTACACCACCCCCTACTTTTGCCCCGGTAGGGCTATCAAATGCAGGAGAAAAGAGAAGAGAAAGAGAGAGAAATGCAGGAGAGGTTAGAGACACAGAGAATGACAATGGAGTTACAAAGAACCCAAGTTGAGGTAGATGGGGGTAGGTGCACAAGGGGACAAGTGGGCACGGTACACAGGGAGGAATCTAGAGAGTTAAAGTTGTCTCGTAGCCTGAAGCTCATTCCCGCTTTTGATGAGGAAAAAGTCACTGAATGGTTCCAGCGATTTGAAAAGAAAGCACAGGAGTTCGAGTGGCCACGGGAACGCTGGGCGGCATTGGTGGCAAATGTTCTCAAGGGAAAAGCGCTCGAGGTATATGATAGGATGTCAGCAGAGGACTTAGCAGAGTATGATAATTTAAAGCAGGCTATCCATAAGGCTTATGAACTCAGAACAGAAGCCTATCGCCTTAAATTTCGTAATGCAAGGAAGAAGCCTAATCATGCTCATGTTGAGTTTGCTAAGTACCTCCGTGATTGTCTCGTTGGCTTTTGAGTGAAAATGTAACCAATTTAAATGAGGCAGTTGAGCTTTCCTGCTAGAACACTTTACCAACAATGTCGGTAGAGCGATATGCCAAAAGATCCGTGAGAAGTGCCCCGGCAAGCTGTCTGATGCTGCCGTGTGGGCTGACGATCGAGTGTTGGCAACCAAGGGTTTTACTGATCGTACCAGATATGCCCCCCCACCACGATTGCAAGTGATGAGAAGTACCGAGCAGGTGGAAGCGGATGGTACAGTAATAGTGGCCCTGGTCCCACACGTAATAATAACGGTGGAGACAGACCAAAATCACCAAATTCAGCCCGACCTGATTCCAGTGTTGTTAGGTGTTATGGGTGTAAACAGACCGGACATATTAAACCAAACTATCCCCAGGCAAAGTCTTCTGCAACGCTTGCTAAGCCTGTGTCGTTAGTGGTTGGTATCCAGGGAGGAGGGGATGAATCTTTGTTACTGAGGTTGGAGGCAGACCGAAGGGTGAAGCATGGGGTGCCAACGGCCGTGACACAGCCTGCCCCCGACAAAGTGTCTCAACTAGTACCATTGCAGGTCCAGAAGCCTCGCTTGCTTGGTGCCAGGCTTTCGTTCATGAGGGTGAAGTAGAGCTGTGTGGCAAGGTGTATCCAGTCAAGGTTCTTAGGGATTCGGGAGCTAAGCAGTCCATGTGTTTGAACTTGACGGGGAAGCCTATAAAATCTGACGAGTTTGTGTTATGTCGAGGTGTAAACACTGAGGCCTGTTATAGCCTCGTTCCTATTCATCTTAGGTGTCCTGTAGTCACGGCGATGGCGAAGGTAGCGGTCGTGGACTCATTACCTGTGGAGGGGATTGATTTTCTTCTTGGAGCAGATATGGCAGGGAGTAGAGTCTTTCCACCTCCGGTAGTGGTGTCGGAGCAGGTGCAGCCTGAGGGGAGAAACAAGGAGGCTAAGAAGATGCCTCCCAATATGTTTCTGGTGTGTGAGGTCAAGAGATCTATGGCCCAGGCTGCACAGCTGGAGGAATTATTAGGGGAGGAGATAGATCTGATCGAGGGGATGTACAGTACTGAATCTGCATCACCCATAGATTCGACTGATCTGCAGGGTGCCCAGGGTGTGCAGGACGAGGAGGACGGCTCAGCGGAAAGCTCCTCACTCGTTTCACCCGGTGCCAGAGGTAATACTGAAGGGAGCGATCGGGTCCCTACGGGAGGACCGGTTGATCCTGTATCATCGAATCAGACCGACTTGGAGGCTATACCTAATATTACCACCGTGGCACCGGGGGAGATTGGTGAGGCGCCGCAGAGTGATGCTTTATTAACACACTTGTTTTCTAAGGTCGGGGAGAGTAATCTAGGCAGACGTAAGACCCATCAGCTCTGCCATGTTAACGGGGAGTTGTCTGAGGCAGTTTGTGCTACTGAATCCGCTCAGAATGGGTCAGTAGAGAAAGTTGAGTCAGATCCGGTCAATTTCGTGCCTATGTTATTGACTGGAGAGTTGGAATCGGAGGTGCAGGGTGACCCCGGGCCTGGTGGATGGTGGTTGGATAACCCAGGTCCCGGGGCTAGCGGTTCATGCACTGTGGGAACGCCAGGCAAGGCTCCTGCAGTGCCTCTCAACCCCCCTCTGCACTCTCCCCAATTCTCCGGTCCCAGGGACCAGGATGCCGTGTCTCGTTACCCTGTCCTGGTTGTAGAAGGCATGAAGGAGGAGAGGGAGTTTTTCCCCGGTGAGGCTGTGCCGGCTGAGACATGGGCCGAGATCGGGTACCTGGCCCTGCGGGAGAAATTGACCCATTTACCTCCGGAAAGGGTTGAGGAGATGTTTACTACCTTGTGGGCTTATCCACACGTGTTCGGGGATGCACCGGGTTTGACATCTTGGGCGGTGCATACCATCAATGTGGGTGGCGAACAAGCCTATCAAATTACCACCTTGCAAAGTAAATTTACTCTCCAAGACAGATACCTACCCTTTACCGCGAGTTGATGACTCGGTAGACAAGATTGGGGCAGCCACGTGCATTATAAAGTGGACTTAGTTAAAGGCTATTTGAAAGCCCCACTACCAGAACGTGCCAAGAAAATCGCTAGTTTTGTGGTGGGGGGAGGAGTGTACCAGTGCCAGGTAATGCCTTATGGCTTGAAGTATGCTCCCGCCACCTTTCAGCGGTTAATGGACAGGGTTGTGCATGATGTCCCCAATTGTTTTGTCTACATGGATGATATTGAGCACCTCATTTTCTACTTTTCGAAAAAGTTTAACCGAGCACACAAAAATTATTCTGTGATCGAGAGGGAGTTACTAGCTATTATTTTGAGTTTATACCATTTCGCTGTTTATTTGCCACCATATGGGCCCGTGCTCAGAAGCTACTCTGACCATCATCCTCTGCAGTTTCTTAATAGGCTCAGGGATAAAACCAGAGACTTACTCGCTGGAGTTTGATGTTGCAAGAATATTATCTCGATGTTAGGCACATCCATGGTGTGGATAATGTCCTGGCAGACTGTTTGTCCCGCGAGTCCTCTGAGGAATGATAGGAGAGCACCAGGCTTTTTAGTTAGTAAGTCATATTTCACTCATGTTAAAAAAAAATATATAAAAGGTAAAAATACAAAAGACTGTCAATGTAAATATTTTGCAGTTGTAAACTGATGATGAAAGATTTGTTTCAAAGCTTCAAAACTTCCCCCCCCAGTGTGAGGGTGTCACAATGACCAGGGTCTATAGGGTTTTTATGAGTAGCTAGACTCGACTGGCGCCAGATTTATTAAAGCAGCTGTGCCAAGTCTATCCTTAGAAAGACCTGGTATTGTGAGTTTCTCTCCGATACCCTTCCAGTTACTCATGACTAGATTTGCCGTACCTCTAAGCATTTTTGTCTCAATAAACATTTGTGTAGAATGACCCCATAGAATGTTATCAGTTTCGTCTAACCAGTTGTTAGTTTAGCGGCAACGTGTAGGTGGCTAGCTAGTGTGGCTGGCGAGAGAGGTGTTGACAGCTTGTTGCTTTTGCCTCGCGGGAGGTAAGGTTGCTATTCAACACGAGTTTATTTAATTATGTGATCATTGCAAGTTCAGTTGTGTTACAATATAAGATGTACTTTATTTTATCTGCCACACTGTTTTAGTTAAGTTGTTGACACAGGAATACTTTAGTATAAGTTATTCTTGTGAAGTGTCTTAGTCTTATCATATCGTGTGGTGAGATTTTGCAACCCCTTCGTTTGAGACTGGCCTCTGCGGTGCTCTCCAACATCCGTTCCCTACTTTCTCTCGCTGGCAGACAGACTAGATAGTTGGTGTCCCCTTCTCTCTCGTGACCCATCAGTCTGCTCCGTTTATTTTTCCTTGCTTGCATAATAGTAACGTAACGTAATTAACAGAGAATCCTAGACATTAATTAATTTCTTAATTTAATTATCCTTTTCCTTTGATCAGAATTATATTATCTTTCCATTTTCATCATATATTCTGAACCTCCGGTGGCTACTTCGGAATTCGTGATAGGGAAGAGCTGGGAGGTTTGCCGGGGTCCTTACTACTAAGCACTGTTAATCCCATAGACAGTCCACACACACACACACACACATCCATAACCCCTACATCTTTTTCCCAGTGTTCGTGCTTAGGACCCGGTAACAGCCTTGCCGGTTCTGCCCCAGCACTTGTGTGTTCCCTATCTTGGGTTTCGAACTGAGGCAACGGAGTGTTTAATATTAATTAGGAATCCAGCTTCAGTCTGCACCCCCCCCCCCATAGTTAAGTGAGTGTGGGAGGTGGACTCTAAGAGTTCATTGTTTGTGCGGTAACTCACTGGGGGGCCCAGGTTGAAGCAGGATATACTGGTGTGATATTAGAGGTGGTCAGGGCAACTTGCTTCCACTAATATCATCCCGAGTTTAGTAGTCATATTAGGACACTGCCTTTTATTGTTAGACCATTATTATATGTATAAAATATTACGTGCAACTCTCTTGGGTTGAGAGTGGATTACCGGTGGCTCTTCTGCGCCCAGTTTAGTATTGTCGAAGGCGCGCATAGCCTGTTATGCTCGAAGTACACCTGCACTCTTTCTTTTTCGTTGATGTCTGCTGGTAGCTTATGTATTTAACTGTTTTGATTATCCAACCCAGCATTGCTAATCCCGGTGTTGGTTTCGAGTTCTCGTAGCTAGTAAGTTACATGATTATTTCTGTTCTACTTATTATTTAGAATAGGAGCAGGGCAGTGTGCACCTTAAGCCCTGAGAAGAGCCTGGAAGCGTTCAAAGTGCTCTTACCTGTTGCGTCGTGGTGTTGTTTGGTAGAGAGACAAGGTGCATTTACATTAGTAATTATTTTCGTATACCGTCTCTAAACAACTGAGGTCCAGATTCGTAACCATATATAATTATATACTGTATATATATATATATATATATATATATATATATATATATATATAAATATCGCAAATACACTTAATTGAGTATTTTTTTATGATGAAGGTTAACTTATGACCTTGGCCTGTGACTTTGACCTTTTTGTAGGATTATATTTGTGTTTACTTTGATGTAGCCCTATAAAATCAAGTAAGTGTGTCAAATTTCATTAAAAATCATCAGTTAGTTTCAGAGGTATTAAATTAATAGTTGACCTTGACCTTTGACCTGCATCAGGACCTTCATGTCTGAAAATTTAACATTTTAATTTTCCCTTAAAGCACAACTGTCTCAACTAATTTTGTGAAGTTTACATGACTAGTAAAGAAATTAGCATATTGACCTTATATTTGACATTGACCTGTGACCTTGACCTATCAAATGGAATTATGTTTATTCTTGTATGGCCTTGGTCTAGGCATTTCGAATATGCATGATATGCCTAATGAAAATCTTACATTAAATAGGAAATACTAGCAAAAATCATATTTCGACAATAAACCATGACCTTTGATCTTGACCTTCGACCTTAGAATTTCTTATCAAGGATTTAGTTAGCTTAACCCGTTCAGTACCGTAGGATACAGTAATAAAAGTCCCCCTCCAGTCCCAAGCAATGTGGCCAAAATGGCAGGAGAGACCATCTTTCCACCTCAAGAGATGAGGCAAGACTGGCTCTCTCACCCTTCAGTGGGTCTTATATAAGCTGAGAGAAAAAACAAAACAAAAAAGGTACAGGGTTGTACAACCAGTTACAAGGAAAGTACATTACTGACGGCTATAGCCATCGCTGGGTCTGTTGAGTTAATTATCTACTGACGACTATAATCGTCACTGGGACTGTGTGGGTTAACGGCAATGTTCGTTTTAGCTAGCATTATGAATATGGTGTAATTTGTATAAAAACTTGTTGATTACAAATAGTGATTATATACTGTGACCTTGACCTTTGACCTTTAACTAAAAATATAATACATATATTTGGATGGTCGTCGCATTGACCAACTGAATTTGCCTGTATAATTTGATGACATTGACAATATATTAAACAGCCAAGGAGGAGCTTAGGGAAAATGACAAATACTCTTATTTTGACCTTGACCTCTGACCTTAACTATATACAAATATTTATGTGAAATTTGATATATATATAATATATATGAGATTTAAGTAATTAATACAATTTTTGAAAACTGAATGTTATATATTCCTTGACCTTTATGTAAGAGTAAATTTTTGTTTGCATTGACATTGCCCATGAAAATCAAATAAGCATGCCTAATTTAATTAAAACCCACCAGTTAGTTTCATATACCGGTATATTAATAGGTGACCTTGACCTTTGACCTTTATGTCTCAACATTTATTATTTTCCTTTTCAGTTAAAGTGCAACTATCTCACCAAATTTTGTGAAGTTTGCATGAAAAGTAAAGAAAATAGCATATTAACCTTTTATTTGAACTTGACCTGTGACCTTGACGTTTCATATGGAATTGAATAGTTTGTTGTATGACCTTGGCTTAGGTATTCCAAATATACATGGTAAGCCTAGTGAGAATCTAAGAGTTAGTATAACAAATACTAGTAAAAAACCTATGTTGACCTTTGACCTTGAACTTTGACCTTACCCTTTAGTATATTTATGTAAAATTTTAGCAATACGATATAAAGGGTTACCAGTACCTTGTATAGTGAAAATGAAGACATTTGAATAAAAACTAAAAATATCTAGTATAAGTTGACCTTTGACCTTGATGTAAGAGTATTTTTATTTTGTTCAATGATATTGCCCAGGAAAATCAAATAAGCATGACTAATTTAATTAAACCCCATCAGTTAGTTTTATATATATTTATAGAAGTTGACCTTGACCTTTGACCTTCATGATATGTTTCTCAAAATGTGTTATTTTTCTTTTCATTTAAGATGCAACTATCTCACCAATTTTTGTGAAGTTTGCATGAAAAGTAAAGAAATTAGCATATTGACCTTATATTTGACCTTGACTTGTTACCTTGACCTTTCATATGGAATTGAATAGTTTCTTGTATGACCTTGGCCTAGGTATTCCGAATATTCATGGTAAGCTTAGTGAGAATTTAAGTTATTATAAGAAATAGTAGTACAACAGTTATTTTGACCTTTGACCTTTGACCTTACCCTTTAGATCATTAAATATTTCACTACTGAGAAAAAGATAACCATATAATAACGTTAAAAAAGGCTGGTTGCATAAACCAACAGACCTGATTAATGCAGTGTGTTAATGTGGATGAATGGACTAAAACAATGCTAGCAACATCATTCCAAATGTTGAACAAATATACTCCTACTATAACGATTAACATACCTGGAAGAACATGTAATCCCTGCTCCACTTCACTAAATATGTATAAATGTGTTGGGTCAATTACTTGTTAAATACAGTACTAATATAAATAATGATTTTAGGCATTTATGTGAACATTGTTGTAACAGGATAACCAAATATAAACTCATTGATACTATATAATTATAAACTTCTAACAGCTTTGTATCCCGTCACCACTTGACATCAGAGGTATTAGGTTCCTTACTCGGCCAATAATATTATTGTTTGTTTTATTTACATTATTCCACATAGGCATGCATATATATTTTCTTTGAAGCAATAATTAATTATGTTGATTATGTCACAATTGCGCAATACATTCATTATTCGGCATATGTAATACCCATTTTCATCAATTATAATAATACATAGGGTCATACATTCTAGTTCAAACAAATAATATATCTGAGAACGATCATTCCTGTCACCACTTTATGTGTTAAATGTACAGTTTCCCACATAAGTTCTGTTCCTTGTTGTGGTCTTATGTATGAAGGTAAACTTACTATGAACGAATTGCGAGTATGGTTTCTTTCAATTATCAGTTGACTAATCAGATGAGTTAACCACTGCATAAGAAACAACTCTCATAATTCAATCATGCGCATTATATTTCAGTGCTAAAAGCCATGGAAAAGAACATTACTTATATGGGCAACTGTACATAATTAAGTTTAGTATCAAATGTTTATGGACACATTAGCTCATTTTAACACCTAGATCATGTTTGTAGTGGAGTTGTGTAGTTTGATTGCAAAACTACTTGAGTAATTATGAATTTCACAATAATACATCCACTGTGACTCCAACTAATTTATAGTTTATGACTAATAAATTAACTTTATACACGTTGAGTAAATGTGGTGGAAGTAATTTGATATTCAGGTGAACTAATGCGCATTCAGAGAGAGAGAGAGAGAGAGAGAGAGTGTGGGTGAGTGTGAATGAGATTGATAGTAAGAGTGAGAGTGAGTAAAAATATGGATTAAACAAATACAAAATAAAAAAATTGGCGAGAGAACGAATACATTTGGCAAAGGGCCCTTCTTCTTTGAAGATAGATATGGATACAGCTACTGTAGATAAATGAGTAGATATATATGGATAGATGTTTAGAATGAAAGAGTGTGTCTGTGAGTGTGTGTGTGTATGTGTCTGAGAGAATAAGTGAGTGAGAATGTGTATGTACGATAAGGCACGAACATATAATAAAGACAATAAGAACGTAGTCGGCAGTTAGTTAGAGTAAGGGTGAGATAGAGAGAGAGAGAGAGTTAAAGATAATATAAAAGCAAGAACGAGAGAGATAATACAAAATTAACTTGGCAAGAGAGGGAACACAATTGGCAAAAGATCCACTTGTCTGAAGTCTGCATAACGGATGCCATTTGTCCTGGGTGAGTGAGAGTAAGATTATGGTGTGTGTGTGAGAGAGAGAGAGAAAGTCAGAGTGTGTGTGGGTGTGAGTGATAGCATATAATTATGCAAAAGCGAGAGAGTGAGTGAAAGAGTGATTGAGTGTCAGTGAGAGATAATATAAAAGCAAGAACGAGGGAGATAAAACAAAATTGGCGATATAGTGAACACAATTGGCAAAGGCTCCTCGTGTTTGAAGTCTGATGAATGGATGCCATTTGTCCTGGTGAGGAACATTGACATTTTGGCATGAACCTTGAATACAATGGATTAAAAAGCGCTTAATTCAAGGAACGTGTAGGCGAGAGAGAGTTAACACTATCTGGTCCGACGTTTTTGGGGTTATTATGCTATTGTGTTTGATTATTATTGAGGTTTGACTACCTGCTTTTCCCGCCATTTTCGAACAACGTAGTGTTGTTTGTCAAATAGGAAAAACGTCCTCTCAGACTTCCTTCAAACTAAGAAATGCCTCCTCAGACCCCCCATGAATCTAAAGGGTACATTTCTCGATAGACCTGACCGAAGGCCGATTTCTTCTAAATTACAGGCTTGCTGACGCTCGGCAAGAAAACAAAATAGACACCTTAATGAGGTGAAGCGTCCTATTATTGCCAAACTAATGGGATGAAACTTTGTAAGGTCTACAAACTAATGGAGCAAAGATGGGGAAATTCAAAAAGACCCTTTCGGATAAAAATGATAAATATAGACTTTGTAGAAATCCGGAAACATCCAGATGACCTCAGATAAATACCCTTGCCGTTTGGCGAAGACTCAAACTCATGAACTTCTGATACACATTCCTAACGATATTCACTAGGCCATTACCTATCGATATTCAAACGATGTCACATGAACGCTTTTTCTGTCAATATTTGAAGATAATTTATTTTCTGGTAATACTTTGAGACTATTTCGCAATGGCATCGGAAACTAAATCGAAGGTATCATTATGTTAGGTAGCTGAATTATAATGCAACATAAGACCTGTTGATATAGGTTAAGTGCACACATAACATATATACAGAGTGCAGAGTGTACACATGCCTTAATCATATTGCAACATACACACATGTACTTTCAGGGCAATACTATCATTGTTTCATATGAGATGACAATGTACCGTATTATGTAATAGCGGCAGCGTTGCACCAAATATATCCGGCAACATTGCACATGTTACCGTCAGTAACATCCGGTCGGCACTCTAGCTAACAGTGCCCCCCACTCTTTATATCTCTTTGACTAATATAGAACCTATAAACTTACCTCAGACTTTTATTCTACATCCTTGTGCAAGAAAGGATTATCAAGGTTGTTATAGCTTTACATGACAACCATACATGGCGCAGTCAGTGTATTAAAGCCAGGAGATACGAGCCAAGACCGGATTATCAGCCAGCCATCTTGCAAGACCTCGCCTCTCCAGCCCTGGATTTATCATTGTGCAGTGCTTTATAGTGCAGTGAAGTGCTTAAGTGTGAAGTGCAGTGCCTTTATTATATGTCCCATGTCATTTGTGCCCATTCCCGACTTGCTGTGAGGGTTATAGCTGCCGAAACATAGCTGGACAAGAGCGAGGAGTAGCATACCCTCCCCCTCTAACATCTCCAGCAACACTGCAGTTCTCACTCCTCAGCCGGGCCGGCACATGCGCGCACAGGCACACGCACATCGCTGCCAAGTCAACACGGTGTTGCCAAGCCTACCGCACTCACTCACTCTAGCACAGATAATTTCTTGCACTATTAAATAAACTGTTCCAGTTGTACTGCACATTTTCATCGTTCCTGCAAGCCTACAGTGTGTCAGCTATCAACCAAGTATGGAGGGAGATGGGCAGATTCATGGGGAGCCCACAGACACCCCACAACACCATACTGGGGATGGAGAAACTGGTGGAGATAATGATGGAGATACTGTTGGAGTGGCTGGCAAGGGGTACCAGTCAGTTCATTCCACTCCACCCTCTCCTCCTCTCACCACCCCTCATTTCACTCCACCTCCCCAACCTCCCCCCACTTTATCTCCCCTACACTATAGGGGGATGCCACCCCTGTCACCACACCCTGCAAGTCTACAACCTACCACAAGTGCAGACCTCCTTCAGCTCATACAGTATATGGAACAATGCAGACAACGGGACGACTATACCAGAAGACAGGAGGAGGACCGCAGAAGATGGGAAGAGGAAAACCGACGACAGGAGGAAACAAGATGACGCACGGAGGAGGACTACAGGAGACAGATGGACGATGCCCAGTTTTCCGCCCTTGTCTAGGCTCTGGCCCAAATTACCCCACCTGCCGCCGCACCTACACCCACCTCACCGGGGACAACACCCCATTCCACAACATCCTCCACCCCTACAACTCCACCTCCACCACAGAAGGCTATCACCCAGAACCCGCCGCCCCTTCGTGCTGATGCCACCTTCCAGGTTTTCAGAGAATGGAGGCTTCGATGGGACGATTACTCTATTATGGTGGACTTCTCTAAACTACCGAGGGAGAAACAACTGATCCAGATGCGGATGTGCTTAACCCTGGAGACACACACCTTAAGCATACCCCCTGACACTGACAAGACCGTTGACGCAGTCCTCGATGCACTTCAGGAGCACATCAAGAATTCTCGCAATGAAGCTCTCCGTCGCAGGGACCTATTCAGTTGCAAGCAAAAACAGTGAGAGTCATTCAACAACTTCTACGTCCGCCTCTGCCACATCGCCGAAGAAATTGACATCTGCCCAGGGAACTCTTCAGCCTGCAAGGAGACCCAACTCAAGATGATAATTCTGATGGGCATACACGTCGAAGAACTTGTACAGAAGCTACTTTCCCTCGACGCCACCCCTTCATTACAGGACATCGTCAAAATCTGCCGTGCATATGAGGCCACTCGAAGCGCTACGTCAGCCATACGTGCCCCACCGTCCCATGTTAACGCCGTGTCAGCGTACAAGCAGAACAAGCAAGTTAAGCAACGCGACAAGTTCTCCACATCGCAACAGTCCTTGGCGTCGGCTGCCGCCTGCTAGCGTTGTGCTCGCCGGCACGACAAGAACAAGTGCCCGGCTGAAGACTACACCTGCACTAACTGCGGCCGTCATGGTCATAAGCCTAGGACTCCTGCTTGCCCTGCTACCACCGCCCAGTGTCGTCGCTGCAACCATATGGGCCACTACGACAAATGCTGCAGATCTTCAAAGAAGCCCGCCAGTCAGGACAACGACGCTTCCTCCCACAACAAGTCTACAGCAAAGAAGACCACAAGTTGCCGACGTGTGGGATCACCTGTTCAGGCACCCACACTGACATCTGTGAGCCTCACTTACAGCGGCACCACCAGAAAACTCTACATGCTTCCAGACACAGGTGCAGACATTACAGTGATTGGCCGAAGACACCTCGACATACTTCAGATTCCTATCAGCAGCCTACGACCTCCGCCTCCGACAACAACGCTCAACGCGGATGGCTCTGCAATGGCTCCTGCTTTGGGGACGTTTCATACACAACTCACCATCAGCAAACATTCCTGTTCTGCCACAATCCAAGTCCGCGAGGGTGTTCAGACGCCGCTTCTGTCCAAACGCCACTGTTAAGAATTGGCCATCATCTCAGCGAAATTCCCCTAGCCAATTCTACAGGTTAAACACATTGACAGGTGTAAGGAGCTACCCTTTACAGCCACCACGTCACCTGCACAATCTGACCCTGGCAAAGTCTTAGCGATCAAGGACTTCCCGACACCAGCCAATATCACCGACCTTCGCTCATTCATGGGTTTGGTGAACCAGCTGGCGGAGTTCACCCCCGACATCGCCACTGCCGCTCAGCCCCTGGGCCCCCTGATGAGCCCGAAGAGGTCGTTTATGTGGACCGCTGACCACGATGAGGCTTTCCGCCGGGTCAAGGCTGCCCTGCTCAGTCCACCCGTCCTAGCCCCATTCGACCCTTCGCTACCAGTGATTCTACAAACTGATGCGTCCCGCCTCAACGGTATTGGATACGCCCTCCTACAGGATCATGACAACAACTGTCTTACTTCAGTGTGGCTCGAGGTTCCTAAGCGACCCCGAGTCCCGCTATGCCACCATTGAGCTGGAGATGCTAGACGTGGTCTGGGCCATGTCCAAGTGCAAGTTCTACCTCATCGGACTGCAACACTTCACCCTCATGACGGACCATCGCCCCCTCATCCCTATCTTGAACAAACTACACCCTTGATGCGGTTGAAAATCCCCGCCTCCAACTTCTGAAGGAGAAAGTCGCACCTTACCTCTTCACAGCCGTCTGGTGGGCTGGCAGGTTGCTCTGCATCCCTGATGCGTTGTCACGAGCCCCTGTCAGCCACCCGACGCCAGAGGATGAGTTAGCATGTGCCGACACCACGGTTCACCTCAGGTCCCTCGTGACTGTCAACTCTCCTTCACAGGACGCAGACAGGATTCTCCAGGAACTCCGAGACGCAGCCAGAGCGGATCCTGTGTACATCCGCCTGCGTGAGTGCGTTACTTCGGGTTTCCCCACCAACCGCTACGACCTGCACAACTCTCTACTCCCTTTCTGGAAAATCCGAGACTACCTGTCAGCAGATGGTGAACTCGTCCTGTACAGAGCGAGGGTTGTGGTTCCTGAAGCCCTCCGCCGCCGCACCATGGCTCGCCTGCATGATAGCCACAGGGGTGTGGAGGCCATTAAGCGCAGGGCGCGACAGGCTGTCTTTTGGCCTGGCATCAACTCTGACATCGCCAACACAGTCCAAGCTTGTGAGCCGTGTCAGGTCTTACAGCCTAGTCAGCAGCAGGAACCCATGATCAACGACGACAACCCAACTAGGCCTTTCGAGTCTGTTTCAGCCTACTTCTTCGCTGTGGCGGGGAAATCCTTCCTCGTCGTAACAGACCGACTCTCAGGCTGGCCCGTTGTCGTACCCTGCAAAGGAGATACCACCGCTTCAAACACCATCAGGATCTTCTGCCGCTACTTAATGGAAGTTGGTGTACCCCTCCACCTACGTACAGATGGAGGCCCACAGTTTACTAGCCGTGAGTTCCGGGACTTCATGGAGCGTTGGGGAGTCAATCACTAGGTCTCTTCCCCACACTACCCACAATCCAACGGTCATGCGGAGTCTGCCGTCAAGTCCGTCAAACACCTCATACTGAAGACGGCTCCCTCAGGCAACATCGACTGTGAAGACTTTGACCGTGGACTGTTGGAGCTCCGCAACACCCCGAACTTCACTGGCCGCTCCCCGGCACAAATCCTGTATGGCCACCCACTACGGTCTTGTGTCCCTGCTCATGTTGAGAGTCGGCACCACAGTGCGGATCCAAGACCCGACTTCTCACCGCTGGGACAAGGTTGGGGTTGTCATGGGCTGCAGAAGGTCCAGGGATTATGAGGTTTGTCTCCCCAGTGGCAAGATATATTGGCGGAACCGTCGCTTCCTCTCCCCAGTGAATTCCCCTGGTGTTGACCCCCTCCCCCATAACCCTGAAATCCCTGTGTCTTGCATGGACCCGGAAAGAGAGTCCTTCACTTCCCTCATGGCCCCACGTAGGTCTGAAAGACTCCTAGAAAAAGAGTCAGCTCGACAACGTATTGCGAGCTTGAAGGGGGAGGGAGGTGTTGATATAGGTTAAATGCACATATAACATATTATATACAGAGTGTACACATGCCTTAATCATATTGCAACATACACACATGTACTTTCAGGGCAATACTACCATTGTTTCATATGAGATGATAATGTACCGTATTATGTAATAGCGGCAGCGTTGCACCAAATATATCCGGCAACATTGCACATGTTACCCTCAGTAACATCCGGTCGGCACTCTAGCTAACAGTGCCCCCCCCGCTCTCTGTATCTCTTTGGCTAATATAGAACCTATAAACTAACCTCGGACTTTTATTCTACATCCTTGTGCAAGAAAGGATTATCAAGGTTGTTATAGCTTTACATGACAACCATACAAGACCCACCTGTGTAAGCTGACCCATAGCCACAGTTGAAAGGTAAAGTGCCCCTCGGTCTGTCTTTTATGGCGGGAGGTGTGGCAGAGGATGAGGGACAAGGGAAAAGATACAATGACTTTTAAGAGGCTAGGAAGGTGAGAGACAGTATACCAACGTTCCATAATGTCTAGACAGCCTATCATCCCTGTCTCTCTCTATGAATTTGTGTGTTATGGAAGCTCACAAATACACGTGAGTAATTATAAATCATTATCGTAAAATGCCTGGCTCAAAAATCGTGGATTTGATCCTCGCAAGATATATATATATATATATATATATATATATATATATATATATATATATATATATATATATATATGAGCGAGAGAGAGAGAGAGAGAGAGAGAGATTTAATACATATAACCCGGTATAATATAGAAGCATTTCGTAGTCTTTGGGCAGAAATCTGAAATGACAATTCCTTCCCGCCAGACCAACAACCATTGAGGTGTGATAACTCTCCCTCCCTGATGATCTGGTGTGTATTACAGTGTGTGACTACAATCCCAATATGCCCAGTAGGAGCAGCGCTGGGGCGGGAGGGATGTGTGCGGAATTTCCATATCCTACTTGTGTACGATGAGGACAACTTCAGGAGGATTTTGTTTGTTGCCATTTCTGTGGCTACGTTAGTGCCACGGATGTGTTTACATTCTTGCTCTTTTGTGGTTAATGTAGCGCTACTTGTTATAACATGTTTTCGTAAGTAACAACATAATTTGGTACTCAATCTTCATACAAACTGACAAATCAAGATTTGGACATAGCAATTTACCGTCAAGTGAAAATATACAGAAAAGTTTGATAAATGTTCTTAACTTTACAAACAAAACAATATATGTATAAGTTGCAATTGAGGAGCTGCAAATGGACTTTTGCTGACGACTGTTGATGTAAACTACACATTGGAACCGGAAAATCGTGTATATAACATCCAATGTTTACCTTTGACAGATTTTGCACAACTGTGTTCAAACTAACTTTCAAACTCTCGGCTGGAACGAATATCACTATGTACACATTTTTCCATGGTGTAAACTCTGCTGAACAATGTCAATAGTTGTATGAAAACCTTGCTATTATGCGAAATCTAGAAAGAGGGGATAATTAACCTGACACTCATACAACGTGAAATGGTACAGTTCCCTGCACAAGTCCAGTTCCTCTCTGAGATTATATTTATGAAAGTAAAAATAGTATTATTGAGTTAGGAGAGTTCCTTGCTATGCACTAATAAATTTACCCTCTTATGCAACTATTTAATAAGATAGTACACTATAAAATAACTATTATATAACCCTTAATTGGTGGCGCGCAACTTATGTCGTGTGAAATAAATATGGACTAAGTGGCGGTTCACAACTTATGTCGTGTGCCATTTTCACCACGTAATGTTGCTGTGAGAGAGAGATGAGTGGTGGGAGGAGCGTAGCAAGCGTATGACTGCTCCAGACCACCGCGGCGGACCTACTGACATAAATCCCACCCTCCTCCACCCTCTCGCACTCGCTACACAGGGAATTATGTAGGGAAAGTACCTAATTACATGGTTTTTGCACTCGGGTTGCGCGATCGTTTCAAGAGAACCAGTGGGCGTACAAGGATGGTTGAGGTGTCATTGGAAAGCTCTGTTTATGCACTTTCAGGAATAGATACTTGTTTTACGCTCTGGTTCTTATTTAGGCATGAAATTGATCACGTAAACAACCCTATTTATGGTAAAAACACCCCGCTGGGCGCTACGGTCAAATAGACCACCTAGCCCGCTAAATAAGGGTTAAACTAATGGGTGATGAAAGGCTTATACAGAAGAGGAGATGAAGAGATGGTGAGAAAAATGCATGGGAAGTATGAGATGACTGAAGAACAGGCAAGAGAAATGGTGATGAACAGGAATGAGTGAAGAATGCTTGTGAATTGATAAGTGATAACGCGGTGGTAGGGAGTGAGGGTCGGGTCCCAGATAGACTAGATATTAGTCCATCAGGCGCCCGGCCCGGGGAGCCGGTTTATATAATTATGACGAGCCCTGCCTGGAAGTATGTAGGCGGGCACTGTGGTGTAGTTCCGCTGTGTGTCAGCCTGCTGTGACCGGAACTTCTCCAGGAGATCATGGGATCAGGGAATCTTATACTGCAGACCGCTCATGGTCCTTGATCTCTGGGTCTTCTCCGGGACGACCTAGATGTGTGTGAATATTCTATTTATATGTTATTTTGTTGTTTTTGCTCGGGCTCTGTCTCGAGCCGGCCACCCCCAGCTATGAAGTATGTGCCTAAGTATATGCATAATTTGTGTGTTTTTTTTTGTTGAAAGACGCTGTAATTCCCAGGAAGGGGTGGCCATGAACATTAGGTGTTTGTTACAAATCACTAGGTCAAGTTGCCTGGGCTTGACATCTACCAATAACATTTTGACAGTGGGGGCTCAATCCGCTGACCCTTTGATCAGCAGCCGACGCTCTGCTGACTATGCCACGGATCGCGACATACATACATAAATAATATCTCAGAGAAGAACGGATTTTGTGCAGAAATGGTACTAGAAACAGTTTCTTAACCCTTGTCTAGCGGGGTGTTTTGGGCTCATTTGGGCATATTCAGGCCCTCCTGCATGATAAATCAAGCATCTGCATGAAAAACAAATTATTTAGCAAAAAACTATGCACTAAAAGCTTCAAAATGAGACCAGAACGAGCTACGTACCACTCGTGGTTCTCTTGCAGTGATGCCACGAACATGGTAGTTTAGCATATATCGGTATATTTTTCCCAGCTATGCTCACTACTGGCTACACTGCCGGCCTCTCGAGAACACAGGGAACATGAGTTCATGGGTGGCGGTAAGTCCTGGGAGTCGGCTGTCTGGCCCGCTGGCCCCGGCCATTTTCACTCGAATTTAACCCTTTAAAAGCCTTAATAATGCTCCTAACTTGCTGCAAATTGGTGCACGACTTAAGTCGAGCGCCGCCAATAAGGGGTAATAAACACGAGACAACTGTCAAATTCAAAGTAATATTAACTCAAAATTATACACTTTATCACCAATATTATCGCCCAACTCTATATTTTCTTGTAAATCTGAATTCAAATTAACTGCAACCACCTTAACCCTTTACGGACGGGGACATTTGTAACTTTTACTACCTGCCAGGCAGGCAGATTTACCCTAAACGAGCATCATTCCATGCTCTCTTTCATGCATAAACAAGAGCCTGTTATAGCTCGCCAGGAAAAAAATCGACACCTAAATATCACAAGAGTTATTGATAATGATAAAGGAATGAGATGAAAGATCTTACAATGGACAAACCAATGCCCCGGGGCGAACGTCTTACTAATGGGACTAAACATGAGTGATAAGGGGGTCCAGAAATAACAATTGTTATCCCCTTAACACTCAACGAGCGGCCTAGCGGTAACTTCTACTACCTGCCAAGCGGGTAGTTTTACCCTAAACGAGCTTATTTCCGTGCTCTTTTTCATGCATAAACAAGAGCCAGAGCGTAATACAATTATGTATCCGTGAAAGGGCGATAATTGAGCTTTCCAATGACACCTGAACCATCCTTCTACGACCACTGGTTGTCTTGCAACGATCGTGCAACACGAAGGAAAAATCCCTAAAATACAGCAATTTCTTCAGTTTTTACCCTGTATGGCGGGACCTGGGATGTGGTGGGATGTGATGTTACCCTCAGTGGCGGGACTGGGTACATGCCGAACGGTCAGAGCCAACCCGCGCTCCTCCCACTGGTCGGACTCTCTCTCAAGAGCCGAGAATGTGCTCAACATCGCATGCTACTATAGCCGGGCCCCGCCACATAGTCCTTGGTTCTCTTGTCCGACTACAGCCGGGTGCTGCCAAAGAAGGGTTAAGATAGAAAGCAAAGAACAGTACAAGAGTGACTGAAAGCAAAAGAAGAATGGCTAGAACAAAATCTTAACTCCTTTAACACATTACGAGCGGGTGGGTCAGTAACTTCTATTACCCGCCCATGCGGGTGGTTTTACCCTAAATGGGGTTGTTTCCGTGCTCTTTTTCATGCATAAACAAGACCCAGAGCGTAATACAAGTATCTATCCCTGAAAGGGCGTAAACAGACCTTTCCAATGACACCCGAACCATCCTTCTACGACCACTGGTTCTCTTTCAACGATTGTGCAACACGAGTGCAAAAACCCTAAAATAAGGTAATTTCCTTACATAATTCCCTGTGTAGCGAGTGAGAGAGGGTGGAGGAGGGTGTAATAAATTTCAGTCGACCCACGGCGGTGGTGGCGAGCGGTCAGGCGGGAATCTATGCTCCTCGCACCGCTCAGCTCTCTCTCAGAGCACATTACGTGCTCAAAATTGCACTCGACATCTGTCGAGGCCCGCATATGGGCACGTTTTCTTTAACTCGACATATGTTGCACGCCGATGGTTAAGGGTTAATGCATGACGATTGATGACGTTATTGATTTCGTATTCTGGATAACATTAGATGATTTTAATTGGCTTAGAAAGGATCTCTAGGTATTTTTCCATCGTAGAATGCACACATATATTTTGTAGGGGGTCTGCGTGGGCATCTTTTTAGTTTGAGACAAGTTTAGGAAGGGGTGCTTGTTATCCTAAGGGACAAACTAAAATAAATTGCTCGAAAATGACAAAAGCAAGCAAAATCCTCCACCATAATTAAACAAAAGATCAAAATAACCCCCCAAACCAAGGGCCAGATAGTGTTAAGTCAGGTTGCCAGAGGAATGTTGCTTACCAAAAATGGACGTAAAATATTCCCTGGTGACTTCATACCACATGCATTCTCTCTCTCTCTCCATCTCTTTACCACATAGTAATGGGAGTGAATTGCAGAGGACTTGCGTGTTCCAAGGGTAATACAACGATGCTTCAATATCTCGCTTCAGACATTTGGGGCGGGGGTTATCGAAATGAGGTGCAGCTGCCGTAGAGTTTGTGTTCTTATATTCAGTATCAAAATTAAGTGAGGCTGCCGTAGAGTGTTTTATTAGATATCAATATGAAGTGAGCGGCCGTAGATTTGTTTAATTTAACCGAAATATATAATTTTGTGCACATAATATAGCTTAACCCCTTGAGGATTATGCTGCGTTTAGATAGTATACTCTGGCTATCCATACGCGATTCTATACAGCTTAGGAAGGATCTGTGGGAATTAAAAGGGTAAAGAAAATCTCAATTAACCCTCGTCTTCCATGTACTCTTCTTAATCTGAATTAAATAATCAAATAACAGCCAGACAACACAAAAGAAGTGCGTCCTCGTATTTTCAAAGGGTTCACTATAGTCGGTTTTATTTCTGCTGACGTTGAATTGAATCCCTTAGCAATTATTTTAAAGGTACTTAATGGACAAAAGTGAAAATATGCATCTGCGTCATATTAATGCCAAATTCTATTGTTATATCGAAATGAAATGAATCTGCCGGCGAGGGTTTTTAATGCAACAGAGTTAACTCTTTCACTCTAAGATATAAATCTTGGCCTTTCAAGAACGGGATCTTTCTTTCTTATGCACATGCCTACGACTTATTATCCATTCTCGAATACTGGATATTAATCTAATCATGTTAATACTCCCACCGCACCATGGTAGCCTAATGTTTAAGTGAGAGGAAAGAATATTCATGGGGCACAGATCATATCGACTGGCCTCGGTACGAAATATCCCTGAACCTACTGATAATCTATTTTTTATTAACTTCACCACAACACCAAACACCTCCAATGAAATTAATGAAAGCACATGTGCGATCCACCAGGATTCGAACCCCGGTTATCACACACAGATTCAGTTCAATTCAGTTCGGGATAGCTGTGAAAACCTAAGGCCACGATTTGCATCATGGAATGTATATTCTACACTGTTAAAAACATAGGGGCGAAAAAGGGTAATCTTAGAGGCCCAGGGTGATTTTTGGTATGTTATTTACCCATGTCCTGAAACTTACCCTTTGAGTGGCGATCTATGGGTAAACTTATTTTTATAAATTGACCCTTGCAGTTTACCCCTGCTTTACCCTCTAAAATATTTCATGCTGTATATTATTGAATTCTGTTCTTTAGAACCTCATTAACATAGTATACTTGATATATGGTTAAAGAATAAACAATATAAATGTGTTCCTTTAAGTCAGAAATCAATGGAAAGTCAAAGGATAGTTTTAGTGTTGGAGCTACTGGAGGTGTCTGGCAATGATGGCGTACGATAGTTGCCAGGTGCCACTTATCGAATTATCGTCGATTTACATACAGCAACAAAATCAAAATCTCATGTTGATCACTTCAAAATAATATAATAGACACTAAAATGTAATTAGAGATTGCATAGAGTGATGTTGTTGAGAACAATTGCAGTATGAAGGAGATAGTGATTCAACACGCAAATGGTAATTTATCAGGTCTGTGATTTGTTTGTATGGTCTATAATTTGTAGCAAATTTATAAAAAATGATATAGCAATTTGTTTAGATTATTACAATACGTCATGGGGGGGTGAGGGGGCATAGCCCCCCTCAATCCATCCTGTATCCAAAGGCAAAACAAAAATATATATTTACTCTGAAAATTACTTACATCTGAGTGTTTTAAGATTGTTGGATAATGGGAGAAATAGGCCTAACATTTTCCGGGGATTGTAACTAATTTCAACTACTGTATAATGATGAAAACTACCTAAAACCAAAAAGAAAAACCATGGGAAAATTAGTGGTAGTTTCGGTTATATTTTCCGGCCTAGGCCTACACCAATTCTCCCCTAACAACCTTACCTAACCTATCCTAGTATTATGGATGGGGGCTGCCGCCCCGGGCGCCCCCACACCCCCGCTGTTTGACATAAACTCACGTATTTACACGACGTTCCCCCGGTAACACAACTCATTCCAAATAGGCTAGCCTATTAGCCTATGGTAAAAACCTCGGGAAGAATGTAGGGTAAGATTTTACGGTGTGCAAGCCGCGAGACCCATCAATTTGTGTGTGGCCTACAGAATTGTCATAGGCTATCACATAAAGTGACATAATACATTGGTATATAGCCTATGTCTGTACTGTCGGAAATGTATTACTGTATAAGGGAGTTTTTTGCCCCCTACTGTTAACATATATGAGACTGTCAATAAGTCCTGAGAGGGGGCTTACCCCCCCTCAACTAGTTCTGTATCGCACGGCAAACGGTTTTTACCAAATAGAGCTTATTTTTTCATTTTTATCCTCTATCCCCCATTTTCCCTGATCTTCATAGCCCTCCCTACTAAGGGGGGAGCCGTGTCAGTGTTTAGCCTATAGATTGTTGAATAATGGGTAAATACTCATTTCCTACAGTTCTTGCTGTAAAACAACAATGTATATCAAAGAAGAAATGAAAACAATAAAATATAAAAGTAAATGCTTGAACTCTTGGCTGTCACACGGTAAAAATTTACCGAATCTAGTATTTGGGCGTAGCCTACCGCCCGCCTTGTTTACACACCGCGGACGCTCGCGATCATGTTCCCGACAATTTGAACTGCCGTGGGATACAATAATAGGTTAAGGCCCTCCCCCCCCCCCATTACTAATTATTGTCATCATCATATATATTGCCAGCAGGGGGCAAATAATAGAAAAAATAGCCATCAAAATAGATAGACGTGAATGTAACCACAAGTGATCGACCTATGTAAACATGACAACCGTACGCCCGGATACTACATCCTTCCCAAAACCTATAAATCAGTGTCTTACTCTCACAGCCCACTGGAACAAAGTCAGCCTTTCTCTCTGGCGTAGGGATGCAGCGCAGCAGCGACCCCACTGCCCGCCACTTCGGTGGTGCAGTCAGCAGGAGGACTTTGTCTTACTGAGACACTGTTAGCGCTATACCAATATCGGCCACTGCGATGACATGATATGGCTGTGTTGTGGCAAGTAATTATTGTACTGTACTACAGAATGGAGAGTCTAAATCCACGCTCGGTGGATGAAGCGGTCTTTAAACTTGTATTTATGTGTATCTATGTATGTTTAAATCAGTAATGTACTGCCCCATTACCCCAAGAATATTAAAAAAAAAAAAAAAAAAAAAAAAAACACAAGTGTGAAGGGCTTTATATAAAGCTCAGGGAAAATGAGGGGTTAAGACATTTAACGAATGATTATGTCACAGGCCATAGCGCGTTTGGTAAAGCACTTGCCTGCAAATCGTGAGGTTGAAGGTTCGAGTCTCGGTCCAGCCAGTGTGCTATTTGGCAGAGGCCAGTGTTGTTGGTGGTCTAGCAATCTGTGGCAACTGTTCACTGAAGTCCCTAATCATCAGGGCACCCGTCCCTAGCCCAGCTCTTGAGCAGCGAAGTACATGGTGGTAAAAGTGGCCTCATATGGGTAAACAAAACATTGTCCACACCTTTAATAGTACATAAATATGGAAACTCGAGCCAAGTTTTGTACTTACGAGATGAAATAAAGACATAAAATACGATAAATGCGGGTCGATCCTCGCCTGTTCCTCAGCGTAAACACACGTCTGCAGGCGAACCGCTAAATACACCTAAAACTACCCAAACATAATGTAGGCCAATTGATTAACCCAAAAGTAAGCAAGTTGCAACATTTGGCTCAAGTTTTCATATGTTTAAAGGGGGCCTGATTAGGGATCCAGATGGATACACGACCTCCACAGGACTTATTGAAATCATCAGCTATGGTTGCCAGAAGGGGGCATTACCAAGAGCGAGATATGATAATCAAGTATACATCCCGCGCGCGAGTTGGTATGAACGGACCGCCGGGACCGGCCAGGTAGTCAACAAACCTGAGAGACGAACACATGAAGTGGCGGATTTATCAGACTTTACTCTTACAGGCACCTAGTCCATTATCTACGAATAAGTGCACAATACCCCGTGTTAGAGGCGCCTGTAAGAATAATATCTGATAAATCCGCCACTTCATGTGTTCGTGTCCCAGGTTTGTTGACTACCTGGCCGGTCCCGGCGGTCCGTTCATACCAACTCGCGCGCAACATGTACTGTATATTTGATAATCGTATGTTACTCTTGGTAATGCCCCCTACTGGCAAAATAGATGATTACAATACAAAAAGTCCTGGGGGGGATGAGGGCCTCAACCCATCAATTGATCAATTGGCCTATGTTATGTTTGGGTAGTTTTCGGAATACTGTATATAGCGGTCCGTCTGCAGTCGTGTGTTTACGCTGAGGAATAAACAGGTGACGTTCTAGTGTGAATCAACCCGCAATTATCGTATTTTATGTCTTTATTATGTATTTATGTTCATATTCACTCATTAAACGTCTTAACCTCTCATTTTCCCCGAGCTTAAAAGCCCTCCCCACTTGTGTTTTTTTATTAATGTTCTCGGGGTAATGGGGCCGTATATTACTGATTTATAGGGTTTACCATAATATTCTTCTAGGAAATACAGTATACAGAAACACCAGTGTTTTAGGTAACGGTAAAACTAAACAGAATAATACCTCTAAAACTGGCTAAAGTAATCTAGATTTTTACCGCGTGGGTAAAAATTAAGGATACTTTAGCCATTTTGAGCTGATTTTTGGTCATGGATTGGTGAAGTGCTCAGGGAATGTGTGTGTGTGTGTGTGTGTGTGTGTGTGTGTTTAAATAAATCTTAAATAAGAATGCATGAGACAAGTCGGAACTTTTGTGTTATTAAGTACCTATAATTTAATTATAATTATTTTAGATTATTATAATTATTTTGTTTTTATTATCTTTGATTTAGTTGATTTTTGGGATTCGAGGAACTTTAATATATTAGTTGCAAGCACGTAATTATAAGTATTATAATTGTCGACATTCAGTGCTCATGCTTCTTTATTTTCAAATTGGTATTATTCTGTATATGTGTATTGTGGGTGTATACGTATGTGTATGTATAGATGCTATATATAGAAGCGTGTATATGTGTTATTTTACCTAATAACTATGCGTGTGGTAATTAATATACACAGCCTTACTTGCATAATTAATGTGAGGGTTTACGTGGCCCATTGAGTTATTCAGTCACCAATTAAAATTATAGTATAACATTTATTATCTATATATTTTATTGCATCTAGTGTTGATTACCTCAATCATACATGTTGTTTCTACAATCTATAATTAATTATTATATGTAATATATGTGTAAGTGTGTTTGGTTATTTATTTTTGTTTCTTTTATTAGTTTGTATTATTTGTTCTAAGTTTGGTAATGTCTAGTCTAATATTTCACAACACAATTTTTTTTTTTTTTTCCAGTTGCTTTTGGGGATTATAGGATATCTTATAAATTATATAAGTTGAAAGAACGTAATAATAAGTACTCATAATTGTCGACATTCAGTGCTCATCGAATGGTATATTGGAATGTAAATGAGCATGCGATCGTATATTGTACTATATAGAGATCATGCAATGAAATAAAAAACAGGGAGGTCCAGTACGAATTTAGGAATTGTTGTGCGCTCTTGGACATAAATAATGGCTTTGGCTATCGACTGAGCAGTATCTTAGGTTGTCACTATACCTTTGCTCCTATGTGTGTTTGTTGATTTATTGAATGGTTCGGGAATACAAGTGGTTTGTGACCTAGAGTGTACTGTCCACCGCCAGGTCTCATGCGTCTTGTTTTTCCAAGTACTTTTGGTGGAAGAATGTAATTAAAATGAAGAAAAATACTGCATGTAAGTTTAAATCGTGTATATGTTACGACCGGGACTCGTATAAAACAAGGGCTCTTAATCACTGGACTAGAAAGGCACACAGCCACAACGGTAACGGTAACGGTAGATACTCAACACGGCTTTCGTAAAAAACGTTCCTGTTTAACAAACCTCTTAGACTTCTTCCACGATATCCTCAACCTCTACGATGAGAGTAAAGCTGTAGATATTATATACCTTGATTTTCAAAAGGCCTTTGACAAAGTTCTCCACAAACGTTTACTGCTAAAACTTAAAGCGCATGGAATACAAGACGGTGTGTTGAAATGGATAGAAAATTGGCTCAGCGACAAAAAGCAAAGAGTAGTCATAAACGGTAAGGCATCTAAATGGACCAATGTAAGTAGCGGGGTACCCCAGGGATCGGTACTAGGACCAATTCTCTTTCTAATTTACATCAACGACATAGATGAGGGTCTCACCTGTACAATCTCAAAATTTGCTGACGATACAAAAATTGCAAATAGCGTACTCTCAAAAGAACAAGTTGACGATATGCAACACAATCTAGATAAATTGTCATGTTGGGCCCAAATTTGGCAAATGAGTTTCAATGCGGATAAATGTAAAGTACTACATATCGGATACCTAAATGAGAAAGCAAACTATTCGATGAATGGCACTCAGCTTAAGAATGTAAACAGAGAAACCGATCTGGGAGTAACAATATCGAGTAACCTAAAACCGAGTCAACAATGTTCAGAAGTTGTTAAGAAGGCAAACACAATAATTGGCTTTATAGGCAGGTCATTTGAGCATAAATCCAAAGAAGTTATCCTAACCCTTTACAATTCCTTAGTCTGCCCTCTTCTGGAATACTGTGTTCAATCCTGGTGCCCTTATTACCAAAAAGATATAAACAAGCTAGAACGAGTTCAACGTAGAGTTACCAAAATGATACCTAGCCTAAAGAACAAACCATACGAAGAGCGTCTTAGAGAATTAAATCTATTTCCTTTAACCCAGCGCAGATTAAGAGGTGACTTAATTCAAGTGTTCAAAATCATCAAAGGCATCGACAATATGGACTGTAGTAAGTACTTCACTATCGACCAATCTAATTACACGCGGGGAAACGGTTGCAAAATTATTGGTAAATCTTTTAACTCACACGAATCTAAGAATTTCTTCTTCAATCGAGTTGTCAACTTGTGGAATGGGCTTCCCCGAAACGTTATAGACTGCATCACCGTTGATTCATTTAAACTCCGCCTAGACAAATATCTCGCATCAAACCCGCGACTGACTGCGTTTGTAAATTAATAACTTTATTTTGTCCCCCCCTCAGTTACTAACCCATCTGTCCCCTACTAACTTCCTAATCCTGCCACGGACATTAGTTCCAGGGCAGTAATTCCCTTTCCAATGTTCCCTTACCCACTCTAAACCACTGTTTGGGCACTTGATCCTCAGTGTTTTGGAGGACAAGCAACCTAGAAGGGTCACTAGGTCTGTTGTTGCTTGATTTCCTTTGTACTCCTTTGTACTCCTTTGTAACACTAGATCCAACCCTCGAACTTATAATGCCGGCGCACAAAAACACCTATACCCTCCAGAGTTAAATCTGCGATAGCGGGGTATCTTATAACTCGGTATAAATGCACTACTACTACAGGCTGATGATCTCTGATACAGACTGATCACAACAACATACAATTACGTTACTAATGTATACAAGGAAAAGATAGAAAGCTTAATTAAATCACTGCAATGATTTAATGCAAACTAGAAGAAGATATATTTAAAGTTACTCTAAACAATAACAAACTGTCACTCCTATATTAAAGAAAGTGAATGAAAGTCCTAAAGCATCGAACAGGAATCTTCTGAAGAAAGTCTGATGCTGCTTTAAGATGATCGAATCGGATTTTGAACGGTTATATAAAGCAGGAACAGGATATGACAATTGTATGGACATATAGGGTTAACTGGCACGGGAATAATAATAAATGCGCAATAGTATTAACTCCAACAGCAAAAAAAGTACTTCCTCATCAACGAAACAGTCTACTATGGTTGTGCAACTCAACAACAACCTAGACTAATAATGCATACATATCATAAAGAGTTTATAATCTTAATCGGGTGTCTGCTAGGCGAATAAAGTCTAGCTGGGATGTAGTAGGCTAGGAAACAATGGCCGCGCAAGCGGCTCGTAGCCTCGCGAAGTCCTTAAGGCTGTGCGGCCAAATTACGTTAAATGACGGGGTGCTCTCTTGAGAGATACAGATCGCTAGTATCTGGTTCTCTCCTGGCGACCCTCTTAGTCAAGACAAAACGAGTTAGCAAAGTGTTGGGTGGCAGAGGCAAAAGCCTTCACTCGCAACACAAGGTACACAGTCAGAAAGACAACCTAGGCTTCCCACGTATCCATTGCGATAGTACAGGTTCAACAAAACCTAGTACACATCGGATATCACAACACCAGTAGCCTTACCCTATTCTAGCATTGAATTGCCCAACAGACCACCAAGATACAGGTAGGGAGACACCGCGAGTGTGTCGAACCTCTACAGACAAAATGGTAACCCTTCCAAAATGCCTAACTAAACATGTAATATCTGAGAGCTTCAGCATATAATACGATGGCCGATATATGAAATCGTGTAGAACCAAAGGGGAGTTATGATATTAAATAGATTGGAAGAATGAGAGGTAAGAAGTTGAGAGAGAGAGAAAGTGTTCTATAGGTAGGAGTCCGGGGACAGATTGCAAGGGAGATGTTAAGGGTATGCTGGTCAGGCAAGCTCTGAGGAAGGAAGGCACAGAGGCAGCAGGAGTGCGGGGGGACCACTTCCTGACGCGGCGGGAGGGTTGCAAGACGGCGCCCAGCCACTCAGTGGGCCCGGCCGTTGCATGACGTCACCGAGCCAACACGTATCATTACGCAACTACACTCTGCCAGAGTGTAGGACATTGGACATGTCCTAGTGCTTACTCACTCACACTCTCTAGCTGTATCATTCAGTCTTATACATTAAACTTACAACTGAGGATATAAAATAGAATGCATCGTCACAGTCGAAAACAAAGACCACCTCTATACTGCCTGCGACATGACGATTCACAAGAAGAAAGTACAACATTGTAGATAGACTGTAGCCCACTTCACTGCCCTGGCGAGCGCTAGTAGCTACCGGGAGGCGATTCTGCCGACGCTGGCAGGCGTCACATATATAAGACACGCGTGTTTATGTGCATCTGCATTATTATGTGCATATGGGTGTATATATGTGTTTTGTTGTTTATGTTTATTTTGTACCTGCAATGTATAGGCTAGTAATCTAAACAATTTACTTGTGTATTTATAATGAGGGAGTGAGTGTGGGTCTGTGTAGTCAGTAGTATAGACAAATTATTAAGATATTTATATGCAATAATTATTAATACTACGTAATTTATTTGATTATTATTACTATTATTTTTGTTTTTATTGTATATATATATATATATATATATATACTTTTTTATGAAACTCGTGTTAATTACATTGAACGAGCATGTCATTTCTAGTTCAACATTATGTGTGTGTGTGATGTATATGTGTGTGTGTGTGTGTGTGTGTAAGAATTTATAGGCATTTTGTGTACTGAATGTGTATGTTGATTTGTATATATGGGTGTATGAATGTATTCGTGAATGCATTTATACAGTTGTGTTCTTCTATTCTGAGCTAAGATAGTATATGTGTATGTATGTATGCATTTCTGCTTAGTTTATTAGGTAGTAAGTATATGTATGTGTATGATGATGTTATACAAAAACTGTATATTGTTTTACATTTACAAAAATGAAAGACTGTCTTTATGTTTAAAAATGTACACATACTTGTCACAACGCCAGCCAGGGCTGACCGGGTTGCGAGCATAAAACAAAAACAAATCATACATTGCGTAACTATGTAGGCCTATTATTCAGGAATTCTCAATAAAGGAACATTTTACCCGTTGATAATTTAACCACCCCCAAAACTCACTCCTAGTATCATACAATTACACTATAATATTATCTCAATGATTATAAACAAATACACTTTACATAGATGGATTTCAAGTTTATTTCCCTAATTTGGTGAGATTTTTTTTTACCATTATAGACTATACTATTTGGAGAAGTAGAATTGATGAAACACCTTACATGGAATTAGGCCTAAATACCTTTACCTCCTAGTAAATAAATAGGGCACTCGACATCACCATACGACCTCTCTCCGCAACATTCTGGATCACTATAGGGTCACTGACATTATAAAAAAAAACAATAGATGGTACTTTTAGCCAGTCAGTTCTTCATGTTATACTCCCTGTTACATCTCCAGCCTAATCCTGTACTGCCACACTCAGCGGGACAGCACGCTTAGCCTTGTCGCGACTCCGACGATCAAGGGAAGGAAACCAGTTGCTGCCTCGGTACCTTCATCCTGGCCGTAGAACCCTACAGAGCATTTATGATTACACTCCCAATTCACATACATTAAGATTAAATGTTTAGCAAAGCATATCTATACTGGCATAAATCATAATACATTGGATTATTTATAAATTCAGATATAGAAATCCATTTGAGAAAACATTCTATAGGCCTAAGCTATAAACCATAACTTGGGTTAGGCCTATTACTGAACTACTAAATCTATTACAATTCACTGTAAGTTTGAAAACTACACTTAATAATAGCCTATCATACTCTAAAGATATAATAAATAGTAGCCATTATTAACATGTAGGCCTAAATCAATAATACCAAACAATACCAAAAGTACATGTCTCAGCTTGAGGTCTCGGTTGTGCAAACACTCTGAACATAGCCTATAGTCCTCATATTTCAAATATATAACGTGTCACAACCTTCCAGAACAGACCCAGGGCACTTATGGCCTTATAAGAATAATATATCTTACCTCGAACATGAGGGACAATGGCAAGGACCACTAAAATACAGCACAAGAAAGCATAACCGAATGGAGTGATCTGGGCAGCTCTTGGCGGGAAAATCCTCACATTATTATGTTCCTTCCAACAACCAACCATACTCCTAAAAATTAAAGGACACGTCATCCTTCACAACAACTTATATTTAGTATTTTCATAACAATTATAAATCTTCTTTAAGTAATACTTTATTCTTTTTGATAATGGTGAGTATAAAATAAAGTTACTCCCAAGAATGCTTCCGAATCTATTAACCCGGGAACTGCAGGGAGACTCTTAAGAGTTCCCCCGGCGGACTGCGGGGAGACTCTTAAGAGTCAGAGAAAAAAAAAATCAACTTTTGACATCGAAAAAAAAAAAAAAAAAAAAAATTGTTTGGCCCCTGGGCCATGCAAAATCTTAGTCCTCTACCTCCCCTCCTTCCCCACTTTCCTCCTCTCCTTCAGTTATCACCTATTTTCCCTGTTATTCCCTTATTCTGAGGTATATTTTCGTGCTAACATTAGAAATCCGGTTGCAGGGTGTGGTCATCACTGATAGCAAGCGAATGCAAGAGAGAGAGAGTATCGATCGACTGTGTCTCAGTGGCCTTGGGGGAAATTGGCGGGAAAGCAGCTTGCCTCACCCATACATTATACAACTCGCGGGGGGCTATATCTCCGATTTTGACCATCCAAACGCTGTTTTCACTCGTTTTATTGTTGTTTCAGGTTAATACCTTTATAATTAACCCATAATAGGCGCATATGGATAAGTATTAATGCTATTAATGGTACAATGAATATTTTAGTGACGGAAACACCTCAAATACATGCGCACAGGGAGAGGTGTCTAATTACCCCCAAGCGCACTTCAGAGGTTAATAGTAGCTGATTTAAATCAGTGTTGGAACTTTCAACTGACTCTTGAGGAACGTTTGATAAGTATATTACTTTTTTTTGTTTAGTGATACTTTTTACATTGATTATATATAAAATAATTATTAAGTAAATGAGTAATATCATACTCTACTGGTTAAAGAAACATTTGATAAATGGATAGTAGAATTTTCTGATAGCAGATGTCAACATAATTCTGGCGCTCAATTTAAATATACACTACAGTACAGTACAGCCGAAATCACTCCCCTCTCCAATCAACTACCCTAATACATTCGCCTCAATACATTGATAACCCAGACTTAATACTAAGTTCCTATATACTGTACTGTACAGTACTATGAGTCACAACCAGCAACACAGTGGAAAAATCACTTCAATCTTGGCTACTAAATTTGCATAAACACATACTAAATAACCTCCCAAACACATATTATTTACGACAAGGATAACTTTTCCTCAATAACGATCCCTTTGAGATGTCTCCACACCTATTGATCTTGTTTGTTGATAACTGAACTTAGGGAAGCCTCAGAAAATGGTAACCTAGACACAGTTACGCCCACGCTCGAAACATTAGAAGTGCTCGTAAAGAACGGTTTACTCATTCGACACTAAAGCAAAAGAAAAAAATATATAACATTCACCTACAGATACTCACTCAAGCATTGAAGTCATGCACAACGGCTCGACTACTTGAAGTCACAGGTTCACGGGTTCCTGACGTGTAAATCTTCTGACTCACTACCTAGAGCTTCTTTAATTATGCCACGCCTTCATGACGGCATCTTGGGCAACTACAAATCAACTTGGTACAAGAATCAAAATTACTGTAGGAGCTTATTTCTTCTGAAAAAGGAATACTTTAATATTCATCATCATATCTTTTTGGGGGTCTTCGCATTCTGGTCGGTAATTGATCATCAAATATAAATTCTTCCACCGGTTGTTGGCGACTTAGACACAACCATTCTTCTTTACCATAATAGGGTTTAACCTTCTCGGCTGCTCGATTGACAACCATCCCATCGAACATGTTCTCAAGACTATAAGCTGCTCCACCTCTAAGTTGTTCAAGAACCTTTTACGGGCCTATCCACTTGTGATTTAGTTTACGATTGGTTCCGGGAAGGGGGCATTATTTCTTTACCCAAACCAATGCATCTGGTATCACTGTTTCTGTTTGCCACTTCCCTATATTTTTTGGACATTTGTTCATGAGTTTTCTGAATTATCTCATGTGCTACACCACTAGCCTCAGCACTATCCTCATCTTCAATTTCCGGAAGATTAACACCCAATTGTCTGTGTACATGTCTTGAGAAAAACACATAATGAGGTTGTTCACCGAGTGTAGTGTGCACTGCGCAATTCAAAACTCGCCGAGTTTCACTCAAGTAGTTTGGCCAGTTATTGGGAAAACCATCAGAGTACCCCTAGTATTG
The DNA here is from genome assembly GCA_032716605.1 of Paralithodes platypus. Classification (NCBI taxonomy): domain Eukaryota; kingdom Metazoa; phylum Arthropoda; class Malacostraca; order Decapoda; family Lithodidae; genus Paralithodes; species Paralithodes platypus. The sequence continues at coordinate 66,215,194 of CM064575.1, read as the reverse complement.
CGCTAGTACCCCTTTCATTGTTCGGTGCATGTGTTCCGACACACTGTTACCACGAGGATGATATGGAAGTGTGTGACCTGCTTTGATATGGTATTTTCCACAGAGGTTCTTGAACTGGATAGAGGTGAACTCGCCACCGTTATCAAGAATTAATAATTTTGGACAGCCAAAATAATTTAGATACATGCCAAAGTGTTTACAGACTTCTTCTGTACTCTTAGATCTCATAGCATACAATTTCACAAAACGACGGTAATGGTCAATCACAGTCAAGGCGTAACGGTACCCATTAACACCATTATACATGTCACTTACATCTATACTAACTCTCTCCAAAGGTTTACTCACCGGGGGCAATTCCTGCCATGGCTGAGAAAGACCTTAAGTTTCCTTGACTTGCTGGCAAATGAAACACTCTTTAACATACTTAACTATGTCACTTAGTAAATGTGGCCAATAGTACAGAGTTTCAGCTTTATCAATAGTTTTCTTGGTTCCCAAATGACCAGATTCTACATCATGAACTTTCAACAGTGCCTCTCTTTTAAAGGAAGATGGAACAACCAACAAGTACAAGTAACTCAAATCCTTCCTCTGCTTAACCAAACATAATACTCCATCATGCAAAGCAAACATGTCCAAGGGAGTCCGAGGGTATTTGTATTTAGGTATGTTTCCTCCTTCAAGATATTGGATCATGTCTTTCCATCTAGGTTCTGATAACTGTGCCTCACGCATTTGAAGGGATGTTCGGCCAAACCATAACTCAGGTTCTTGACTTATCACTACTCTAACTGGATGACTCAACTGATCAGCTACTACATTATTAGATCCTAGTTTGTATTCAATTTAAAATTCATAATCTCTCATCTCTAAACACCATCGACTCATACGAGGGGACTTAGTTTTCTTGCGGAAGACTGAAACAAGAGGTTGATGATCGGTTTTTATGATGACTTTAACACCCCATAAAAAATGGTGAAAATTACGGCAGGCTAATACTACTCCTAAAGCTTCTCGATCAGTAGTGGAATAACGGGTCTCTACCGGTTTTAATTTTTTTGAAAAGTAGCCTAATGGTTTGAGTTTTCCTTCATCCTGTTTTTGCATGAGTACAGCACCTACATGGGTTTGACTGGCATCAGTATGCATTTCAAAAGGTTTTTGAACATTAACTTTAACAAGTACCTCAGGGGAAGTCAACTTATCTTTAAGCAATTCAAACGCTACTTGGCAGTTCTCGGACCACTCAAATTTTACATCTTTTTTCGTTAAATCAGACAGAGGAACGGCAATTTTAGAAAATTTAGGGATGTGCTTTCAATAAAAGCCCACCATATCCAAAAATCTTCGGACTTCCTTGACTGTAGTAGGAGCTTGCTTATTCTTTACAGCTTGAACATTACGAGGATCAGGTTTACAGCCCTCTTTACTCACAATATGTCCTAAAAATCCTATCTCCTGACCAAATTTACATTTTGTTAAATTCAGTTTAATACATTTCTTAGACAGTTTTTGAAATAGTAATGTTAGTCTTTGCAAGAGCAAGTCAAAGGTTGGTGCCCACATAGTCACGTCATCTAAATAATTCCTGACCCATCCGAGTTTGAGAAGTGGCGATAGGACTGTGTTAATCCGCCTAGTAAAAATGGCTGGACTTCAACCATGGCCAAATGGTAACCGCTTGAACCTATATAACTCCAAGCCGTCAGTAAAGGTAGTAATATCTCGACTGGATTCATCTATCACAACTTGATAATAGGCATCTTTCATATCTAAGGTATTAAATGGCTATAACAATGTGGAATTATTTAGACATCGTGAAAATGAAAGGTATGCATTAAGAAATATAAATTCTTTAAATATTCCCCTAATGACCTCTAGACGATCCCAGACATCAATAAAATACCATGGTGCGAAAGTTTGGAATCAGTTGTCTCCTGACTTGCAAAATAAACCCACTCTGCCTAGTTTCAAAATATCACTCAAATCTTCACTAATGTCTAAATATTAATCTTACTTAACATTTGACAATAAAACTGCCACAACCCTAAATTACAATCACCTTTATATCGGAAACAAATTAAGATACTGTTCTGGTGTTGATCAATATGTAGGTACCGTACTGTATATAAGGCTGGGGTTTGCTCTACCCACAGCGGTCTGGGTGGGGGGTGGTTCGGGGTGGTGGCTAGGTAATTATACCTGGCCACTGTTCCGAATCCCTTCTTGCTGTGGCTGCGGGGCTGGGGCTGTGCCTCATTAGCTATAATTATATAATATGATATATTTTAATAATCTTACTGTATGTAAAATAACCATCGAGTTGTATTCAAGGTGCCTTTAAGAGAGATTGTTCTCAAAAGGCGCAGCCATGATATTATTTTAATGTAAAATTAACATATATTGTATGTTTGATTGGCAAAATAAAAATTAAAAAAAAAAAAAAGTTACATAGTATTCATGTCCTGCCTCCGATTCAACCAACCTCCCCCCTGCCCCAAATGACCAGATGCGCCAACCTTTAGTTGTCACGAAGGAGCAGGTGGTTGCCGCAGTGACTTAATTCCCAGCAGGCTCAGCCGCGGGTCCAGATGGTATCCGACCCGCCCACCTCAAAGGCCTCTTGGGTCAGGGATCAGGAGCTGCTGGGGAGGCACTCTTGGAAACCCTCACCAAATTCATCAACATGGTTTTAAGAGGGGAAGTACCCGACTGTGCCACACCCCTATTTTTTGGGGCATCACTCTGTGCACTGGCCAAAAAAGATGGCGGTGTGCGCCCAATAGCAGTAGGGAACACCTTCCGCCGCCTTGCCACAAAGGTGGGTTTGAAACCACTCTCGAATGGCCTAGGTCAACACTTAAGACCAGTTCAACTAGGTTTCGGAACTCCAGGGGTGTGTGAAGCTGCTGTAGATGCAACCCGCACCTACCTCAGCCAAGCCCAAGAAAAACGAGTGCTTCTAAAGATTGACATGCGGAACGCATTCAACAGCATTCGCAGGGATGTCTTCCTCCGTGCAGCTCAAGAACACATCCCCACTCTGTACCCCCTACTTTGGCAGGCTTATTCCAAACCTTCAATCCTGATTTTTGGCGAGACGGTAATCCCATCAGCGACCGGGTTACAGCAGGGAGATCCAGGTGGTCCTGCTCTTTTCTCAATAGGGGTGGATGCAGCAGCTAACAAAGTAAGGTCAGAACTGAATGTATGGTACCTGGACGATGCAACCTTGGGTGGGTCAGTAGAGAACGTTCTAACCGACCTAAATAACATCGTAACTGACCTCAGCCAGGCTGGGCTAGTGATAAATGACACCAAATGTGAACTTGTCCTCAACCACACACGTGAACAAGGAGAAGAGACTCAGGCCCTGTTTCGAGGCATATTGCCAGATGTAAAGATCCTTCAGGAGCACCAGCAAACACTATTAGGTTCCCCACTAACTCTGGCAGCAATCCCACCAGCACTTCAAGTTAAAAAGGAGGAGCTTCAACGTCTCGTGAGTCGCCTGATACACATCGATGCCCACTCAGCTCTGGCCCTTCTCAAGAACTGTTTCTCCATCCCAAAACTCCAATATCTCCTACGCACATCGATGACTTACACGAACAATGGTGGCCTCCAAGAATTAGACAGCATAATCCGAGAAGCAGTGACCAGCATCACCAACGTGGAATTTAAAGAACGGACCTGGACACAAGCCACCCTTCCTGTCCGCCTCGGGGGCTTGGGCATACGGAGAGCCTCGGATATTGCCTCCCCAGCCTTTATCTCTTCCCTCATCGCGACCAATGACCTTGTAGTGTCCATCCTTTCTTCTCAACCCGGAATGACACTTAATGGGGACGTAACAGTAGCGATTAACACCTGGAAGGAAAGTACAGGAGTAGAGGAGGAGCCTCAGGGTACCTCCAGGAGCAAGCAGAAAGCGTGGGATACCATCTCGGCGAAGAAAACTCAAGAAAATCTCCTAACCAATGCAGACCAGGTTGCAAAAGCACGCCTCCAGGCAGCCGCCCGTTCGGAGAGTGGCTTGTGGTTACACGCCATCCCCATCCCACCTCTTGGAACTCACTTGGATGCTGAAGCGCTCCGGGTTGCCATCGCGCTCAGAGTGGGTGCGGCAGTTTGTCACCCACACACTTGCAAGTGTGGTGGGGGGATGGATGCTCAAGGTCACCATGCCTTGTCATGTAATTACAATGCAGGCCGCCTGCCAAGACACTCTGCACTAAATGATGTCATAAAACGGGCCCTGCAGAGTGCTAACCGTGCATCAATCCTCGAACCACATGGACTTCACAGAGAAGACGGCAAACGGCCAGATGGGATGACCACTTTCCCTTACAAGAATGGCCGGTGCCTCGTGTGGGATGCCACATGTGTTGACACTTTCTCCACAACCAACATCGCCAGAAACGCCGACGAAGCAGGTGAAGCCGCCCGGATAGCAGAAAATAAAAAGCGAGAAAAATATCAAGCCATCGCCAGAAATCATCAGTTCGAGCCCCTGGCATTCGAAACTTCAGGAGTCTTCGGCCCTACCACCCTTAAGATGGTGAATGAAATAGGCCGTAAAATCAGAGAAGTTTCAGGAGAACCCCGGGAAACCCTCTGGCTCAAGCAAAGACTAGGGATGGCTATCCTCCGGGGCAATGCCACCAGCATCATGAGCTCAGTTCGACTGGACTGGGTCATGCCACTGTGTGAGGCCCGGGCAGGAGTGGTGTATCCGTAGTCTTTCCACAGTAGGGTAAAACAAAACATAAACTTTATTTGTATTTAACATGTGTGATGCACATAAATAAAAGGGGATGTTTCGGATGGTTGAAAGCCACAGTTGCTTGCGCGTTTGGGGCTAGCAACACGTATTATGAAAAACATGTATCCTCCCTCATTCACTGTCCCCCCCTTCACTCACTCAACCCCACAATTTGCCGGAGGATAACAGGTTTTTCACAATACGTAGACGGAGGTCTTTTTTTACCAACTCTTCAAGTCTAGACAAAGGTTGCAAGTCACTACAGAGACTCATATTAACCCTCTCCGACATATGACACGATGTTGAGCCTATTAGGGATACTTTAAAGCCTTTGTTACCATCAGGGGTATTTAGAAACCTTTAGTTTAGTTACTTTAACATCTGCAGCTGTCTTTGAGTTAGTTGTGGGCAGAAAACTAATTTTGGAGAGGTAATTATAAGAGTGAGATAACTCTATTTCTTATTGCTAATCTGGCAATCTCTGTGTCATATGTACGTGAAAAGGTTAACTTTGCGATAATCCAAACACATCCTTTTGGATTCATCAGGCTTGCTAACTAACACTATGGGGTTCAACCATGCGGCTGTGGACGTCTCAATAATATCTTTATCCTGCATGTCTTTAATTAATTTGTCAATCAGTTCTTTAACCTGTACAGGGTAACGGTACATAGGAGCTCTAACAGGAGTTGGGTTTTGAACATGTATGTGAGCGGGAGGTCCCCTAATGGTGCCTAAGTGCTGATCACTCAGAATAAACAAATCTGCATGGTCAATTATCTTTTTCTTAAGGACTTCTTGTTGCTCTAGCTTCAGATGTGACCAGTCACACAAATGTATCAAGTTCTCCAATTTCTGAACACGATCACCTCCAGATAACTCCTCATCACTATGGGGTATAATTTAATTTGTAATAGTCAATTTATTTACCTCTAACACAGAAGAGCTAATTAATGTTCTCCTGAGAGACTACCCGTGCATGTGCTACTACAGTGCCTGGTTTAAGAATGAGAGGAGAATTAGTGGCATTCATAAAAGGGATGTGTATAGTACTGTTGTCACCAACTGTACATAAGAGATTTCCTATCCCTTGGCTAATTTTATTTACTAGCCCTACTTCGACAATTGTTTGATAAGGTTTTTGACAATCAACTTTCACTATGTCAATAGAATTTGGTTTTACCGTAAAAGACTTACCAAGCCTTAGGGGTAAACTTTGTTCTGATGGAGTTTTACAATTTACTATTTTTACTTGTTTACGTGGTATTTTGCAATGTTCTCGTATTGTAACTGGGTAAGTAAATTCATCACACTTAAACTGTTTTTTTCTCCCAATTCCACGTCATCGGGGCTCTAGCAAGTATATCAACGCCTAATAAGATGTCGGTAGAGAGGATATTGGTAGGCACTACAATAGCAGAATGTCGGACAGTCTTCTCGGATCCCACTACCACATCTATATAACTTGATCCCAATAATGGCAGGGAGTTACCTGTGACACCTTTTAATTCTGGTATATGTTACGCTGGCCAGCTTGCCAGAATGAGCTCGTAACTCGCTGGCGCTCGCCAGGGTAGTGAAATGGGCTACAGTTATCAGAGAATGTTGTTCTTTCTTTCATAGTGTTCGTGTTGTTACAGACAGTCCCGTGGTGGTCTTTACTTTCGTCTGTGACAACGGGAAGTATTTTATATCATTGGTAGAATGTAAGATGCATTGTGGAGGGAGAGAGAGAATAGCGAGAGCGTGGTGGTAGTATGTGCGTGCGTAGGTATGTGTTGCCTCCCTCACTCGAGGAGTTTTCCCGCTCGCGCGCTTTCCCGCGCCCTTGATTGGCTGGTGGTTCCTGGCGCCTTCTGCAGCCCTGCTGCCTGGTGACGTAGCAGCCTGTGATTGGCTGACCACCATGCCTTTGTGTGTGATCCTAGGGGTCCCGAGGATCTACCTTCCTAAGAGCTAGGCGGAGTGTGCTAGGTCCTACATGTCCCTTGCAACCTGTCTCCCATATAACCCTCTATACTACTATCTCTCTCTCTGAACTTCTTCGGTTTCATACTTCTCTCTTTATTCAATTACTTATCCCTTCTGGTTCTGCATACGACTTCCATAGTCGGCCAGTTGTATTACCAGCACCAGCTCTCCATATATGTTTGCACTAGTTTTAGGGATTATTAGAGTCATAGTCAAATGGTACCATAGTGTTGGGGTGCTTCTAATTATTGAGCTGTTCTCTCTTATTATTTAATGCTAGACACTGGAAGGTATCTTTGGTCGTTGTCTGAGTTATGTATGTGGCAAGTCAGAGCCTGTACAACATCGACGAAGCTAGCTAGCCTGTAACCCTTGTGCATATTTTCCTTTGCGAGTGTAGCAGTATACCGGTAAAGGGCTTTTGCCTACTCTTACCTGTATGATTGCTACCTCATTTTGTTGACCTTTGTGGAGCGCCAGGGCAAGACCAGGTACTAGAGATCTGGACTTACCAAGAGAGCCTCCAAGTCACTTAACGTAACATAGGGAAATCTGTTCAAGGGGAGGCAGTAGGCTACGAGCATGCTTGCGCTCTGCCTAGTTTCTTAGTACCTTTTATGCCACTGCTAGACTTTATTAGTGAGAAAGACAGCATTGTGTTTATTAACTTTAATTGTGTATGCTTTAGGAATTATTCACGCCTTATTTGAGCCTAGGTTGATGCATAGTGCACAACCCAGTTTGGCTGTTAAGTTGGCTAAGGAAGTACTGTTTTGAGTGGCGATTATTAGTGCTGTCACAGAGTTGTTGCACTCCCTTGTTATATATATATATATATATATATGTATCCTACTTATTGGTGTATTTAAGATTCACGCTTTGTTGTCCGGCCCCTGCATTATTTCTGTTCTATATTGACGAGCATCTTAGAGCATCAGACGTTTTCAGAAGATTCCATATCTGTTTGCTGTAGGACTAGACTTCCAGTGTTTTCATAGAGCATTGAAGAGTTTAGTTGAGTACAGACTCACACTAAAGTTAACGTAAGCATATACTCCTTTATTAAATCTTGTTATAGTTTATTTAAGCATTGTTATTACTTGAGAGCATTTTATTAACGTAAAGTACTCCTGTTGTGAGTAGGCTTTGCTGTCACCGGAAAGCCTTTGTAGAAGTGCACTAAAACCCAGTTAATTGATACCCCGTTATCCAGTAGATTAATTCTGGAGGGTTTAAGTGTTTTGTTCACCGGCGAAATAGTTCGAGGGTTTGGAATTAGCGTACCCTTGTTGCAGATATAGCCTATCATCTAGTCCATTATTAAGTGCCCTTGTTTATTTCGTAGTGCCGGTCGTAACATAAATGTTTATCAACAAAACATACATTGTTAGTCTTCTCGACAAATGCCTTGGTAACTAAAGTAACTTCTGAACCTGTGTCGACTAGAGCAGTGCCAAGTGCGTTATTTACTCTTACATCAATAACTGGTGATCTTAGACTGGAATTTAGTCACATGTTCTGCTGTACTAGTTTAACAGGACATTTAGGAGATCCTCTGTGGCAGTTAGATTGTAAACAATCAAAACACACTCTCTTTGGAGGGATGAACTTACACTCAGCCAGAGAATGTCCAGGCTTCCTACAATAGGAACACCACGGACCTTTGCTACCCTTATGCACTCTCTTAATTTGCTCAGCTAGTGCTTCTAACTTTGCCTGCAGCTTTTCAAACTGTTCTTGGTTACTATCACAAGTGGGAGTGCTAGACGTTACCAAAGAGTTAGGCAGGGATACATGGTTGGAGTTTACAAGATGGGTAGGTTTACTAGGGTTAGCTTTTGAATTTTCAGTCCTGAGAAGTCTCACTCCTCCATCTAGATAATCCTGTCTGAAAAGTTCACGCCTTCGCTCTTCCTCTACAATGTCTGTAAATTTTGAGAGAGTAATATGATCATCTAGGAAATCAGTAACACTACCTTTCATATGAGAAGGTAATCCCTGAAACAACTTCTTCTTAATCATCTTATCGCTGCCAGGGAGATTTTGTTATTTGAATTTTGATTCTACTGCTGCAAATTTACAAACTAAATTGTTAACAAAAGCTCTAGGGCTTTCTTCCAGACAGTAGGTCTCTTCACATATTGCTTCCCATGCCAAAGTTACACTGTCACTACTATGAAATTGGGTCGACAAAGCCCGTTTAAAATCTTCCCCAAGTATAATCTGGCCTCTGGCTAATTCAGCTTCCACGAGAGTTGCCACTGGAGTATCCATACGAGTCAAGGCTACCTGAATACGATTGCTTGCCACTGGAGTATCCATACGAGTCAAGGCTACCTGAATACGATTGCTATCTTCAGTGGTACAACACTCTACTTGTCTGAAAAATTTTGCTAGTCGGCTTTCAGTCTCTACTCCATGTAATTGTTGCAGTTCTAAATACGTTATTTCTCTAGGGCTTCAGACTCACAGAGCTCTGAGAGCTGTGTGAAGCTGTTCTACTGATTTGTGAAACTATAGATGTGGAAGTTATGGGTTCAAGTGTGTTTGGTGACTATTTACTCTAGCTTTTAACCCCTTCAGACACATATGACGCAGAGGTTGCCAGATTAGCAATAAGAAATCGAGTTCTCTCACTCTTATAATTACCTCTCCAAAATTAGTGTTCTGCCCACAGCTAACTCAAAGACAACTGCAGAGGTTGAAATAACTAAACTAAAGGTTTCTAAATACCCCTCATGGTAATAAAGGCTTTAAAGTATCCCTAATAGGCTCAAAATTGCGTCATATGTCGGAGAGGGTTAATTGATTTAGATCCTGATTCATTTGTTGAACTACTTGACCTTATTTTAGTATTTTAGCTATTAGTATTTAGCTAGTATTTTTTCTTGTGGGTCTACTCTTGGCAATGTCTCTCCCTCACCCACTTTTCCTGTACCTAGTTCCTCCATGTTTTTTTTACAGTACAGTAGTTGACAACACCAAATAACACATGTAAATGTCATACTTATGTTACCAATTCAGCCATGTACAGCTTATCTCTCCATACTCAACATGTTTTTAACTAACCTCATTCCCATACCAGACTTAACAACAGGAGAACAGACTACCAACACCTCCAATACATCTATACCTCCAGGTTTAACACAATAATAAACATTGTACTGTATGTAAATTTTTACCTTCTTTGGAACATGAGATCGGGATCCTCTAGGAACATATTGTTACGACCGGGGCTCGTATAAAACAAGGGCTCTTAATCATTGGACTAGGAAAGCACACAGCCACAACGGTAACACTAGATCCAACCCCTGAACTTATAATGCCGGCGCACAAAAATACCTATACCCTCCAGAGTTAAATCTGCGATAACGGGGTATCCTATAACTCAGTATAAGTGCACTACTACTACAAGCTGATGATCTCTGATACAGCCTGATCACAACAACATACAATTACGTTAATAAGGTATACTAAGAAAAGATAGAGATCTTAATTAAATCACTGCAATGATTTAATGCAAACTAGAAGGTATATTTAAAGTTACTCTAAACAATAATGAACTGTCACTCCTATACTAAAGAAAGTGAACGAAAGTCCCAAAGCATCGAGCAGGAATCTTCTGAAGAAAGTCTGATGCTGGGGTAAGATTATCGTATCGGATTTTGAACTGTTATATATAGCAGGGTCAATATAGGACAAGTGTAGAGACAGACCGTGTCAACTGACACGGGAATAACGATAAATGCACTCTAGTATTATCTCCAACAACAAAAGAAGTCCTTCGTCAGGCAACTCAAAAAACCTGCTCCGGTTGTGCAACTCAACAACTACCAAGGCTTACAGTCAACGTGAATAAGAATGCTGCATACATAACATAAGAGTTTATAATTCTAAACGGGTGTCTGCTAGGCTAATAAAGTCTAGCTGGGATGTCGTAGGCTAGGAAACAATGGCTGAGCAAGCGGCTCGTAGCCTAGCGAGGTCCTTGACCCATAACTGTCGGGGCACAACATAAGTCGAGTATAATAAATCTGGACTATCTGGCGGCGCTCGACATAGGTCGTATGGCAATTTCAGCACGTAATGTTGCTGAGAGAGAGAGACAAGTGGTGGCAGGAGAGTAGCGAGTGTATGACTGCTCCAGACCACCGCGGCGAACCTACTGACACGAATCCCACCTCCTCCCTCCCTCTCTCACTCGCTATATACGGAAGTGTATGGGGAAAGTGCCGAATTACATGCTTTTTGCACTCGCGTTGCGCGGTTGTTGCAAGAAAACTAGCCATCATAAAAGGATCATTCTGGTGTCATTGGAAAGCTCTGTTTATGCCCTTTCAGGGATAGACACTTGTTTTACGCTCTGGGTCTTATTTAGGCATGAAAATGATCACGTAAACAGCCCTATTTTGGCTAAAAACACCCCGCTGGTGGCTACATAGTATATACCGCGTAGGCCGCTCGTAAGGTGTTAAGGCTGTGCGGCCAAATTACGTTAACTGACGGGGTGCTCTCATGAGAGATCCAGATCGCTAGTATCTGGTTCTCTCCTGGCAACCCTCTCAAAGTCAAAGCAAACGAGTTAGCACAGTGTTGGGTGGCAGAGGCAAAAGCCCTCACTCGCAACACAGTGCTAAACTCACAAGGTACACAGTCAGAAAGACCACCTAGGCTTCCCACGTCTCCGTTGCGATTGTACAGGTTCAACAAAACCTAGTACACATCGGAAATCACAACAACAATGGCCTCACCCCAGTCTAGCATTAAATAGCCCAGCAGACAGCCAAGGAATAGGCAGGGAGACACCGTGAGTGTGTCGAACCTCTACAGACAAAATGGTAACCCCTCCAAAATGCCTAACTAAACATATAATATCTGAGAGCTTCAGCATATAATACGATGGCCGATATATGAAATCGTGCAGAACCAAAGGGGAGTTATGATATTAAATAGAGAGGAAGAATGAGAGGTAAGAAGTTGAGAGAGAGAGAAAGTGCTCTATAGGTAGAAGTCGGTGACAGGTGGCAAGGGATATGTTAAGGGTATGCTGGACAAGCAAGCTCTGAGGAAGGTAGCTACTCGGAACATTCAGGATCACACAAAGGCATGGTGGTCAGCCAATCACAGGCCACTATGTCACCAGGCAGCAGGGCTGCAGAAGGCGCCAGGAACCACCAGCCAATCAAAAAGCGTGGGAAGGCACGCGTGCGAGCGAGGGAGGGAGGCAAGACATGCATACGCACGCACACACTACCACCCCACTGCCTACTGTACTTACTCACTCACACTCTCTAGCTGTATCATTCAGTCTTATACATTAAACTTATAACTGATGATATAAAATATAATGCATTGTCACAGGCGAAAATAAAGACTACTTGTATACTGCCTGTGACATGACGATTCACAAGAAAGTACAACATTGTAGATAGAATGTAGCCAAATACACTGCCCTGGCGAGTGCTAGCGAGTGGCCGAGCGAGCGGCTGAGCCCACGTGGCGTTCTGCTAAGCTGCAGGCGTCACACAAGCCTTAGGGGTAAACTTTGTTCTGATGGAGTATTACAATTTACTATTTTTACTTGTTTACGTGGTCTATTGCAATGTTCTCGTATTGTAACTGGGTAAGTAAATTCATCCCACTTAAACTGTTTTTCTCCCAATTCCACGTCATCGGGGCTCTAGCAAGTATATCGACGCCTAATAAGATGTCGGTAGAGAGGATATTGGTAGGCACTGCAATAGCAGAATGTCGGACAGTCTTCTCGGATCCCACTACCACATCTATATAACTTGATCCCAATAATGGCAGGGAGTTTAGCTGTGACACCTTTTAACTCTGGTAAATGCTTATCAACAAAACATACATTGCTAGTCTTCTCGACAAATGCCTTGGTAACTGAAGTAACTTCTGAACCTGTGTCGAATAGAGCAGTGGCAAGTGCGTTATTTACTCTTACATCAATAACTGGTGATCTTAGACTGGAATTTAGTCACATGTTCTGCTGTACTAGTTTACCAGGACATTTAGGAGATCCTCTGCGGCAGTTAGATTGTAAACAATCAAAACACACTCCCTTTGGAGGGTTGAACTTACACTCAGCCAGAGAATGTCCAAGCTTCCTACAATAGGAACACCACGGACCTTTGCTACCCTTATGCACTCTCTTCATTTGCTCAGCTAGTGCTTCTAACTTTGCCTGCAGCTTTTCAAACTGTGCTTGGTTACTATCACAAGTGGGAGTGCTAGATGTTATCAAAGAGTTAGGCAGGGATACATGGTTGGAGTTTACAAGATGGGTAGGTTTACTAGGGTTAGCTTTTGAATTTTCAGTCTTGAGAAGTCTCACGCCTACGTTCTTCCTCTACAATGTCTGTACATTTTGAGAGAGTAATATGATCATCTAGGAAATCAGTAACACTACCTTTCATATGAGAAGGTAATCCCTGAAACAACTTCTTCTTAATCATCTTATCTCTGCCAGGGAGATTTTGTTTTTTTAATTTTGATTCTACTGCTGAAAATTTACATACTAAATTGTAAACAAAAGCTCTAGGGCTTTCTTCCAGACAGTAGGTCTCTTCACCTATTGCTTCCCATGCCAAAGTTACACTGTCACTACTATGAAATTGGGTCGACAAAGCCCGTTTAAAATCTTCCCAAAGTATAATCTGGCCTTTGGCTAATTCAGCTTCCATGAGAGTTGCCACTGGAGTATCCATACGAGTCAAGGCTACCTGAATATGATTGCTTGCCACTGCAGTATCTATACGAGTTAAGGCTACCTGAATACGATTGCAATCTTCAGTGGTACAACACTACTTGTCTGAAAAATCTTGCTAGTCGGCTTTCAGTCTCTACTCCATGTAATTGTTGCAGTTCTAAATACGTTATGTATCTGGGCTTCAGACTCACAGAGCTCTGAGAGTTGTGTGAAGCTATTCTACTGATTTGTGGAACTATAGGTGTGGAAGTTATGGGTTCAAGTGTGTTTGGTGTTCTATTTACTCTAGCTTTTAATTGATTTAGATCCTGATTCATTTGTTGAACTACTGACCTTGAGCCTCTATATCAGTGGTTCTTAACCTATGGGTCGCGACCCAGAATTGGGTCGCAAGCCATTTTGAAGGGGTCGCCAAGGGTCTCTTGAGATTTATACTATTATTGTTCATATTTTATTATAATTAATACCATTATATTGAATAACTCGTTGTTAATCAATACTTAGGTTACTAAGTCATATTTATGTTGATTTCGCTAAATCCAGATGACTTTTTCAGCTTAGAAATACTCCTCAACACCTATGCTGCCATTACATTTTAACTCTTCCTGTACCGGCGACGTATTATTAATTAACTTTATTCTGGCTACTATTACACGATTGTATAAGGTTTAAAAAGGGCCTGCAGCTATTAACAAGCTTCGAACTATCTCATTTAATCGTTTTTACTACCATGGATCCTTCTTAAACTACATCAAATAGTCTAAATATAGGTAGAATATAATAAAAAAGACGTCGCCGGTAAAGAAGGGGTTAAATTTAATCGTTGGTATCTAGGAAGTGGATGGAGGGAGGGAATTAATTACGGTGGAGGGCACATTTTGTCATTTAACGGTTCTCCTGCAAACATTTAGCAGTTAGCTGTAACTCTGTTAACCATGGCCAGTGCATTATTAAGCAAATCTCACTCGTTGACATTCCATAAATGTCAAAGTTGGTGATAGTAAATAAAGACGACATTAAAATATTATTAAATTACGATGGTAACGATAGTATGCAGTAAAAATTAGAATGCATGTTCTTGTGGATCTCAAATGCACATTTAGGATGATTTACCACACTCTCATGAGATATTTCATCCAGGAAGAACTTTATGAATAGTTAAAAAATGCACAGACCATGGCAACCCTGGAGGTGGTGTTAAAGTGTGACGTATGTTTCAACTGCTCGAGTGGGAAGGTGGGATACGTGATCGATTCGTGAATTGTCGTCGATGTTTTATTTAGTTTGATATTTGTGTATTAGTGTTTTTCACTAGCTGCTGGACCTTGAGGATCATGCCGCATTTTTCACGATGTTCAGCACTCACGGTCACGAAGACAAAGTACCGAAACCATTTGCAACCAAAGCATGACCCAAGATGCTGACTGTCATCACAATCCCCCCAATTTGAGAAGCTAGTTAAGTGTCAGGGCTCTCATATTTGATTAATGATTAATTGTTGACTTGTTCACTCAGAGGAGTCTCAAAACGTCTTTATTAAATCTGTCTCTGACAATATTCAACCTAATTTGAGCTTTGGAGTGAAGAAGCTAAAAATATATATTGCATAATCCTATTTTGATTTTTGTTAAGTAATATTAAAACCTGGACATACATTTTCTTGTATTTCATATCGACAGAATTTCTTAAACATATATATATTTTTCAGGTAACAAAATGCCATTATGATATGTTTCGTTAATGTTAATTATTATTTCCTTGTATTGAAAATCCAAATGTTATTACATTTACGCAATATTTTATTCACTTATTGCTTTTTTAACCAAAGACTGAGAAAGTTTGCCAATTCTTGGGTTGGAGAGCTGGACAAATCCGAGGCGGGTCCTATGTTATTCATATTTGTTTTCATTTTTGTTTAGATTTTAGAAAAGGTAGTGTAGTATGTGATGAAAAGAGATGATGTTTTGGAGGGCAGACTGGAGTTGCCCTCAATATTGGTGAGGCACTGAAAGGATCAGCAAGGGAGGCCAGGTGGTGAAACAGGAGATCTAGCTGTGTTAAACATAGCTGTCAGCAGCCTAAACGTAAGATTAGTCACTGCACTGAAATTAAAGCTAGAGCTGCTCTGTCACTGAATATATTATAACCACTTGGTGGTAGCCAGACTTAAAAATGCAATCATACTGAAAGGGTTATATTAGCGTTTACAAAACAAAAAGTTAAGGTCTTACATGGAACTTAGGCAATGGGTCGGCATAGTACATTTTGGCCAGGATATTGGGTCGTTGCTAAGAAAGGTTAAGAACCACTGCTCTATATACTGGAGCATTATGTTAATACATTGTGTTAGGTCAGTCATACCAGCTAGTATTTTTTCTTGTGGGTCTACTCTTGGCAATGTCTCTCCCTCACCCACTTTTACTGTACCAGTACCTAGTTCCTCCATGTTTTTTACAGTACAGTAGTTGACAACACCAAATAACTCATGTAAATGTCATACTTTTGTTACTAATTCAGCCATGTACAGCTTATATCTCCATACTCAACATCTGTTTTTAACTAACCACATTCCCATACCAGACTTAACAACAGGAGAACAGACTACCAACACCTCCAATACATCTATACCTCCAGGTTTAACACAAAAACAAACATTGTACTGTATGTTAATTTTTACCTTCTTTGGAACATGAGATCGAGATCCTCTAGGAACATATACAAACATGTTCTTCCACTGCTTAGCCTATACTTTCATCCTAAGGGATCCACACAGCTGCCACCAATGTCACAACGCCAGCCAGGGCTGACCGGGTTGCGAGCAGAAAACAAAAATAAATCATACATTGCGTAACTATGTAGGCCTATTATTCAGGAATTCTCAATTAGGGAACATTTTACCCGTTGATAATTTAACCACCCCCAAAACTCACTCCTACTAGTTTCATACAATTACGCTATATTATTATCTCAATGATTATAAAAAAATATACTTTACATAGATGGATTTAAACTTCTTCCCTAATTTGGTGAGAATTGTTTTGCCATTATAGACTATACTATTTGGAGAAGTAGAATTGATGAAACACCTTACATGGAATTAGGCCTAAGTACCTTTACCTCCTAGTAAATAAATAGAGCACTCGAGATCACCATACGACCTCTCTCCGCAACATTCTGGGTCACTATAGGGTCACTGACATTATAAAAAAACAAATAGATGGTACTTTTAGCCATTCAGTTCTTCATGTTATACTCCCGATTACATCTCCAGCCTAATCCTGCATTGTCACACTCAGCGGGATAGCACGCTTAGCCATGTCGCGACTCCGACGATCAAGGGAAGGAAACCAGTTGCTGCCTCAGTACCTTCATCCTGGCCGTAGAACCCTACAGAGCATTTATGATTATACTCCCAATTCACATACATTAAGATTAAATGTTTAGCAAAGCATATCTATACTGGTATAAATCATAATACATTGGATTATTTATAAATTCACAGATATAGAAATCCATTTGAGAAAACATTCTATAGGCCTAGTCTATAAATCATAACTTGGGTTAGGCCTATTACTGAACTACTAAATCTATTACAATTCACTGTAAGTTTGAAAACTACACTTAAGAATAGCCTATCATACTCTAAAGATATAATAAATAGTAGCCATTATTAACATGTAGGCCTAAATCAATAATACCAAACAATACCAAAATTAAATGTCCCAGCTTGGGGTCTCAGTTGTGCGAACACTCTGAACATAACCTATAGTCCTCATATTTCAAATATATAATGTGTCACAACCTTCCAGAACAGACCCAGGGCATTTATGGCATTATAAGAATAATATATCTTACCTCGAGGGACAATGGCAAGGACCACTAAAATACAGCACAAGAAAGCATAACCGAATGGAGTGATCTGGGCAGCTCTTGGCGGGAAAATCCTCACATCAAAGGACACGTCATCCTTCACAACAACTTTTATTTAGTATTTTCATAACAATTATAAATCTTCTTTAAGTAATACTTTATTCTTTTCGATAATGGTGAGTCTATAAAATAAAGTTACTCCCAAGAATGCTTCCGAATCTATTAATAGTAGCTGATTTAAATCAGTGTTGGAACTTTCAACTGACTCTTGAGGAACGCTTGATAAGAAGTATATTACTTTTTTTTTGTTTAATGATACTTTTTACATTGATTATTTATAAAATAATTATTAAGTAAATGAGTAATAACATACTCTACTGGTTAAAGAAACATTTGATAAATGGATAGTAGAATTTTCTGATAGCAGATGTCAACCTAATTCTGGCGCTCAATTCAAATATACACTACAGTACAGTTCTGCCGAAATCACTCCCTTCTCCAACAAAATTCTCAATTTCTTGGTTATTTGTGACTTGAGAAAAAGTCTTATAGTTGTTAATTTTCTATCATATTATAATTATATCTAGTGCTAAATTACAGGCATTACACAACTCCTTTCTCCGGAACAAGACTTTTTCTTAGTCACATTATAAAAGTTACAAGATCATTTTACATCGACAACCATGTTAACACCTCTAAACACAGGGAAAATCAACTACCCTAATACATTCGCCTCAATACATTGATAACCCAGACTTAATACTAAGTTCCTATACAGTACACTGTACTGTACAGTACTATGATTCACGACCAGCAACACGGTGGAAAAATCACTTCAATCTTGGCTACTAAATTTGCATAAACACATACTAAATAACCTCCCAAACATATTATTTACAAGGAAAACTGTCCTTCAATAACGATCCCTTTGAGCAGGGTTGCCACTCCTGAAAACCATAAAAGCCAAGATGACCTTCAAACAGAGCCAAGATTGACCCAAAAATTACTAGATCTAACGTAACTTTAGGAACACCTATTTCTTGATTATCCAACACCCCAATTCCTGTAAGAATGGCCATAAATGAATCTCCTACATGCATTACCTGTCCCATATAAGCCTGCATAACTCTTATAACATTCTTATTCAGGTGTCTTTGATAACTTATATACCACTAAACATTCTCAACATTTATTCAACCTGACTAAAACACATCTCACGGTTTCTCACCTATAGTTATGATTTATGAAGTCACAGAAGGTAGAAGTTTAGGGGTTCATCTGGATCATCATCCGGCTCCCAGGATTCATGCAGTGTTACCTGCTCACCCTCGCTGCAGGTAGTTCTCTCTGTGTAACGTTTGACACTTGCCAGTTTTTACATCATTGATGAGCACAGAGGAAGGTTCCCAGTCATAACAGGTTACTTCTTTACGAGAAATTGCTTGCTTAGCGAGTAGTCGGTCTGCAACTGTGCTTGCTTGTAGTCTGTTAGCTTGTTTTGTTTTAATGATGTTAACCAGAGAAAAAATTCTTTCGACACAAGCAGAAGAATGGGGTAAGGATAGAAGGCCACACATTAGTTTGGAAATCACATCAAATTTTGCACAATTGTTACCATCTTTGACAGCCAGTATTTCTTGCCAGAATGAGGTTGCATTGTGACTCAAACCTTTTAAGCTTTCTTTTGCATGAAGTAAGTTTTCCCACTGATCTTGCAACACATCGTAGTCTTCTTCACTGACTAGAGTTGGAAAACACACTGCAAGATTAACAATTGACTTGACACATCTTAGAGGATTCAGTGCTTCTTTGGGTTCAATAACTCTCAGATTTGCAAGTACACAGTCTTCTTCAAGGGGAAATCTCTTTTTCATTTGACTACAGAGTTCCACGAGAAATTTCTGACAGTCTAACAGAAACCTTTTCTCTGCTTCCTTGCTCAGTAGTGGCTCTCTCACTCGCAGTGCTTGACATCGCCCACCCAAATTAATGTCCTCAAGTTTCTTGTAGAGTGATTTGTCACAGGGATCAATGCTAGCAAGAGTTTGGGAGAGAACAACTTCTTCTCTAATGAACATGCTTAGAAGGCTTCTGTATTCATCAGCAATAGTAGCATACAGGGTGCTGAGCCTAAAATATTCAGACTGGAATTCAAGGTTCATCTTATCTACTTTGCCTAAGACATAATTCAAAAAAGAAGAATATGCTTAGTTCCCCGGTTCATCATAGTTATGTGTATTTCTCCGGCTCCATCAAACTTCACTGACTCTGTTTTAATTTCTGCTTGAAAGAACAGCTGTTACGACCGGGGCTCGTATAAAACAAGGGCTCTTAATCATTGGACTAGGAAAGCACACAGCCACAACGGTAACACTAGATCCAACCCCTGAACTTATAATGCCGGCGCACAAAAACACCTATACCCTCCAGAGTTAAATCTGCGATAACGGGGTATCCTATAACCCAGTATAAGTGCACTACTACTACAGGCTGATGATCTCTGATACAGCCTGATCACAACAACATACAATTACGGTAATAAGGTATACTAGGAAAAGATAAGAGATCTTAATTAAATCACTGCAATGATTTAATGCAAACTAGCAGAAGGTATATTTAAAGTTACTCTAAACAATAATGAACTGTCACTCCTATACTAAAGAAAGTGAACGAAAGTCCCAAAGCATCGAGCAGGAATCTTCTGAAGAAAGTCTGATGCTGGGGTAAGATGATCGTATCGGATTTTGAACTGTAGTATAAAGCAGAAACAGGATATGACAATTGTAAGGACATATAGGGTTAACTGGCACGGGAATAATAACTGCGCAATAGTAGGAACTCAAACAGCAAAAGAAGTACTTCCTCATCAACGAAACAGCCTACTAGGGTTGTGCAACTCAACAACAACCTAGACTAATAAATGCCGTGAATAATAATGCATACATAACAGAAAGAGTTTATAATCTAAATCTGGTGTCTGCTAGGCGAATAAAGTCTAGCTGGGATGTAGTAGGCTAGGAAACAATGGGTGAGCAAGCGGCTCGTAGCCCAGCGAAGTCCTTAAGGCTGTGCGGCCAAATTACGTTAATTGACGGGGTGCTCTCTTGAGAGATCCAGATCGCTAGTATCTGGTTCTCTCCTGGCGACCCTCTCAAAGTCAAAGCAAACGAGTTAGCACAGTGTTGGGTGGCAGAGGCAAAAGCCCTCACTCGCAACACAGTGCTAAACTCACAAGGTACACAGTCAGAAAGACCACCTAGGCTTCCCACGTCTCCGTTGCGATTGTACAGGTTCAACAAAATCTAGTACACATCGGAAATCACAACACCAGTAGCCTTATCCCAGTCTAGCATTAAATCCCCCAGCAGACCACCAAGATACAGGAAGGGAGACACCGTGAGTGTGTAGACCACCAAGATACAGGAAGGGAGACACCGTGAGTGTGTCAAACCTCTACAGACAAAAAATGGTAACCCTTCCAAAATGCCTAACTAAACATGTGTTATCTGAGAGCTTCAGCATATAATACGATGGCCGATATATGAAATCGTGCAGAACCAAAGGGAAGTTATGATATTAAATAGAGTAGAAGAATGAGAGGTAAGAAGTTGAGAGAGAGAAAGTGCTCTATAGGTAGAAGTCGGGAGACAGGGGGGCAAGGGACATGTGAAGGGTATGCTAGTCAGGAAAGCTCTGAGGAAGGAACTCCTCGGGACCCCTACAGGATCACACACAAAGGCATGGTGGTCGGCCAATCACAGGCTGCTACGTCACCAGGCAGCAGGGCTGCAGAAGGTGCCAGGAACCACCAGCCAATCAAGAGGCATGAGACGGCACGCGTGCGAGCCTACAAAGCGAGGGGGGAGGCAGCACATGTATACGCACGCACACACTACCACCTCACTGCCTATATTATTCTCTCTCCTTAACTATATACAATGCATCCTATGTTCAACTCATGATATAAAATGCTTCCCGTTGTCACAGACGAAAATAAAGACCTCCACGGGACTGTCTGTAACAACACGAACACTATGATAGAAAGAACAACATTGTAGATAGACTGTAGCCAAATACCTTGCCCCGGCGAGTGCTAGCGAGTGGCCAAGCGAGCGGCTGAGCCCACGTGGCGTTCTGCTGAGCTGCAGGTGTCACACAGCACAAGGGCATCCCCCTGTTCTAATATCCGGGCAATAACTTGTCCTCTTGATAACCACCTCGTCTGAGCGAGTTTCAACATTCGGTGCTTTGGACTCTGCACAACATCTTGAATTAGCTGAAATTGATGTTGACGCTTACTACTCCGAGCAAAGTAGCAGCAAATGTCTCTTAAAAACTGCTCCAAGAAAGAAGGTAATTCAAAACAAGCATGACTTGCACAGAGGGAAAATGAATGACATGTACACCCTAATATAAACACTGATGGCACATGTCTTCAAAAATGCCTGGAATCCATTGTTCTTGCCAAGCATTGTTGAACAGTTGTCGCTTGCAAATCCTATAATATTATTGAGAGGGATATCCTTGCTAGTAAGCAGCTCCTTTACCACTTTATAGAGACCTTCACCAGTCGCATCCACTACCTCGACAATGTCAAGTAATGCATCGGTCACTTTTCCTTTTCTTTGATTAAAAAATCTTACCATAACTGCAAGGATTTGGAATACAGATATATCGGTGCTCTCATCAATAAGCAATGAAAAAAAGTTGTCCCTGCATATTTTGGCTACTTCCTCACGTTCCTCATGTGCAATTCCATCTCTTATCACATATACTGCTTTAGTTTTTTTTAAGGTCATCTTTTGTGCTATTTCACTGTCTGGAAACATCTTCATGACTACTTGTATCAAATGGTCTGCTTGTTTAAATGGTGTCCCATGCTCTGCCATAAACCCCGACATCAAAACTTCAGCCTTGCTTACTTTACTCTGGAGATCTTGTTCAGGTTTTTTCTTAACAAACTGGTCAATCGCTTT
The DNA here is from genome assembly GCA_032716605.1 of Paralithodes platypus. NCBI lineage: Eukaryota > Metazoa > Arthropoda > Malacostraca > Decapoda > Lithodidae > Paralithodes > Paralithodes platypus. The sequence goes on along the minus strand of CM064575.1, from coordinate 66,192,885 downwards.
GGCACCTTTCTTTGCAGCCAAATTTTTCACATGCTTAGTGGAAGACTTATGATTCAAAAGCCTAGATCTATTGCAGTGCTTCATCTTAGTGTCACATGCAACACAAATAGCTATGGATTTGTCCTTTGGGTCCGCTTTAAGCCAGTCTTTAAATTTCACATCATTTAACCATTCCTGCCTGAATGACTGCTGATACCACATTTTGTATTTCTTTTTTGGAGGCGTAGATGCCCCACTACCACTTGGAGCTTCCTCAGAATCCTCACTGTCACTCATTGTTATCTAATTTAATATGTGTTCTGGAATTTGAAGAAATACAGTAAGTGTAATTAGACGCTATCATACCAAAGCAGTAACTAGAGACAATTTACAACTCCCCTATTATTAAAAATTGGCCAAGAAAACCAATAAAATCGTCTAGTCCTTGCCAAAATTAGGCTAGCCATAAAAAGACCAGCCGGGTTCCAACTTCCAAGGGTTAAACAATAGGCCTACTATACACAAATTATTCCCAGCTGATAGTAAAGTGCCTAGTAAAGTGCCATGGTTTTAAGTTCATTACTCTGCTATGATAAACATTAAGCAGTGAAATAGGTTAGTAATTATAAAAAAAAAATCAATATAAGGATGCACGGGTAATACAGTGTCCTATTTCCCCACAAAAATGTCAGAAATCAAATAATAAAGCTTTCAATTTACCCTCAGCTGAAAATAATTTGACTATAGGTAAGCATGTTAACACCGTTTTATCACTGTTGTGACACACAGACACTCTAAATTGCTTAGTCTCACTGATACTGCGGTACCGTACAAGTTCTATAACTGCGTGACGGTGAACCGTGAGAGTCAACACTCAAACTGCCAACAGACTGTTGGGGCCGGGCGGCTGGGCCAAGCAAGCTGCCAGGAACACGACGTGTGAGAGTGGAGTGAGACGGAAGGAATGGGGGCGAGTAGACTGCTACTGCTGTGCCGTGAGATGAGAAAAGAGTGGCTACATAGTCTATATTATATTTATTAATTAGCTATGCCATATATTTGCTCCAATTTGCATAGTTTGATATTTCACTCAATACATCACTGAATATAATATAGGTGCCCAAGAAAAGCCCAGATTTGTATGATTTCAGGAAAAATCGCCAAGACTCCAAGGTCTTGACCAAAAAGCCAAGATCTAGTACAAAAAGCCAAGGAGTGGCAACCCTGCCTTTGAGATGTCTCCACACCTATTGATCTTGTTTGTTGATAACTGAACTTAGGGAAGCCTCAGAAAATGGTAACCTAGACACAGTTACGCCCACGCTCGAAACATTAGAAGTGCTCGCTAAAGAACGGTTGACTCATTTGACACTAAAGCAAAAGAAAAAAATACATAACATTCACCTACAGATACTCACTCAAGCATTCAACAGTCATGCACAACGGCTCGACTACTTGAAGTCACGGGTTCACAGGTTCCTGACGTGTAAATCTTCAGACTCACTACCTAGAGGTTCTTTAATTATGCCACGCCTTCATGACGGCATCTTGGGCAACTACAAATCAACTTGGTACAAGAATCAAAATTACTGTAGGAGCTTATTTCTTCTGAAAAAGGAATACTTTAATATTTATCATCATATCTTTTTGGGGGTTTTCGCATTCTTGTCGGTAATTGATCATCAAATATAAATTCTTCCACCGGTTGTTGGCGACTTTGACACAACCATTCTTCTTTACCATAATAGGGTTTAACCTTCTCGGCTGCTCGACTGACAACAATCCCATTGAACATGTTCTCAAGACTATAAGCAGCTCCACCTCTAAGTTGTTCAAGAACCTTATACGGGCCTATCCACTTGTGATTAAGTTTATGACTGGTTCCGGGAAGGGGGCATTCTTTCTTTACCCAAACCAACGCACCTGGTATCACTGTTTCTGTTTTTCTCTTTCTGTTTGCCACTTCCCTATATTTTTTGGAAATTTGTTCATGAGTTTTCTGAATTATCGCATGTGCTACACCACTAGCCTCAGCACTATCCTCATCTTCAATTTCCGGAAGATTAACACCCAATTGTCTGTGTACATGTCTTCAGAAAAACACATAATGAGGTTGTTCACCTAGTGTAGTGTGCACTGCACAATTCAAAACTCGCCGAGTTTCACTTAAGTATTTTGGCCAGTTATTGGGAAAACCAGCACAGAGGTTAGCTAGTACCCCTTTCATTGTTCGGTGCATGCGTTCCAACACACTGTTACCACAAGGATGATATGGAAGTGTGTGACCTGCTTTGATATGGTATTTTCCACAGAGGTTCTTCAACTGGATAGAGGTGAACTCGCCACCGTTATCAAGAATTAATAATTTTGGACAGCCAAAATCATTTAGATACATGCCAAAGTGTTTACAGACTTCTTCTGTACTCTTAGATCTTTATAGCATAAAATTTCACAAAACGACTGTAATGGTCAATCACAGTCAAGGCGTAACGGTACCCATTAACACCATTATACATGTCAGTTACATCTACAGTACTCGCGGTTGAAAGTGTCGGCGACACTTGAAGCACGGGATTTCTGGTAATAGATGTTTTGTGGCATAAAAATTGCAAGAGTGTGGCGAATCGTATGTGTGGCAACTCTGCCAGGTACAGGCATCTCCTTGAGAAGCATAAGCACACCAGTTGAGAGGCGACCGTGGTGACGACTGGATGTACGTCGGTGATAGGGCCGAGTTTTTCAGCCATCTTGCCCATACCGGAGGTACTATACCCACCCTCCCGCCAGTGTTATGCCTTCCAAACCTCATTTAACCACATCCCAGATTGAGGTTATAAAGGCCCTTCACATTGAACATAAAACAACCAAAGAAATCAGTGTGCATACGGGAATAAACGTTCGTACTGTACAACGATGGGTGAAGAAGGTACGAGCAGCTGGCCCGGGCACCATACCAACACACAAGAAGAGGCCAGGACAAAAACCATTGCTGGGGCCCCGGACCCTGCATATTATCAAGAGGCAGCTGGAAGCTAATCCAACCCTTAATGCTACACATATAAAGCAAAATAATCCCCTGCTGCTGTCAAATGTTGCCATACGTACGCACCAGGCGTGGTGCCCGGGCCAGCTGCTCATACCTTCTTCACCCACCGTTGTACAGTACGAACGTTTATTCCCGTATGCGCACTGATTTCTTTGGTTGTTTTATGTTCAATGTGAAGGGCCTTTATAACCTCAATCTGGGATGTGGTTAAATGAGGTTTGGAAGGCATAACACTGGCGAGAGGGTGGGTATAGTACCTCCGGTATGGGCAAGATGGCTGAAAAACTCGGCCCTATCACCGACGTACATCCAGTCGTCACCACGGTCGCCTCTCAACTGATGTGCTTATGCTCCGTCAAGGAGATGCCTGTACCTGGCAGAGTTGCCAGACGTACGATTCGCCACACTCTCGCAATTTTTATGCCTCGAAACATCTGTTACCAGAAATCCCGTGCTTCAAGTGTCGCCGACACTTTCAACCGCGAGTACTACTAACTCTCTCCAAAGGTTTACACACCGGGGGCAATTCCTGCCATGGCTGAGACAGACCTTGAGTTTCCTTGACTTGCTGGCAAATGCAACACTCTTTAACATACTTAACTATGTCACTTATTGGCCAATAGTACAGAGTTTCAGCTTTATCAATAGTTTTCTTAATTCTGAAATGACCAGATTCTACATCATGAACTTTCAACAGTGCCTCTCTTTTAACGCCTTACGAGCGGGCCCGTCAGTATCTTCTACTACCCGCCAAGCGGGTGGTTTTACCCTAAACGACCTTGTTTCCTGCTCTTTTTCATGCATAAACAAGAGCCAGAGCGTAATACAATTATGTATCCCTGAAAGGGCGATAATTGAGCTTTCCAATGACACCAGAACCATCCTTCAACGACTACGCGTTCTCTTGCAACGATCGTGCAAGACAAGTGAAAAATCCCTAAAATACGGTAATTTCCTTACATAATTCCCTGTGTAGCGAGGCAGTGAGTGTGTGTGGAGTAGGGCCCAGTGCTGGCACGAGAGCCGTGCCGAATGGTCAGAGCCGACCTACGCTCCTCCCACCGCTCGTCTCTCTCTCAGAGCCAAATATTGCTCAGAATTGCACACCGCCTGAAGTCGGTCCCCGCCACATAGTCCTTTCTTCTCTAGACCGACTTAAGTCCACCCCCGCCAGACAAGGGTTAAAGGAAGATGGAACAACCAACAAGTACAAGTAACTCAAATCCTTCCTCTGCTTAACCAAACATAATACTCCATCATGCAAAGCAAACATGTCCAAGGTAGTCCGAGGGTATTTGTATTTAGGTATGTTTCCTCTTTAAAGATATTGGATCATGTCTTTCCATCTAGGTTCCGATAACTGTGCCTCACGCATTTGAAGGGATGTTCGGCCAAACCATAACTCAGGTTCTTGACTTATCACTACTCTAACTGGACGACTCAACTGATCAGCTACTACATTATTAGATCCTTGTTTGTATTCAATTTTAAATTCATAATCTCTCATCTCTTGTTACGACCGGGGCTCGTATAAAACAAGGGCTCTTAATCATTGGACTAGGAAAGCACACAGCCACAACGGTAACACTAGATCCAACCCCTGAACTTATAATGCCGGCGCACAAAAACACCTATACCCTCCAGAGTTAAATCTGCGATAACGGGGTATCCTATAACTCAGTATAAGTGCACTACTACTACAGGCTGATGATCTCTGATACAGCCTGATCACAACAACATACAATTACGTTAATAAGGTATACTAGGAAAAGATAGAGATCTTAATTAAATCACTGCAATGATTTAATGCAAACTAAGCAAAGGTATATTTAAAGTTACTCTAAACAATAATGAACTGTCACTCCTATAGTAAAGAAAGTGAACGAAAGTTCCAAAGCATCGAGCAGGAATCTTCTGAAGAAAGTCGGATGCTGGGGTAAGATGATCGTATCGGATTTTGAACTGTAGTATAAAGCAGGAACAGGATATGACAATTATTGTAAGGACATATAGGGTTAACTGGCACGGGAATAATAATAACTGCGCAATAGTAGGAACTCAAACAGCAAAAGAAGTACTTCCTCATCAACGAAACAGCCTACTAGGGTTGTGAAACTCAACAACAACCTAGACTAATAAATGCCGTGAATAATAATGCATACATAACAGAAAGAGTTTATAATCTAAATCTGGTGTCTGCTAGGCGAATAAAGTCTAGCTGGGATGTAGTAGGCTAGGAAACAATGGCTGAGCAAGCGGCTCGTAGCCTAGCGAAGTCCTTAAGGCTGTGCGGCCAAATTACGTTAATTGACGGGGTGCTCTCTTGAGAGATCCAGATCGCTAGTATCTGGTTCTCTCCTGGCGACCCTCTCAAATTCAAAGCAAACGAGTTAGCACAGTGTTGGGTGGCAGAGGCAAAAGCCCTCACTCGCAACAGTGCTAAACTCACAAGGTACACAGTCAGAAAGACCACCTAGGCTTCCCACGTCTCCGTTGCGATTGTACAGGTTCAACAAAACCTAGTACACATGGAAATCACAACACCAGTAGCCTTATCCCAGTCTAGCATTAAATCCCCCAGCAGACCACCAAGATACAGGAAGGCAGACACCGTGAGTGTGTCGAACCTCTACAGACAAAATTGGTAACCCTTCCAAAATGCCTAACTAAACATGTGTTATCTGAGAGCTTCAGCATATAATACGATGGCCGATATATGAAATCGTGCAGAACCAAAGGGAAGTTATGATATTAAATAGAGTAGAAGAATGAGAGGTAAGAAGTTGAGAGAGAGAGAAAGTGCTCTATAGGTAGAAGTCGGGAGACAGGGGGGCAAGGGACATGTGAAGGGTATGCTAGTCAGGAAAGCTCTGAGGATGGAACTCCTCGGGACCCCTCCAGGATCACACACAAAGGCATGGTGGTCAGCCAATCACAGGCTGCCACGTCACCAGGCTGCAGAAGGCGCCAGGAACCACCAGCCAATCAAGAGGCGCGAGACGGCACGTGCGCGAGCCTACAAAGCGAGGGGGGAGGCAGCACATGTATATGCACGCACACACTACCACCCCACTGCCTATATTATTCTCTCTCCTTAACTATATACAATGCATCCTATGTTCACCTCATAATATAAAATGCTTCCCGTTGTCACAGACGAAAATAAAGACCTCCACGGGACTGTCTGTAACAACACGAACACTATGAAAGAAAGAACAACATTGTAGATAGACTGTAGCCAAATACCTTGCCCCGGCGAGTGCTAGCGAGTGGCCAAGCGAGCGGCTGAGCCCACGTGACGTTCTGCTGAGCTGCAGGCGTCACACCCCACCCAAGATATTAGACGCTCAACCATGAGCTCTATATCTGACAAGCAGAACCCCGATAAGACTGGCCACCCCTAACCACTTCGCAACAAAGAAGGCAAAGCTCAGTTCTCATCAAAAAAAATTACAACCCCTCCCAACACAATATCTTAATTAATTCATACTGCTATGCTCCTAGAGCGAGCTTCTACTAGCCCAGCCTTCTGAGAGAAGCACAGATTCGACTCAGAACTTTAGCTATAACATACTTAAACAATTTAACTATTAAAGAAAGAGTTTTTATAGAATTTTAATTTTTAATATGTTTTTGGCGGCTGCACTTACAGGGGCAAGCCAATTTTACTCCACTCTCAACACACACTGACTGAACGGCGAGGGTTCTCCTGCAAACAAACCCTCCCGTGACAAACAATCAGCCAAAACATTATCAGTGCCCTTAGCATGCCACACATCCAACTGGTGTCCCGGCAGCAAAACAACACCTGGCACTGATAAACTGCCCAGTTCATCACAAGACAGGCATTTCTCTTCGCTCTTTCCGGCAACGGGGCCTGCCAATAACCTTTCACTAGTTCTACCTTCGTGATAGGTGATGCAGCCCCGAGGCGGTCTATGGTGTCGTCAACTCTCGATAAGGTATAGGCGTCTGTCAGGGATAATGTACACACACTCTCGCAATCAACACACTCACTGATCTTGCCACTTAACACAGGTTGCAAAGTTACAGGGAACGACCACTCACGACATTCCTTATCCCTCCGACCCTTGGGCAATGGATAGGTGTCTGACAGGGATAATGCACACACACACTGATCTTGCCACTTAACTCCGGTTGCAAACTCACTGGCAACGACCACTCACAATATCCTTTATCCCTCAGACCCTTTTTTCACATGTCGTCTAGCTCTGTTTTCACAACATGCTTTTTAGCAGGATTTATACGATAGGGAATTAAACTGAGCCTGGGCTTCTAACCTAGCTGAAACACATCATAAGACCTTACAGACTATTCAAAACAAAGCCCTGAAGATCATTACAGGCTGCACAGCTACTGCACCCACAGATCACCTACATCAAGAAACCAAAATCCTCAAAGTCAAAGACCATCTGGACATGAGAAGCACTCAATTCCTGGCAGCAGCCTCCACGAACCAAGACCACCCACTAAACTATATGGCAACACACCCACAGACACAAAGAAATATCCTCCCGAATTAAACTGAGCCTGGGCTTCTAACCTAGCTGAAACACATCATAAGACCTTACAGACTATTCAAAAAAAAGCCCTGAAGATCATTACAGGCTGCACAGCTACTGCACCCACAGATCACCTACATCAAGAAACCAAAATCCTCAAAGTCAAAGACCATCTGGACATGAGAAGCACTCAATTCCTGGCAGCAGCCTCCACGAACCAAGACCACCCACTAAACTACATGGCAACACACCCACAGACACAAAGAAATATCAAAACAACACCCAGCACACGATATCACACACAATTATTGTCCTCTCTCCCTCCCTGCCCACCCCGAACCAACTTCCAGAAGCACATCCATACTCATATCTCTCACCGATCCATCCACTCACTCACAGACAACACGCAGCTGCATGCACGACCTCCCGAAATCCATCCTTCCGAATCCTCCCTTCCTCGCGAGGACAGAGTCCACCTGGCCAGGCTGAGATGCGGACACCATCCAGCTCTCCTGAGCTATCAGAAGAGACTGGATGACTCCGTTGTCGACGCCTGCCTGGGATGTAACACAGCATCCCATACCATTAAACACATCATAGAAGACTGCATTTCACACAACCACTTACGCCAACAACACAATCTACACTCAATGAGAGCTCTGTGGGAAAGCCCGATCGTGGCCATGGCCTTCCTCAGGGACTCGGGGCTGTTCGGCCAGGCAGCGTAGGGAACAACAACAACAACAACTGAGCCTCGCACTGTCGTCAGCCTCCATGTCGGATTCTACCCCGTACATCAGGCCTGGAGAAGCAACAAACATGCTGATGCACTGCCACAGCCTAGTAAACAACTTATCTTGCAGAACATGCCTAGTGCCCTCCCACAACCCAGCCGAGACCGCAGCTTCTAACCTGTAGTCTCCTTCCTTCTCCACCTTCGTCCCTAGAACAGCCAGGTCATGAGAGGGACAATCAGTACCATCTGTGCAGTCACTCCCATAGTTCACAATTGCTAAGGCTTCCCCACCGATACCGTACATGCGCACCCCCGCATTCCTTACGACTACATCTGCCTGCACAGCATCACCGCTTTTAGCGACATGGCCAGATACAGTCGGTCTATGGTAGGGCTGTTGCATTCGACTAGAGCAGCATTGGGAGGCTATGCGACGACCGGGCACTTCTATGCCACAGCCAACCTCACCAATCTGCTCAAAGTCCTCTTTTTGACCACCACCCTTGGCAGCCATGGGTCGACCTTGACCTGACAACCATGTCCAAGCCTCGTCGCCCACCTTGAACCACCGAAACAACGAGGCTAACGGTCTTTCAACATTCACGTGACCTGCCCGCGGAACATCTTGCGCCGCCCGAGTTGTGAGGCTCAGGGGCTCGGCACGACCAGTGGGGTATGAACCGAACTGGTGCTGGAGCGCTGCACACTGCTGCTCTAGCGCTTCCACAGCCACCAGACTCGTGTCCCCCGCCCACTGCTCCGCCGAGACATGATAATCCCTACTCTCCTCCACCTGTGCCCTACTGCCCCCCTCTCCTTCTCCACCTTGGCCGCTGCAGACCAACGCAGGGACAGTAGGCTGCTCAGGTGGTTGCCTCACAAACTCCTCCAACAGGTTCACATGACATGTTTCCCCGTCCTCGTGTTTGATCTCGACAGCACCATTACCACACTTCTGAACTTCCGGATCCTCCAACTGCAGTTTACAAATATCTGAGCGAACCAACCTGTCTAGATGCTTCCGAAGCAACCCAAGTCCTCCCCCAATATCAAACTGAGCAACCCTTTTTTCTCTCCGTGTGTAACGTTGCTGCCTCGGAGTCTCTTCCTGCCTTACCTCCTCACTAGCTGTGACAGGTCCTGGGGCTTCTCCAGACTCCAACAATGGTGCCAAGAAGAGCTGCTGGTACTAAACTCTTCAAACTGTTACCAACATTAGCCATCTTCTTCCAACCGTTCCTCCGTTGATCAGAAGACAGAGGAATAGGCTGTGACACTTTGGATGCAAGAGGTCTTGTAACAACGCATGCCATAGGTTGTACTTGACATTTCTCTACCCACTCCTGTTCCTCCCTACTCACGTCGGCCGGCTTCTCGGCAACGACTAAGGGTGAAACCTCAGAAGTAGGCACCGCAAAGTCGTTGCCCCCAACAGGCAAGTTCTCCACAACACCCACATCCAACTCTCGTGTCACACCATCCACCTCCAGTTCCATCCTGACCAACGGGTATGACTTGACAGCATTGATACCCTGCACCACAACCACCCGTGCCGCGTTTATTGGTCTACCAGTAAAGTTCTTCATTAAAGTCTGAGAGGCACCCGTGTCTCGCAACAGCTCAACTCCATGCTTCTTACCAGCCCACTTCACGCAGCCATGCCCTCGATAATCACAAAAGACATCGCGGACAGGGTTCGAGCCTTCCGGATTCTTCTCCACTGGCTGTGTCCCAGCCTCTGACATTATACCCCGGGCAAACTCAGACGACTTCGGGGACACCCCAATGTTGCGAGCCAAAGACACAACTGCATTAGGTAGCTTGCTTGGACAGGCTCTTGCAAAATGCCCCTTCTCATGACAATGAAAACACTAACTCCCCCTTGGGCTTCCCTCGAGGTAGGGAAGGGCCCTGACCCTTCTTAAACGGGACGGTATTAGGTTTATGGTCAGACTTAGTATCGTTGCTCTTGTTGTAATGGTTATATGGTGTATCACTGGCTCGGAGGGGTGGAGTGTTGCGCCCCTTGTTACCTGCATCGTTCCGTTGTGCAGACCCGCACCCACGAATCAGTGACATCCGAAGGTCAGCCATCTCAGCTGCCTCCTGAAGAGTTCTTGGGTTTTTCTCTTTAAGATTCAACGTCAGATCGCTGCCCGTACACTTAAAAAATTGTTCTAGAAGCATCAGCTGTTTCAACTCCTCAAACGTCGATGCCTTCTCAGAACGCAGCCAGTTTCTAAATGCATCGGACAGATCCCGGGCATGCTCAAGAAAGGTGCACTCACGACCCTTCGTTACACCCCGGAACTTCAATCTGTACGTCTCTGGTTGTAACTCATATGCCCGCAGGACAGCCTCCTTCAATACCTCGTAATCGATGCACGACTCCAAGGGCAACGCATCATATGCCTTGAGTCCTTTGCCAACCAATCTAGAGGAAACAAGGGTTGCCCACTTAACCTCGGGCCATTGGTGCTCCCGGCACTTCTTCTCGAAACGCATAAAAATTCAGTGACACCCGACTCATCAAATACAGGGACCAACTTGAGCAGGTGCGATAACGACTGATCAAGACCTCGATTCCCAGAACCGAGACGCTGCCCTGTCGACTCCACCCTAGACTTCTCAAGATCTATGTCTGCACAGTACTTCGCCTTTCTCTCCTCAGCCTCAGTCTCATATCTGGCCCTTCTCTCCTCAGCCTGAATCTTAGCCATCTCAAACTCCCGCTGCTGCTGCTCAGATTCCCCCTTCTGCTGCAGCTGCAACTTAGCCATCTCAAGCTGGAAGAGCATATCTGGAGTCAAACCTTGAGGAGGAGGAGATGCAACAATTGGAGACCCACCCTGTGACAAACCATGCTGCCAGTGACTATCGGCCTGCGGGAACGTACCCGGCTCCGGAGCCCGAGGGGGCGCCATGGTAGGAGTCGAGTGGAATGGGGGCTGGGCCGAAGGTGCCCCAGCTCCCAATCCACCCGAAGCCCCACGCACCCCGCCGAGCACACAGGCCAATAGGTCACCTCTCTACATGCTGCTAATCCCCACATGCCCCATGACCGTGGCCAAACACTGGAGACCATACCGATCAATCCCCGACACCCGGTCAGCAGTAATGGGTATCTCCAGAAACTTCCTTGCATCCTCCTCACTAGCTAAAACTCTAATGTCATCTAACAAAGCCCGCTGCTGCACCTCAGTTTCTGTTTCCCGTACTGTGTCCTCACTGTACACTGATCCGTCGTCCGACATAGTGTCCACCGAAAATTCTCAACGTTTATAAAAAAAAAAAAAGTACCTAAACTCTTATGCAGCACTATTCACTCAAAAATATAAGATGGTCGAAGACTCTTAAGTGTTATACTACTTGCCAAAAAAAAATCCATGTGTCCACTATATTCCTTTAACCCTCCTGGACCGGGCAGGCTCTCAAAATGACAGTGTGGGCTACCCGGGCGATCTGGCCGAAAAACGTCTAGGCCTAGGCTACCGTATTTTTGTTTAGTTTAACTGCTAGAAATTTCCCACGCATCTATAAATGTAGTGCGGTTTCCAATATGTAGACTGGCGTTGAGTAGAGCTCTCTATGTCAACTGGTTCAGTTGTGATGACAATTTCAGTGGAGAGCACTTGCAGGCGATGTTAGCAATATGACGATCTTTTCACTACTGAAACGACATACAGACATACAATAACAAACGAGTCTTCTCTTTCTTGTTTTCGGAGGTGCGGTGATGTAACGATCGGCTTTGTTTACATGCGTCGGACGCACAGCATTCAGACCAAGCTGAATAGGCTTTCAAGCTTACAGATTTTAATATGACATCCGGGCACCGGCCCTTAATTCGTGGTGTCATTTTAAAATGACAACCGGGCCAGGAGGGTTAAACAAAAACAAATGACCACAACACTCCTGCAATATTTCTCTAAGTTCACAAAATCCTAAGCAAGGTTGCCATTTGTTACGACCGGGGCTCGTATAAAACAAGGGCTCTTAATCATTGGACTAGGAAAGCACACAGCCACAACGGTAACACTAGATCCAACCCCTGAACTTATAATGCCGGCGCACAAAAACACCTATACCCTCCAGAGTTAAATCTGCGATAACGGGGTATCCTATAACTCAGTATAAGTGCACTACTACTACAGGCTGATGATCTCTGATACAGCCTGATCACAACAACATACAATTACGTTAATAAGGTATACTAGGAAAAGATAGAGATCTTAATTAAATCACTGCAATGATTTAATGCAAACTAGAAGAAGGTATATTTAAAGTTACTCTCAACAATAATGAACTGTCACTCCTATACTAAAGAAAGTGAACGAAAGTCCCAAAGCATCGAGCAGGAATCTTCTGAAGAAAGTCGGATGCTGAGGTAAGATGATCGTATCGGATTTTGAACTGTAGTATAAAGCAGGAACAGGATATAACAATTATTGTAAGGACATATAGGGTTAAACTGCACGGGAATAATAATAACTGTGCAATAGTAGGAACTCAAACAGCAAAAGAAGTACTTCCTCATCAACGAAACAGCCTACTAGGGTTGTGCAACTCAACAACAACCTAGACTAATAAATGCCGTGAATAATAATGCATACATAACAGAAAGAGTTAGCTGGGATGTAGTAGGCTAGGAAACAATGGCTGAGCAAGCGGCTCGTAGCCTAGCGAAGTCCTTAAGGCTGTGCGGCCAAATTACGTTAATTGACGGGGTGCTCTCTTGAGAGATCCAGATCGCTAGTATCTGGTTCTCTCCTGGCGACCCTCTCAAAGTCAAAGCAAACGAGTTAGCACAGTGTTGGGTGGCAGAGGCAAAAGCCCTTACTCGCAACACAGTGCTAAACTCACAAGGTACACAGTCAGAAAGACCACCTAGGCTTCCCACTTCTCCGTTGCGATTGTACAGGTTCAACAAAACCTAGTACACATGGAAATCACAACACCAGTAGCCTTATCCCAGTCTAGCATTAAATCCCCCAGCAGACCACCACGATACAGGAAGGGAGACACCGTGAGTGTGTCGAACCTCTACAGACAAAATTGGTAACCCTTCCAAAATGCCTAACTAAACATGTGTTATCTGAGAGCTTCAGCATATAATACGATGGCCGATATATGAAATCGTGCAGAACCAAAGGGAAGTTATGATATTAAATAGAGTAGAAGAATGAGAGGTAAGAAGTTGAGAGAGAGAGAGAAAGTGCTCTATAGGTAGAAGTCGGGAGACAGGGGGCAAGGGACATGTGAAGGGTATGCTAGTCAGGAAAGCTCTGAGGATGAAACTCCTCGGGACCCCTCCAGGATCACACACAAAGGCATGGTGGTCAGCCAATCACAGGCTGCCACGTCACCAGGCAGCATGGCTGCAGAAGGCGCCAGGAACTACCAGCCAATCAAGAGGTGCGAGACGGCACGCGCGCGAGCCTACAAAGCAAGGGGGGGAGGCAGCACATGTATACGCACGCACACACTACCACCCCACTGCCTATATTATTCTCTCTCCTTAACTATATACAATGCATCCTATGTTCAACTCATGATATAAAATGCTTCCCATTGTCACAGACGAAAATAAAGACCTCCACGGGACTGTCTGTAACAACACGAACACTATGAAAGAAAGAACAACATTGTAGATCAACTGTAGCCAAATACCTTGCCCCGGCGAGTGCTAGCGAGTGGCCAAGCGAGCGGCTGAGCCCACGTGGCGTTCTGCTGAGCTGCAGGCGTCACACTCTAAACACCATCGACTCATACGAGGGGACTTAGTTTTCTTGCGTAAGTCTGAAACAAGATGTTGATGATCGGTATTTATGATGACTTTAGCACCCCATAAAAAATGGTGAAAATTACGGCAGGCTAATACTACTCCTAAAGCTTCTCGATCAGTAGTGGAATAACGGGTCTCTACCGGTGTTATTTTTTTTAAAAGTAGCCTAATGGTTTGAGTTTTCCTTCATCCTGTTTTTGCATGACTACAGCACCTACATGGGTTTAACTGGCATCAGTATGCATTTCGAAAGGTTTTTAAACATTAACTTTAACAAGTACCTCAGGGGAAGTCAACTTATCTTTAAGCAATTCAAACGCAAATTGGCAGTTCTCGGACCACTCAAATTTTACATCATTTTTCGTTAAGTTAGACAGAAGAACGACAATTTTAGAAAATTGATGGATGTGCTTTCGATAAAAGCCCACCATACCCAAAAATCTTCGGACTTCCTTGACTGTAGTAGGAGCTTGCATATTCTTTACAGCTTGAACATTACGAGGATCAGGTTTACAGCCCTCTTTACTCACAATATGTCCTAAAAATTCTATCTCCTTCTGACCAAATTTATATTTTGTTAAATCCAGTTTAATACCTTTCTCAGACAGTTTTTGAAATAGTAATGTTAGTCTTTGCAAGCGCAAGTCAAAGGTTGGTGCCCACATAATAACGTCATCTAAATCATTCCTGACCCATCCGAGTTTGAGAAGTGGCGATAGGACTGTTAATCTGCCTAGTAAAAATGGCTGGACTGCAACTAAGGCCAAATGGTAACCGTTTGAACCTATATAACTCCAAGCCGTCAGTAAAGGTAGTAATATCTCGACTGGATTCATCTATCACAATTTGATAATAGGCATCTTTCATATCTAAGGTTACATAGTATTCATGTCCTGCCGCCGATTCAACCAACTTTTCAAGTCTAGGCAAAGGTTGCAAGTCACTACAGAGACTCTATTAACTTTACGATAATCCAAACACATCCTTTTGGATCCATCAGGCTTGCTAACTAACACTATGGGGCTCAACCATGCGGCTGTGGACGTCTCAATATCTTTATCCTGCATGTCTTTAATTAGTTTGTCAATCAGTGCTTTAGCCTGTACAGGGTAACGGTACATAGGAGCTCTGACAGGAGTTGGGTTTTGAACATTTATGTGAGCGGGAGGTCCCCTAATGGTGCCTAAGTCCTGATCACTCAGAATAAACAAATCTGCATGGTCAATTATCTTTTTCTTAAGGACTTCTTGTTGCTCTAGCTTCAGATGTGACCAGTCACACAAATTTATCAAGTTCTCCAATTTCTGAACACGATCACCTCCAGATAACTCCTCATCACTATGGGGTATCATTTAATTTGTAATAGTCAATTTATTTACCTCTAACACAGAAGAGCTAATAATGTTCTGAGAGACTACCTGTGCATGTGCTACTACAGTACCTGGTTTAAGAATGAGAGGAGATTTAGTGTCATTCATAAAAGGGATGTGTATAGTACTGTCGTCACCAACTGTACATAAGAGATTTCCTATCCCTTGGCTAATTTTATTTACTAGCCCTACTTCGACAATTGTTTGATAAGGTTTTTGACAATCAACTTTCACTATGTCAATAAAATTAGGTTTTACCGTAAAAGGCTTACCAAGCCTTAGGGGTAAACTTTGTTCTGATGGAGTTTTACAATTTACTATTTTTACTTGTTTATGTGGCTTTTTGCAATGTTCTCGTATTGTAACTGGGTAAGTTAATTCATCCCACTTAAACTGTTTTTTCTCCCAATTCCACATCATCGGGGCTCTAGCAAGTATATCGACGCCTAATAAGATGTCGGTAGAGAGGATATTGGTAGGCACTACAATAGCAGAATGTCGGACAGTCTTCTCAGATCCCACTACCACATCTATATAACTTGATCCGAATAATGGCAGGGAGTTACCTGTGACACCTTTTAACTCTGGTAAATTCTTATCAACAAAACATACATTGTTAGTCTTCTCGACAAATGCCTTGGTAACTGAAGTAACTTCTGAACCTGTGTTGACTAGAGCAGTGGCAAGTGCGTTATTTACTCTTACATCAATAACTGGTGATCTTAGATTGGAATTTAGTCACATGTTCTGCTGTACTAGTTTACCAGGACATTTGGGAGATTCTCTGCGGCAGTTAGATTGTAAACAATCAAAACACACTCCCTTTGGAGGGTTGAACTTACACTCAGCCAGAGAATGTCCAGGCTTCCTACAATAGGAACACCACGGACCTTTCCTACCCTCATGCACTCTCTTCATTTGCTCAGCTAGTGCTTCTAACTTTGCCTGCAGCTTTTCAAACTGTTCTTGGTTACTATCACAAGTGGGAGTGCTAGACGTTACCAAAGAGTTAGGCAGGGATACATGGTTGGAGTTTACAAGATGAGTAGGTTTACTAGGGTTAGCTTTTGAATTTTCAGTCTTGAGAAGTCTCACGCCATCATCTAGAATTCTAGATAATCCTGTCTGAAAAGTTCATGCCTTCGTTTTTCGTCTACAATGTCTTTAAATTTTGAGAGAGTAATTTGATCATCTAGGAAATCAGTAACACTACCTATCATATGAGAAGGTAATCCCTGAAACAACTTTTTCTTAATCATCTTATCTCTGCCAGGGAGATTTTGTTATTTTGATTCTACTGCTGCAAATTTACATACTAAATTGTTAACAAAAGCTCTAGGGCTTTCTTCCAGACAGTAGGTCTCTTCACCTATTCTTTCCCATGCCAAAGTTACACTGTCACTACTATGAAATTGGGTCGACAAAGCCCGTTTAAAATCTTCCCAAAGTATAATCTGGCCTTTGGCTAATTCAGCTTCCACGAGAGTTGCCACTGGAGTATCCATACGAGTCAAGGCTACCTGAATACGATTGCTATCTTCAGTGGTACAACACTCTACTTGTCTGAAAAAACTTGCTAGTCGGCTTTCAGTCTCTACTCCATGTAATTGTTGCAGTTCTAAATACTTTATGTCGCTGTGCTTCAGACTCACAGAGCTCTGAGAGCTGTGTGAAGCTGTTCTACTGCTTTGTGGAACTATAGGTGTGAAAGTTATGGGGTCAAGTGTGTTTGGTGTTCTATTTACTCTAGCTTTTAATTGATTTAGATCCTGATTCATTTGTTGAACTACTTGACCTTGAGCCTCTATATACTGGAACATTATGTTAAAACTTTGTGTTAGGTCAGTCATACCAGCTAGTATTTTTTCTTGTGGGTCTACTCTTGGCAATGTCTCTCCCTCACCCACTTTACCTGTACCAGTACCTAGTTCCTCCATGTTTGTTTATAGTACAGTAGTTGACAACACCAAATAACTCCTGTAAATGTCATACTTTTGTTACCAATTCAGCCATGTACAGCTTATCTCTCCATACTCAACAGAACAGACTACCAACACCTCCAATACATCTATACCTCCAGGTTTAGCACAATAATAAACATTGTACTGCATGTTAATTTTTACCTTCTTTGGAACATGAGATCGGGATCCTCTAGGAACATATACAATAATGTTCTTCCACTGCTTAGCCTATACTTTCATCCTAAGGGATCCACACAGCTGCCACCAATGTTACAACGCCAGCCAGGGCTGACCGGGTTGCGAGCATAAAACCAAAACAAATCATACATTGCGTAACTATGTAGGCCTATTATTCAGAAATTCTCAATAAAGGAACATTTTACCCCTTGATAATTTAACCACCCTCAAAACTCACTCCTAGTATCATACAATTACGCTATATTATTCTCTCAATGATTATAAAAAATACACTTTACATAGATGGATTTCACCTTTATTTCCCTAATTTGGTGAGAAAAGGTTTACCATTATAGACTATACTATTTGGAGAAGTAGAATTGATGAAACACCTTACATGGAATTAGGCCTAAGTACCTTTACCTCATAGTAAATAAACAGGGCACTCGACATCATCATATGACCTCTCTCCGCAACATTCTGGGTCACTATAGGGTCACTGACATTATAACAAAAAAATAGATGGTACTTTTAGCCTTTCAGTTCTTCATGTTATAATCCCTGTTACATATCCAGCCTAATCCTGCACTGCCACACTCAGCGGGACAGCACGCTTAGCCATGTCGCGACTCCGACGATCAAGGGAAGGAAACCAGTTGCTGCCTCTGTACTTTCATCCTGGCCGTAGAACCCTACAGAGCATTTATGATTATACTCCCAATTCACATACATTAAGATTAAATGTTTAGCAAAGCATATCTATACTGGCATAAATCATAATACATTGGATTATTTATAAATTCACAGATATAGAAATCCATTTGAGAAAACATTCTATAGGCCTAGGCTATAAATCATAACTTGGGTTAGGCCTATTACTGAACTACTAAATCTATTACAATTCACTGTAAGTTTGAAAACTACACTTAATAATAGCCTATCATACTCTAAAGATATAATAAATAGTAGCCATTATTAACATGTAGGCCTAAATCAATAATATCAAACAATACCAAAAGTACATGTCCCAGCTTGGGGTCTCAGTTGTGCAAACACTCTGAACATAACCTATAGTCTTCATATTTCAAATATATAAAGTGTCACAACCATGCAGAACAGACCCAGGGCATTTATGGCCTTATAAGAATAATATATCTTACCTCGAACATGAGGGACAATGGCAAGGATCACTAAAATACAGCACAAGAAAGCATAACCGAATGGAGTGATCTGGGCAGCTCTTGGCGGGAAAATCCTCACATCAAAGGACACGTCATCCTTCACAACAACTTTTATTTAGTATTTTCATTACAATTATAAATCTTCTTTAACCCCTCTTTGGCGGGGCCCGACTTAAGGCGGTCTAGAGAACACCTGCCTAAAGAGTGGGGGCCCGCCTTAAGTCGTATGCGATGTTGAGCACATAGTTGGCTCTGAGAGAGAGTCCGAGCGGTGGGAGGAGCGTAGGTTGGCTCTGACCGTTCGGCACGGCTCCCGCGCCGTGACTGACCCCACCTCCACACACATCCACACCCAATGCCTCGCTAGACAGGGCATTATGTAAGGAAATTACCGTATTTTAGGGATTTTTCCTTCGTGTTGCACGATTGTTGCAAGAGAACTCGTGGTCGTACAAGGATGGTTCTGGTGTCATTGGAAAGCTCAATTATCGTCTTTTCACGGACACATAATTGTATTACGCTCTGGCTCTTGTTTATGCATGAAAAAGAACACGGAAATAAGCTCGTTTAGGGTAAAACTACCCACTTGGCAGGTAGAATTTTTTAACCTAGCCGCTCGTGGAGTATTAAGTAATACTTTATTCTTTTCGATAATGGTGAGTCTATAAAATAAAGTTACTCCCAAGAATGCTTCCGAATCTATTAATAGTAGCTGATTTAAATCAGTGTTGGAACTTCCAACTGACTCTTGAGGAACGTTTGATAAGAAGTATATTACCTTTTTTTGTTTAATGATACTTTTTACATTGATT
This sequence comes from Paralithodes platypus, assembly GCA_032716605.1. NCBI lineage: Eukaryota > Metazoa > Arthropoda > Malacostraca > Decapoda > Lithodidae > Paralithodes > Paralithodes platypus. The sequence continues at coordinate 66,173,315 of CM064575.1, read as the reverse complement.
ATATATAAAATAATTATTTAGTACTCTACTGGTTAAAGAAACATTTGATAAATGGATAGTAGAATTTTCTGATAGCAGATGTCAACATAATTCTGGCGCTCAATTCAAATATAGGCCTACACTACAGTACAGTACTGCCGAAATCACTCCCCTCTCCAACAAAATTCTCAATTTCTTGGTTATTTGTGACTTGAGAAAAAGTCTTATAGTTGTTAATTTTCTATCATATTATAATTATATCTAGTGCTAAATTACAGGCATTACATACTGAACCTAGGTACCGACATAACAGAAGTTAAAACAAATATATGTTATAGATTTTCTTTATTTCTCTCCATATGTCTCTATTTGTCTCAGTCTAATCATGTCTTTTTAGTTTATTTTCTATGTTAAAACCTTCCTTTTTACCTTTCTGTTTTTGCACCTTTTTTTTAAGTATAAATTATAATTTAATAATAGCTCATGCCTGCGTAACATTCATCGGTGAAGTTTGTGCATGCCCAAAATACAAATTACATACAATTACTTCAAATACAAATGTATTTATTGTACTTGAATATAGTTTTCGATTATTTTAATCAGAATATATTAGGGTATCATCATTTGAGTGGTAAAATTATTGTCTATTCATGCTAGTATTCCATACACAAACTAAGTACTGGTTGTCTATATTTGTATTGATTGTGGATTTATTGTGCTTTCAAGTTCTTTGCCTATTCGTATTATGTGTACTACAGTGAAATATCTTTTGTTTTTATTAATATATTATGATGGTAATGTGTAATACATGTAGGGAGATAATTGGTAATCATGGTGAGCGTTCTGTATGTTCAATTTGTGGGGAGGCTATACACCTGAGGTGTTCTGGTTGGTGACGGGATGACTCGGCCCATGGGACAACTCGGCTCGGACTGCTCGGCCCACTTTTGGACAACTCGGCCATGACGGCGAGACAGCTCGGCCCATTATTTGAGACAGCTCGGCCCCATGTTACGTAATTATTTCATAAATGTTTATACATATTTTAATAATGCATCACTTAGCTCCACTCCCACTAGTTCTGTATATTTTGATAGAACTAAACTTAAAGATGCCCTTAAATTCCTCCTTTTCAATACTTATGTTAGATTCGGGCCTTACATTTTCAAACAAATATTAGGAATTCCTATGGGTGGAAATGCTAGCCCTTTAATTGCAGACTTATTCTTGCTTGCTTTAGAATTTAAATATATAAAAGACTTAGTTGACAGTAGCAAGAAAAATAAAATCCCAGAAAAATTAGCACTTGCTAAATTGTTAAGTAATAATAGTAGATATATTGATGATATTCTCGTTTGCAATTTGTTAAATTTTAATCAAGTTGCTAAACTTATTTACCCTAATTCTATTCCCCTCACAATGTAACGTAAATTATAAAGTTGAAAATGTTCTTGATATAAATATAGAGATTGTTAATGAACAGTGCATACTTAAAGTATATCACAAAGTTGATGATTTTAATTTTAACGTAATAAACTTTCCTTTCCCTAGTAGTAATATCGATAGTAAAATAACTTATAATTGATTTTATTCCCAGTTAATAAGATTTTGTAAAATCTGCACTAAAGTAGATGACTTTTGGGCTAGAGCTAGGTTACTATACAGACTCTTAGTGGACATAGGTTTTGAGGCAATTAAATTGTTCCATAAATGTAATCTTTTTAGGGTCAATTATTGTGACTGTATTCTAAAATTTGACATCAATAAATTTAATCAAGCATTTTTAACTTGAAGTTTCTTGTATAACCTCTGCTTCCTTTTTGTCTGTATTTATTGTTTTTTGTCTGAAACAGTTTATCTTTTTCTTTTTCTTTTTCTATTATTGATATTAATATTGATGATTTTTTAAATGTATTGTTCTTGTTAAAAGAGTACTCTTTGTTTAAATCTGTTGTTACTTCATATTTTGCAATTATTTGTCTTTATATTATATGTATTCATTGTCGATAGTATCAATTGCTTACTTTTGCGATTTCCTTAGTTTATTTGTGCTATAAATGTAGGTTATTTGTAGGGTAGTTATTCATAGGGGTCACTTGAGGCATGCTATGCTTACAGGTACTTACCCGATAGCACTATCGTTAGTGAGTGCTGTACTGTATTGTATATATTATTTTGTAATAGTATAGATATCTTATCAATATTTGTATTTTGTACTATTGTTAATGTCTTGTCATGTTGCAAATTTGATTTTAAATAATATTTTGACATTTAACATGTAGTTTCTTTATTCATGCAGAGTTTAGTAATATTTGCCAGAACGTCCCGGACTTCCCAAACTTGACTACTTCCTTTAACGTGACGATAGTGCGTTGTTATATGTGCGATTAGTTTGCTTGGGAAACAGATTAACTTGCTCATGTAGTAATGTACACCCTATGTGGTGGATTGTGTTCTTTTATTTAATAATTTTCATTTTAGTAAGCGTTGTTTCCACATAGCGATTTTGATAATTTAATTTGACTTTATATTGTCCTTGTCCCAATGTTGGTTTGTTTAGTTTGCAAGTTTTACATTTTAATGCTATGGTTAGGTTAGGTTAGATAGGGACATAGTGATTCCAAAATTATCAATACGAGAAATAAAAGTTAATGAATTGTCAGTTGTTTGATGAAACGAAAAGATAGATACATAAATAGATAGGGACATAGTGATTCCAAAATGATCAATATAGCCATCTATATAGTTTTTATGTTGTCAAAGCCTATAAGGGTTGTGAAAGGCGAAGTTGTCTCGCAATTAACACTGCGCCGAGTTGTCTTGGCTTTACTGGGCCGAGCTGTCCCGTAGGCCGAGTAATCTAGCATTCGCTCTGGTTGGATGTGTGCGATGTGTAGACAGGATACCTTCCCATTTAACTTGGTATTAGATGGTGATACTGTATTTGCTGAAGAAAATGTCGCAATAAGTAACAGAAAATTATTATCAACACTTACTAACGTGGTGTTTGATCCATTAGAACCTAATCTATCTATCTATCTATTGCCTGACGCCGTGATCCCCGAAGGGGTGGACACGAACGAACCGCCCCCATGCACCTCTGTCCCCAGTCAGTCGACGCCCCTCCCCCCAACCAGCACCGCCTTCGTTCATGTACTTCCTCACTCCATCCTTCCACCTCATATTCGGTCTACCTCTCCCCCTCTGTCCCTCCACCTCGCTCTCGTACACCCTCTTAGTCATTCTCTCGCTTTCCATACGTTCCATATGGCCGAACCATCTCAAGTTGTTCCTTTTCACACTTTCCAGCACATCTACCTCCACACCACACCTCCTTCTTACTTCCTCATTAGTCTGTCTATCCCTCCATGTAACTCCGCACGCACTCCTTAAGTAATTCATTTCCACTGCTCTCACTCTTGGTCTGAGTCTCTCAACCAACGTCCATGCTTCGCTTCCGTAAGTCAGTGTCGGGATTACCACACTGTCATGCAAGGACTTCTTCACTTCCATACTGACCACCCTATTTCTTGTTACTGCTTTTAGCGTTCCTACAACCCTCTTCCCCTGTTGTACCCTCTCCCGCACCTCTTCATCCATAGTCCCATCTTTACTCAACACACTGCCCAGATACTTAAAAGAGTTGACGATCTAGAACCTAATGATATACATAATATGCCATTGTGTGATGTTGATCCTGATATGAACTATTATAATGATGTAATACAACAAAGCTTGAAATGTGAATATTATTTTGAAGACACGTTTAACCAACAATGTGGAGGGCATTCTGGTGATAATTTCTCTCTGGTGCATATGAATATACGCAGCGCTAAAAAAAAAACTTAGTAATTTTGAGTCTTATCTAAACAACCTTGATATTGATTTTGATGTAATTGGCATTACCGAAACTTGGTTTAATGAATTTATCGTTAACAGATACAACTTAAATACATACGAACATGAACATATTGTTAGGAGAGCGAAACGTGGTGGGGGAGTATCACTTTTTATTAGTAAACAAATAAAATACAATACAAGAGGTGATTTAAGTGTAATGAGTGATCATGTTGAGTCGTTGTTCATAGAGATAGACAAAATTGTGTTACTTATGACAAAAACATTATTGTAGGTATACAGACCTGATTCCAATATAGAGAATTTCTGCATTCATTATTTTAATGGTATTCTGGATGAACTTAATCATGAAAATAAATGTGTATATTTAATGGGGGATTATAATATGAATTTATTAAATACTCAGAGGCATAATCTAACATATGTTTTTTTATAGAAACTGTGTTCTCCTATTCATTTATGCCACTAATAAATAAACCAACACGAGTAACGTGTAACTCAGCAACACTTATAGATAACATACTATGTAATGATCTTCAGAGTAATCAGCCAGCCAATCAACATGCCTGCTGAGACTCCCAGTGCCACCACCAAGCTCACTGGCCACGTTAAGTGGTTTAATGCCAAAAAGGGCATTGGTTTCATCACCTACAGTGGAGGTCACATTTTTGTTCACTCCACTGGCATCTCCAAACCCAATCCTCTCCATCTTGTGCCCTCTCTTGCCACCAATGAGAGGGTATCATTCACCATCAAGAGGAGAAGGAGAGGAGATGAGGCCATTAATGTCATGGGCCCTGATGGAGATACATTGGGATACTGGGATACATTCCCCTTGTAAGCATTATTATTATTGGTTTGGGCCCCACCTCTGTTACCATTACTAGGAGTCACATTCTTAGTTGGGGGAGCATGTTTAGTTTGGCTTGCGTGGAGAGACGTTACAGGCTTTTGCGAGTGACTAGATTTATCAGATTTGTGATTGGAGAACTTATTATTATCATAGGGCTTTTTCCCATGAAATTTGTTGTTTAGTACATACGTATCAGCCATGTCTGCAGCTTCGGCAAGAGTTTCTACCTTTTTCCCTCTCAAATGATAGGCTACTGATGAATCTACCTTCCATAGGAAGTTCTCAAGCAAGATTAACTCTATCAGACCCTTAAACTCAGTGACATTCTTACTTGTTAGCCAGTTATTTAAAGCTTTGTTCATGGTCCTGGCAAACACTGTATGAGTTTCCTCAAATTTGTTGTGTGTCTTTCTGAAAGTCTGTTTATATGCTTCAGGCAGCAGTTTGTAGGTTTTAAGAATGGCTGCTTTGAGACGGTCATAGTCTTGCCGAACCTCAGACTCTACTGATATGCAAGTTTCCCGACCTTGTCCTGTCAACACCGTTTGCAACATAAATGGCCACCGATCCCTTGTCCACCCCATACCTGTAGCAACCTCCTCGAACAACACAAAAAAGTCCTGAACATTGTCCTCGGTGAACAGGGGAATTACACTGGTCATGGTTAATCCCGGAGGGGGAGCAAGCACATTGTTTTTTGACTCCGCTACTTGGGCCATGCGAAATTGATGATCTAGCTGAGCGTCTGCCTGGGCAGCATTTAATCTGGCTAATTCTAAATATTGCTCAGGGGTAAATCCCTGTGGCTAATTCTCACCAAACCGCATCTGTATCCCATTACCGAGTCCTCCACCAACCGTTCCGTCATGCTCTGCGCCCACACCCTCGTCTCCGTGAATCCCACCATTCGCTCCGTTAGGCTCACCACCCTCGTGAATTCCAAATAATTCTGACTTTATGATCTGTGCTATTTCAGGTTTTGTCATGTCCGAGACCGTTAGCTCAAAATACGAGACTAGTACTATTAACTCTGCCTTGGACAAGAGATCAATGTCATCGGCAACGGGTGACGATTCTATGAAAAGCTTAACATCTTCCTTATTTATAATTTCAGGCATGATTATGATATATATGAACTTAGTGAAACTTATACAAAACGAATCCTGGCAAGGTCGCCAGTTAATCTGTTACGTATCTTGACTTAGAAGTGGTTAACTAAATAAATAAAGATAGAACAGTTAATATGAATGTGTAGCAAAACAGCTGAAGGCCAATAGAACGTAAACTATTAAAGGTTGTTCTGTTGTTACTTGCTTTCCTTCAGTTGTTGGGACAGTTATCCTTTATACTCTGATACACTTCATTTATATTTAAACAGGAAACTATTTAAAGTTGCATTGGATGGTTAATAGGAAGTAGGCTATTAAATAAGAATATAAAAAGCTTGGTATGTAAGCAAGGGTTTTTAAGTCATTATATAATTATAGTAAAAAGCAATTAATCTTGATTATCAATAAAGTATTAAGATCTTTGTATATCATTAATTTAAGTTTGTTAACCCTTTAAAGATTGTTTTACTCTTTCTATTATCTCGGTATTCTCTTAATTTATTAATATTCTGTCTTTTATATTTTATCTTATTTATTCTTTTTACTGAAAGACATACCATAAATAAAAATGGTAAGGAAATATTATAAAGTCACATATAAAATGGAATTGTATTTATAAACGTAATTAAGGTATTTTACAATTAATCGAAATAATAATCAATGAAAGTTATGATAGATTTCAGGATCGTTTTGCATACGTTCTGATTTCACTAAAGTACAAATTAAAGTTTAGTAGGCTTAAGTAGACCATATAATGTATAGGACTTTTACAATGCCTATTACGATTGACAAATAGTTTTACATAAAGTTAGTTAAGTATTAAACTTCTAGAATGCTTAATTATTAATTATAAGAATGACAATAGCTTTACATCAAGTCAGTTAAGTAGTAACAGGTAAAGTAGTCAATATTCAATCACAAATCATCTCTGAATCAAACCTTAATTCTAATCACCAAAATTAAACAGTAATTCAAAATGTATATCTCTCCAATCCAACCTATATGATTTCTCCAATCACAAAATCCTAAATCAAAGGAGTGTATGTTTCTGACATACCTCTGGTTAATTAACAGTCACGAATAATCCCTAACTAACGAGTAAGAGGTCGCTCCCGGACGCTGCTGAACATATAATAACCCCTATTATACAAGCCTGTGAAGTCTGTCTCGTCTCCCCACCACACTGCTCGTTTCCCCAGCTAAAAAACTACTAGTTTGAACTATCAAATCTCAGGCTTATATATAATTTCCCGGACCAAGCTAATCCAATCAGAAGTCAGGAAACAGGTGCCGGAACCAATGATTTACAGGCTGCTGGTGTCGGCCATTCACAGACGAGAAGCAGGTGAACGAGGCAGCGCGAGTGGAGGGACAGTAGGGAGAAGGGGGGCTGGTTCTGCCTGGTCTCAAGCCCACCATCCAGTAGTTTCCCCCCCCCCCCCCCCATACTGTGGAATGTGAAGAATGTGTGTGGAATGTCACGTCCACACTAGCTTGGCTGCTTTCTCTCTCTCTATCTCTCTCTCGTCACGTAGGTGTAAAGTCGCGTTCAACAGGTTGGTCTGGTCACACGTCACATCTTGTTTATCTTCCAGATGTCACAATATATATATATATATATATATATATATATATATATATATATATATATATATATATATACCAAATGCTACAAAATAGTGTTACGCTGTCCTTATTATAGATAAATATTAAAATGGTTAAGATTCAATGTGATCATAAATGTAATTACATATACATTATATACTCCCAGGCGGACATGAACCACCAACAGTCAGGACGAGTGTCTATGCTTTAATCCACTGCGCACAAGTATCCTCTATCACGCTGTGGTATAGTGGATTTAAGTATGGGCAGTTGTTCTAAAAAACATTTAGTGTATATATATATATATATATATATATATATATATATATATGTATATATATATATATATATACAGGTATATATATATATATTTTTTTTCTATGTGAGTGAGGGAGGCAAAAGGCAGAACTGCCTATAGCCTCCCCCATAGTTGAAAGAGTGACAGGGCCAAAATCAAGGGACGTTTGAGCCAGAATATATACTATATATATATATATATATATATATATATTTTATTTTTTTTTATTTTTTTTTTTTTTTGTCGTACATAATATAGGTTTGATTCCCGAAGGTAAGTAGAGAAAACCTAATATTTAGTAGGGGCCCCGGAATCATTGACGATGTTGCCTATTAGTATAATAGTCTCCATTCAACACCCACGTTGGTCATTTGAATCAACCGCCGCGGGGAAGAAAATGAGTCATCTTCATCAGTGCAACGCTACATCTCTTATGGAATCGTCACAGATTGAGTACCCACTACAAAAAAACTTTCGTAAAAAATAAGAGAAAAAGGAGAAATTTTAATACTTTAACACTGTTATCAACAAGCTTCCCACACTCGGTGGATTTTCTTGTGTTGTGGCTTCTTACCGCCTCTCGCCAAGCTCAACAATTCGTCCTTCAATGATATATCAAGATAAAAACCTCAAAATATTAGCGAATAGGAAGGGGATGGCTGGAAGGGCCTTCATCGTCAATGATTCCGGGGCCCCTACTAAATATTAGGTTTTCTCTACTTCCCTTCGGGAATCAAACCTATAATTTTTAGTGGCCCCTTCATCATTGACGATGTTGCCTGAATTCCAAGACTGGAGGGGGACATTCGCAATATCGTATCCTCAATAACCGCCGGGTAAGTCATGAATCCTTATAACAGGAAAAGATATTCTATTGTTTGCAAACAATATAGAAAATATAAAATAAGAAAGAGTGTGAGCAGTGCGTTGCTTCAAAGAAGCCTGCTCGAACAACATATTCGTCTTACATGACGTCCTCCTACATGAGGTGTGAGTTGTAATTTGTGATACATAGAGCTAATGCAAAACTCATAATCACATTGACCATAAACCTGGGCTGAGCCCAGCTTGTCTCTTTGGTCCACCCATTAAGTCACTTCGACCAATAACATCACTTTTCTATCTAGTGAAACTAGCATAGCAACCTTAATTTTACATTAGAGTTATCTGCTCAACAGGTGGCGTTGTGTGTGTGTAAGTGTGAGAGTCAGAGTGTAGGGGGTGAGACAGTGAAGCACGGGAACGAGGTGGCTTCAGAGATGGGGTCGTTACGGGCCATGAGTGAGCACCGTGCCTCATGTGAAGGCAAGATGGCAGGTGTTCGTTGTACTCTACGTGCTTCACATGTCTTGCACTAGCTTTAGGGATTATTAGTCATAGTCACATGGAGTCATAATTATTATCATTGGGTGCTTCTAATTATTGAGTTGTTCTTTGTTACTATTTAATGCTAGACAGTGGAGGGTATCTTTAGTCGTTGTCTGAGTTATGTACATGGCAAGTCAGAGCCTGTACGACTTCGACGGAGCTAGGTGCCTGTAACCCTTGTGCATATTTTTCCTTTGCGAGTGTAGCAGTATACAAGCGAAGGGCTTTTGCCTACACTTACTTGTAGGCTTGCTACCTCATTTTGTTGACCTTTGTGGAGTGCCCGGGTAAGACCAGATACTTGAGATCTGGACTCACCAAGAGAGCCTCCTAGTCACTTAACGTAACATAAGGGAAATCTGTTCAAGGGGAGACAGTAGGCTACGAGCATGCTTGCGCTCTGCCTAGCCTCCTGGTACCTTTTATGCCGCTGCTAGACTTTATTAGTAATAAAGACAGCATTGTGTTTATTAACTTTAACTGTGTATGCTTTAGGAATTATTCACATATTCTTTTTGCCTAGGTTGATGCTTGGTGCACAACCCAGTATGGCTGTTACTTTGGCTAAGGAAGTACTGTTTTGAGTGGCTATTATTAGTGCTGTCACAGAGTTGTTGCACTCCCTTGTTTTATATATATGTATCCTACTTATTGGTGTATTTAAGATACACGCTTTGGTGTCCTGCCCCTGCATTATTTCTGTTCTATATTTGACGAGCATCTTAGAGCATCAGACGTTTTCAGAAGATTCCATATCTGTTTGCTGTAGGACTAGACTTCCAGTGTTTTCATAGAGCATTGAAGAGTTTAGTGTTGACTACAGACTCACACTAAAGTTAACGTAAGCATATACTCCTTTATTAAATCTTGTTATAGTTTATGCATTGTTATTACTTGAGAGCATTTTATTAACGTAAAGTACTCCTGTTGTGAGTAGGCTTTGCCGTCACCGGAAAGCCTTTGTAGAAGTGCACTAAACCCAGTTAATTGATACCCCGTTATCCAGTAGATTAACTCTGGAGGGTTTAAGTGTTTTGTTCACCGGCGTAATAGTTCGAGGGTTTGGAATTAGCGTACCGTTGTTACAGATATAGCCTATCTTCTAGTCCATTATTAAGTGCCCTTGTTTATTTCGTAGTGCCGGTCGTAACAAATGGCGACCTTAGACCAGTATATCCTTGTTTATTTCGTAGTGCCGGTCGTAACAAATGGCGACCTTAGACCAGTATATAGTGAACTGAATATTGCATTTTTTTTTTTGAGAAATCTTATTGCCATTTGGGGTTGAATTTATTTCTCGCAGTGTTGGCAGTGGACATTGTTTTGAGGATATATAGAACTTGTTGGAGTTTATTGGTGACCTAGTATTGCACTCAAGAACATCTAATATTTTTGTGAATAAAGCTACGCGAGAGTTTGGCTACTTTTGTCTTGACTTGAGAATTTTGTTGTTGACTCCATCATGTCACTGGACGGGTCTAAGCATAGTGAGGGCACAGTGCGAGAGACAGGCGAGGAGGTGGAGAAGGTGGAGTTGTTAAACGGCGTTCGGGTGGTGAACAGTGAGGAGGATGCTCGATTTTTTTTTTGGAGGAGCCTGTGTCGGCAGACCGGGTGTCGGGGCTGGGCCGGTATGGACTGCAGTGTGTAGCCACGGTCTTAGGGGTTTCCGGTACTAGCGGTTTGTTGAGAGGTGAGCTGGTTGCCTGTGTGCTCGGTGGGGTGCATGGGGCTTTGGGTGAAGCGGGAGCTGGGGCACCTTCGTCCCAGCCCCCATTCCACTCGACTCCTATCATGGCGCCCCTCGGGTTCCGGAGCCGGGTACGTTCCCGCAGGCCGATGCCCGCTGGCGGTTGGGTATGCCTCTAGGTGATTCACGGGGTGGGTCCCCAATAGTAGCACCCCCTCCTCAGGGTTTGTCTTCCGAGATGTTTCAGCTCGAGCTCGCCAAACTTCAGCAGCAGGAGCGACAGGCTAAGCATGAGGCTGAGCTCGAGCAGCGAAAGCATGAGGCTGAGCTCGAGCAGCGAAAGCATGAGTCTAAGCTCAAGTATAAGTATGAGTCTGCAAGGTATTGTGCCGATATTGACCTAGAGAAAACGCGTGTAGAGGTGACGAGGAACCGGGTCGCCCAGGGGGGTCGACCCCATGACCAGTCCCTGTCGCATCTACTAAAGTTGGTTCCAGTGTTTGATGAGTTAGGAGTTACCGAATTTTTTCTCCGGTTCGAGAAAAAGTGCCAGGAGCACCAATGGCCCGAGGAGAAGTGGCCAGCCCTTGTTTCGTCACGATTGATGGGGAAAGCACTCAAGGCGTACGATGCTTTGCCCCTAGATTCCTGTGTGAATTACGAGGCGTTGAAAGAGGCTGTCCTGAGGGCGTATGAGTTGCAGCCAGAGACCTATAGGCAGAAATTTAGGGCTGTTCCCAAGAGAAAGGAGAGTACTTTCCAGGAACACGCTAGAGAGCTGAGAGATGCATTTGAGAATTGGTTAAGATCGGAGAAGGCAACTACTTTTGATGCAGTGAAGCAATTAGTGTTGTTAGAGCAATTTTTTAAATGTACTGGCAGTGACTTGAATCTTAACCTGAAAGAAAAGCAACCAAAAAGTCTGCAGGAGGCGGCTGAGCTGGCTGACCTCAGGTTGTCATTGATTCTTGGGTGCGGGTCTGCACAGAGAGCTGAGGCAGGTAAACCCCGTACCACTCCACCCCCCCCCGAATTAATGACACAAATAATTATCCATTTAAGAGTACTGTTGCCAATTATGATCCCAAGTCGAAACCCTTCCCGATAAAGAAAGGCCAGGGCCCTTACCCACCTCAGGGGAAGTCCAAGAGTGAAGTGGAATGTTTCAAGTGTCATAAGAAGGGGCATATTGCGCGCTCATGTCCGAGCGCACCGCCTACAGCAGTGGTGTCACTATTGAGCAACATTGGCATGTCTTTGAGGTCTTCCGCGTTTGCCCGGGGTAAACAGTCGGTTGCGAAGTCACCGCCGGTGCAGAAGCAGCAGGAGGGCTCGTCACCCGTCCGAGATGTTTTTTGTGGTCATAGGGGGCACGGCACTGTGAGGTGGGCTGGTGTGGAGCATAGGCTTGAGTTGCTGCCTGATACGGGCGCTTCCCAGACACTTGTTAAGAATTTCACTGGCAAGCCTATTAACGCGGCTCGGGTTGTGGTGGTTCAAGACATCAATGCTACGCGGTCTTACCCGCTGGTCAGAGTAGAGCTTGAGGTGGACGGTGTGACACGAGAGTTGGATGTGGGGGTTGTGGAGAAGTTGCCAGTTGAGGGGGTCGACCTCCTTCTCGGTAACGACTTTGCGGTGCTCACTTCCGAGGTTCCACCCTTAGTCGTTGCCGAGAGGGCGGCCGACACGAGTAGGGAGGGGCAAGAGTGGCTCGAGAGGTGCCAGATGACGCAGATGGCGTGTGCTGTCACCAGGTCTCAGTCCGCTCAGGTGTCACAGCCTAATACCCAAGTTTTAGACCAGCGGAGGAAGGGTCGGAAGGAGAAAGTCAAGGCTGGTCGGGTTGAGAGTTTGGATCCAGCGACACTCCTTGGTGACTCGGTACTTGCACCCATTATGAGGTCCGGAGTGGCCCCAGAACCTGTCCCCCCTAGTGACATGGTAGGGCGTGTTAGCATTCCGCGACAGAAATGTTCCCAGGCGAAGCAGGCAAGGCTGGAGCAGCCCAGTATCGGGGGTGGCCACAAGTTGCTTCAGGAGCATTTAGATAGGTTGGCACCCTCGGATATATGTCGGTTGCAAGTAGAAGATCCTGGGCTTGAGAGTTGTGGGACCGGGGCTATAGAACTCGACGAGGACGGGGATGCAAAGCCGGGAGATTTTTTTCATGTTGGGGGAATCCTGTACTGCCGTTTTTTGGATCTCAGACGTAGTTGGGATGGTGGGGCAAGAGTGGTTGACCAGTTGGTGGTCCCTGAGAAGTGTCGTGATAGCCTGTTGCGGTTGGCGCACGATGTTCCGTTGGCAGGTCACTTGGGTGTGAGTAAAACGTTGGCCTCGTTATCTAGGTTGTTCTGGTGGCCAGGTATTAAAGCCCAAGTTTCGGCCTGGGTGGCGATGTGTGGTACCTGCCAGAGGGTGGGAAAGCCGAAGCAGAGTATACCTAAGGCTCCGTTGCACCCAGTGCCTGCTATTGGTCCTCCCTTCAGCAAGATTATCATCGACATGGTAGTCCCTCTGCCTTGCACTAGTGCAGGTAACAGGTTTTTGCTAACCCTCATGGACGTCTCCACTCGCTACCCTGATGCATACCCTATGAGAAATGGCAAGTCTAAAACTGTTGTGCGAAACTTGCTGTTGTATTGCTCGAGATACGGGTACCCGCAAGGAATTCAGTCGGACCAAGGGTCAAATTTCACGTCCACACTCTTTATACAGACCATGCAGCAGCATGGGATCAATACGGTTGTCTCTTCAGCTTATCACCCAGAGAGTCAAGGGGTGTTGGAAAGATGGCACTCTACTTTGAAAAACATGTTGCGGTGCTACTGTATGGAGAATGGCAATGATTGGGACCTGGGGCTACCGTACGTTTTATTTGCGGCACGAGAGGTACCTGGGGAGAGCCTTGGGTTTAGCCCCAACGAGTTAGTTTTCGGGCATCAGGTTAGAGGTCCTCTGAGCATGGTAAGAGAGATCTGGGAAGGGACTGTGCTGCCATGTTCTCTAATTAAGTATGTCCTCGAGAGTAGGGACAGGATGCTGAAAAGCCTGGAGTTGCCAGGGGGAAATTTGGTGGGTAATCAGGCCTTGATGAAGGATCGGTATGACAAAAAGGCAAAGCTCCGGGAGTTTGTGGTAGAACAGGAGGTTTTGGTCTTATTGCCCTTAGTTGGCCATCCCCTGTCTGCCAAGTTTGTCGGTCCTTACAAGGTCGTGAGGAAGTTATCTGACCTAGATTACCTTGTGGCTACTCCGGATAGGTGAAAGAAAAATCAGCTCTGTCATGTGAACCTGTTAAAAGACTTCGTGAGACGCCCGCCTGAGCAGCCTACTGTTCCTGTGTTGGTCTGCAGCGGCCAAGGTGGAGAAGGAGAGGGGGACAGTGAGGCCCAGGTGGAGGAAAGTTGGGATTGTCATGTCTCGGCGGATCAGTGGGCGGGGAACACGAACCAGGTGGCTGTGGAAGCGCTTGAGCACCTGCCTGAGCAACAGCGTGCAGCGATCCAGCACCTGTTCAGTTTATACCCCACTGTTTTTGCCGAGCACCCAGGCCTCACAACTCATGCAGTGCACGATGTAGACGTTGGAGACCACCCCCCTTTTAAATCAGTGCCCTATCGTGTACCTCCCATTAAACTTCCGGCTCTCCGAGCGGAATTAGGCTACATGTTGGAGAAGGGGCTGATAGAAAAAGGGGCGGTTAGGTGGACATCTCCCGTACCTCTGCAGCCTGAACCAGATGGCAAGGTCAGGTTTTGCATTGACTTCAGGCGGTTGAACGGCTTAACCCCCACCAATGCTTACCCTCTTCCCCGCGTAGATGACAGTGTTGACAAGATCGGGTGTGCACGTTACCTCTCCAAGGTGGATCTTGTCAAAGGTTACTGGCAGGTGCCGTTGTCTGAGCGGGCGAAGCAGGTATGTGGGTTTGTGGTGGATGGGAACACTTACCATTGCAACGTTATGCCCTATGGGCTGAAGAATGCACCTGCAACTTTCCAATGCCTGATGAACGAGTTAGTGGCGGAGATCCCTAACTGCACCGTTTATCTAGATGATGTAATAATCTACGATAATGACTTTGAAAGCCATTGCGAGCACATCGGGGCATTGTTCAGGAAGCTGAGTGAGGCTCATTTGGTGGTCAATCTGGGCAAATGTGACTTTGTTCGGGCAACTGTGCAGTATTTAGGGTTTGTGGTAGGGTTAGGCCAGGTGTGCCCCCATCAAGCCAAAATACAGGCTATTAACCAGTTCCCCAGGCCGAGCACCAAAAGACAAATCATGAGGTTCTTGGGCATGATTGGGTATTACCGCAGATTCATCCGCGGATACTCCTCGGTGTTGGCTCCTCTGACTGATTTACTTGCAAAGACGAAAAAGTTTGGGTGGGCACCTGAGTGTGAGAAAGCATTCTCACTGGTGAAGCATCTTTTGTGCACTCACCCCATACTCAGGGCCCCAGACTTCTCAAGATCTTTTCAGCTAGCGACAGATGCTAGCGGTGTAGGGGCTGGTGCCGTCTTGTTGCAAACAGACACAGAAGGTGTGGAACACCCAGTAAGTTTCTTTTCCAAGAAGTTCAACTCAGCACAAAAGAACTATTCGGTGGTAGAGAAGGAGCTTCTGGCCATTGTGCTGGCGCTCAGGCACTTTGAGGTGCATGTTCCCGCTTTTGGCCCAGTCGTGGTGATTTACACTGACCACCACCCTTTGAAGTTTTTGAATCAGTTCCACAACCGGAATATGAGGCTAACCAGGTGGTCCTTAATGTTGCAGGAGTATAACCTTGACATTCGCCATATTGCCGGTTGTGACAATGTGATAGCTGACTGTTTGTCCAAGGTGGACGACCCAGGGTAGATCACCACAGGTGTGTTGGGTTGAGTGGAAAAAAATTAGGCTTGCCCCTGTAGTGCAAAGCCGCAAAAAACACTATTAAAAATAATACAAAAACCTCACATAAAAACTCTTTCTTTTGATAGTATATAAGTACAGTATGTTACAGCAAGAATCTAAGACATTCTGAGTTTCTGTCTTAGTAGGCTTGTTGAAGCTTGCTCGTTGAGCAGCGTAATATTGTTAAGTGATACTATTATTTTGGGGAAGTGTTGTGTAGATTTTTGTTATGTAATGAAGTGTTTTATGTTGTGATTGTGCCTTGTTTTCACAATGTTACGTCCTGGGATATATAAACACTGGGCTCTTTCTATTGGACTAGGTATGCGGCAACAAGCAACAACGGAAAACGCTAGATCCAACCCTTATCTATAAACCCAGGCAACAAACCACCCTAAACCGTCAAGAGTCCTGCCTGGACAACGAGGTATCCTATGACTCGGTTACAGGGTGCACGCACTATAGACTGCTGATAGTCAAGCAGGCTATATAAAAGATCACACAATTAAGTTGACTTAAAGCTTCAAGGAAAATATAGATTACGGAATTAAATTGCAGAAACAATTTAATAACAAACTAGAAGAAAGTACATTTAACGTTACGTTAATTAATACAACTAATCACCCCTGCGTGAAAGAAGGTGAAAGCAAACAGTCCTCAAAACATCGTACAGGTAGATAAGATGCGGGTTTCTAAACTGCATGTGGCTACTGTAGGATCTGATGCTTAGCAAAGAAAGTACGTTACGGATTTAGAGAACTCTTAACTCATAAGCAGGAATAAATACTAGTGATAGGACCTACAGTATATAATGGCATAGGTATAATTAAATAAAGGCAGCAACTCGCAACATAACCACATACAGGTGTGCTTCTCACTCTTAGTCAGGCAAGCCTGCTCGGACAGAGTCTCTAAGCCACACCCTGACTCACAATGCTCACAAAAACGGTAAACTGTGGCACAATAACAAGCATACAGAGATAATAAACCCCTAGCTGTTAATCTGCCAGGTGGCAGAGGTCTAGCCGGAAGGATATAGGCTTCGGATACCCGGGCTGAGCCACCTGCTCTAGCCTAGGGACGTTCCCAAGTCTGTGCGCCAAATTACTCTAATTGAAAGGGTGCTCTCTTGAGAGACTCTGATCGCAAGAGTATCTGACTCTCTCCTGGCGACCCTAAAACAAAAGCAAGACGTGCTAGCGCAGTGCTGAGTGGACTAGGCAAGGGCCCTCACACAACACAACACTAGACACACAGGGACACAGACAAGAAAATGCCCCCAGACTCCCACGGGTATCCTAGTAAAGTCGTGCGGGTCCACAGGATTCGCACCAGCAGACTTTACTTAAACGATCGCAAAACGCCTCCCCTCCGGTCTAGCCCCTGCTAACCTGACACAAGAACACACTAGCAAGCATGAAACTACCAAATATGAGCCAACAAAAAAGCTTCCTAGGTCTCATTAACAATTACATCTCTGCATAAGGTCCAAAATCCTATCTAGTTATCTGAGAGCTCGTCGTTAATACAATAATAGATATAAGGTCTATCAAGGGGATGGGATAATTAAATTGATTGGTGAAGTAGTGGAAGGAAGGTATACAAAGTAAGAGAGAAAGTTTCTAAGTGGGGTTGAGAGGGATAGATATCAAGGGGGTCCGAAGGGTACGACAGTGAGGTGAGCTCTGAGTCTTGAATCTGTCTGTACCCCGCCCTAGGCATGCAGAATACATCCCATGCTTGGCAACACTCAACACAGTTGCCGGGTCAAAATCCTCTACCCCGTGCCTGAGTCGAAACTAAGCCTAACGTTGCAATCAAATGCATATGGCAACGCTTCAGGCTCGTCCCAAGCTGGCAAGCGAAGCAACGTCCCAAGCCGGTCTCTCTCTCCCGCTCATCTCCTCCCGCCCTCACTAGACTTACATCTTATATATTATAATGAAACAATCAACTATCGAGAATAAAATATACTAAGATGCGTTGGTTAAGAATAAGGGCAGCTACAAGCTGTGAAACAACATAAGAATATCCCAGACATTAGTTGTCGTAGGATATATACTAAGGAAAAGCCTGCCGGCCGGCTGCCGCCAGCCGGTTTCTAAACGGCTGGGCACCCGAGGCGCGCGCATGCCCGCACGTGGCTACTATGCAGAAGCGTCACACCTCCCCCAAGATATAAGACCCTTGACTAAGTTCTTCATATCTTAACAGAAAGCTTCTCATAGTACCACACACTGTTGCGACACAAGGCACTATATATAAAAAAAATAAAGACTGTTGCGCTCCACCGAGCAAGTTCAACTAACTTAGCGACAATAAGCGAAAACATTCAACTTAGATACTGCTACAACATCTTATACAAAATTCTACACGTTATAAAAAATAAAGAGTTTTTATAAGGTTTTTGCTTTTTTTAATTTGTTTTTTCGGCTGAACTACAGTGACAGCCTATTTTCCTCCACACTCAACCCTCAATCCTGTGGCAGTCTAACCAACATCATCCACCCTTGATAGACAATCCGCTATCACGTTATCAGAACCGGCAATATAGCGTATGTCCAGATTATACTCCTGAAGCATGAGTGACCACCTGGTCAGCCTCATATTCCGGTTATGAAACTGATTCAAGAATTTCAGAGGGTGATGATCGGTATAAACCACTACGACTGGTCCGAAAGCAGGAACATATACATCGAAGTGCCTGAGCGCCAGCACTATCGCCAGGAGTTCTTTTTCAATTACAGAGTAATTCCTTTGTGCACTATTGAATTTTGTACTGTAAAAACTCACTGGATGTTCGATACCTTCATCATCTGTCTGTAACAAGACAGCCCCAGCCCCTACGCCACTGGCATCAGTCGCCAGCTGAAAAGGTCTGCTGAAGTCCGGGGCCCTGAGTATGGGGTGGGTACATAACAGGTGTTTCACCAAGGAAAACGCCTCTGCACACTCAGGAGACCACCGGAACTTCTTGTCCTTAGATAATAAGTCAGTTAAAGGTGCAAGTACAGTCGAATAGCCTTTGATGAAGCGACGATAATAGCCTATCATACCTAGAAACCGCATGATTTGTTTCTTAGTCGTAGGCTGGGGAAACTGATCGATGGCTTTGATCTTTGTCTGTGAAGGGCACACCTGACCCATCCCCACCTCGAACCCCAGGTACAAAACTGTGGCTTTGACAAAATCGCACTTACCCAGGTTTACCACCAAACCTGCTTCATTCAGTTTATTAAAAAGCTGTCCGATGTGAGCACAGTGACTGTTAAAATCATCGTCGTATATTATGACATCATCTAGGTACACCGTACAGTTGGGAATGTCGGCTACAATGTCGTTCATTAATTTCTGAAACGTTGCAGGGGCATTTTTCAGCCCGTATGGCATAACATGGCAACGATATGTGGCACCGTCCACCACAAACCCACACACCTCTCGCGCTCGCTCAGACAAGGGCACTTGCCAATAACCCTTAACAAGGTCTATCTTAGTGAGGAACTTGGCTTTTCCTATCTTATCCACACTGTCGTCCACACGAGGGAGAGGGTAGGCATTTGTGGGGGTTAAACCATTCAACCTGCGGAAATCTATACAAAACCGCACCTTGCCATCTGGTTTGGGCTGCAGTGTGACTGGGGAAGTCCACCTTACTGCACCCTCAGAAATCAGCCCACGTTTCAGCATATAATCCAGCTCTTCCCTAAGTGCTGGTAATTTAATAGGGGGAACACGGTATGGCACTGATTTAAAGGGCGGGTGGTCCCCAACATCGACATCGTGCACCGCTTGAGTAGTGAGGCCAGGATGCTCCGCGAAAACAGCTGGGTTTGAATCAAACAAGTGCTGCACAGCTACACGCTGTTGCTCAGGCAGGTGCAATATCAACTCGTGAGCCACTTGTCTAGAATTCCCCGCCCACTGATCCGCGGAAGCATGACAATCCCAATTATCCTCCCCCGCAGCTTGACTGTCCCTTCCTCCTTCTCCACCACGATCGCTGCAGATCAACACCGGGACAGTGAGAGGCTCGGAGGGGCGCCTCACATACTCTTTCATCAGATTTACATGGCAAAGTTGGTTCTTTTTCTTACGATCAGGAGTAGCTACTAAATAGTCGAGATCAGAAACCTTCCTTACAACCCGATACGGACCAGAATACTTGGCAGACAAGGGGTGTCCCACCAGAGGCAGTAGTATCAGTACCTCCTGATGTACTTCAAACTCCCTCAGCTTCACCTTCTGGTCGTATCTGTCCTTCATCTGAGCTTGTGAACTCTTAAGGTTCCGACCTGCTACCTCCAAGCTCTTTAGCATTCTCTCACGGCTTTCAACAACATACTTTAGAAGCGAGCATGGCTTTGTGACTCCCTCCCAGATCTCCTTGACTATGTGGAGGGGCCCCCTGACCCTGTGTCCAAAAACCAACTCGTTCGGGCTAAATCCCAAGCTCTCCCCAGGTACTTCTCTCGCAGCAAATAAAACGTATGGGAGACCTAGATCCCAGTCCTTCCCATTTTCCATGCAATAACACCGCAACATACTCTTGAGAGTCGAGTGCCACCTTTCCAAAAACTCCCTGACTCACGGGATGGTAGGCCGATGACACCACAGACACTATCCCATGTTGCTGTATGGTCTGCTTAAACAGAGCAGAAGTAAAATTGGATCCCTGATCAGACTGGATCTCCTGAGGGTAGCCATAACGAGAGAAATAGACAAGTAGGTTTTTGACAACAGTCTTAGCCATCCCGTTGCGCATGGGGTAAGCATCTGGATACCGTGTTGCTACATCCATTACAGTTAGTAAAATTTATTGCCGGCACTAGTGGGGGGCAATGGGCCAACCATATCGATAACTACTTTGCTGAAGGGCGGCCCAATGACAGGGATGGGTTGTAACGGGGATCTCGGGATGACCTGATTGGGTTTCCCAACAACTTGACAAGTGTGACACTGCGACACCCATGACACGACACTCGCCTTTAACCCAGGCCACCAGAAAAGCTTGCTCAGAGCTGCCTCCGTCTTACGTGCCCCCAGGTGCCCTGCCAAAGGCACATCATGAGCTAATCTCAATAAGCTCTCACGGCACACCCTCGGTACTACTAACTGGTCCACTAATCCTGACCCGCCATCCCACTTTTTCTTGGGATCCTGATGTCTCCGATACAAGATCCCTCGGACAAGAAAAAATCACCAGGCTGCACATCCCCATCGCTCTCCAGTTCGACAGCACCATTACCACACGCCCTGACTTCAGGATCTTCCAGCTGCAAGGAACATATATCAGCAGGTGCGAGATTATCCAAGTTCATCTTAAATAATTTATTTCCACCTCCAATGTCCTGCTGAGCCATCCTTTCCTCACGCTGCGCATAACGATGCTGTCGCAGAGTCTCTTCCTGCCCTGCACCTGCACTAGCGGTGACAGGCCCCGGGGCCTCTCCAGACTCTAACATAGGTGCCAATAATGAGTCACCAAGAAACACTGCCGGCTCAAATCTCTCTAATTGACCAACACTTCCCGTTTTCTTGTGACCTTTCCTCCGCGGTTTGATAGAATGAGGTGGTGGCTGCAAGGCTCCGGATGTCTGAGAACGCCTCACAACACACGCCATGGTCTGTACGCTACACTTCTCAACCCACTCCTGTTCCTCCCTACTAACGTCGGCCGCCTTCTCGGCAACGACCTAGGGTGAAACCTTAGAAGCAGGCACCGCAAAGTCGTTGCCGAGGAGGAGGTCGACGCCCCCAACAGGCAAGTTCTCTACAATTCCTACATCCAGCTCCTTCACCACACCACCCACCTCCAGCTCCATCCGCACCAGCGGGTAGGACTTCGTAGCATTGATCCCCTGAACTACCACCACCCGAGCAGCGTTAATCGGTCTACCAGTAAAGTTCTTTAACAAGGTCTGAGAAGCCCCCGTATCACGCAATAGCTTAACTCCTCGCCTTTCGCCAGCCCACCTCACAAAACCATGCCCTCTATGACCCCCAAAGACGTCGCGGACAGGGTTCGAGCCTTCCGGACTCTTGAACACAGGCTGTGTCCCACCCTCTGACGAACTACCCTTGGCAAACTCAGAAGATATAGGCGACACCCCTATGCTGCGGGCCAATGACACAACCTTGTTTGGTGGCTTGTTCGGACAAGCATTTGCAAAGTGACCCTCCTTGTGACATGCAAAGCACTCTTTACTCTTTGGTTTCCCTTGGGAGTGGGAGGTACCATTAGACTTCTTATACGGGACGGTATTTGGTTTATGTTCAGTTTTATTGTCAGTGCTAGATGGTTTTGTGTATTTATGTGTATCAAAATTCTTGGGAGGGGGAGGGGTACGATCATTTGCACCCGACTCACTCCTAGCTGCTGCTCCGCACCCTCGAATTAATGACAGTCGGCGGTCAGCCATTTCTGCTGCCTCCTGGAGAGTTCTAGGATTTTTTTTCCTTTATATTTAATGTTAAGTCCCCGCCTGTGCACTTAAAGAACTGCTCCAAGAGAACCAGCTCAGTCAACTCCTCAAAAGTAGCTGCCCTCTCAGAACGCAGCCAATGTCGTAGTGCATCAGACAAGTCCCGGGCGTGTTCTAGGAAGATACTATCCTTGCCCTTAGTAACACCCCGAAACTTCAAGCGGTAAGTTTCTGGTTGTAACTGATAGGCCTGTAGCACAGCCTTCTTTAGCTCATCATAAACTACACAGGACTCTAAAGGTAGTACATCATACGCTTTTAGCCCCTTTCCTAGGAGTCTTGATGAAACTAATGCTACCCACTTTTCCTGAGGCCACTGGTGTTCCTGACACTTCTTCTCAAATCGCATAAAAAACTCAGCCACACCTAATTCATCGAACACAGGAACTAGTTTAAGCAGGTGCGACAATGATTGGTCCCGATGTCTGTTACCTCCCCCAATATTTCGCCCTGTTACCTCCACTCGAGATCTCTCCAGCTCCCTGTCAGCCCGATACCTAGTAGACTCTGCCTGCAGTTCAGCCTCTCGTATAGCTATTCTCTCTGCAGCCTCAGCCTGCACACTAGCCTGTCTCTCGGCAGCCTCAACCTGAGCTCTAGCAGCCTCAACCTGAGCTCTACCAACCTCAACCTTGGCCATCTCAAGCCGAAACAACAAATCTGGAGTAAACCCTTGAGGAGGGGAAGGTGCATTTAAGGGAGAGGGTCCCTGTGATTGAATTCCACGCTGCCATTGACCATCAACTTGGGGATATGTACTAAATTCAGGCATCCTGACGTTTGATATGGGGGTAGAGTGGAGGGGGGGGCTGGGGACCGGGGCCCCCAGTCGCCTCTCCACTCAGGTCTCTCCCTTCTAAACCCAATATCAAAGTCCTCAGCTGATTTGTCCTCATGCCACTTAAACCCTGGTGACCCTGAAGACCTGCCACACACTTTAAGCCATACTTATTCAGCTTCAACACCCTGGCAGCGGTAAGGGGCACCTCTAAAAATCTTCTAGCACCCTCCTCGCTATCGACTAGCCACTCCACAGGTCTTTCTCCCTCCGAGCCCTATCGTGACCTGACCCATCACTGTGTTCTGTTGTATTAGACATGTTTGTGTACTGCAGTAATTATCACGGTTATAGAATGTGCCTTATCTCCTATGCAAGTATGTATATACTAATGTTATTTAAAGTCTTTAATGTGTTATATTGGTTGCTCCAAAAACAAAATATGTCCACTGTATTCCTCTAATCATAAGGAATCTCAAAACAAATGACCACTATATTCCTCTGTTCAGTAAATCCTATGCAAGGTCGCCATTTGTTACGTCCTGGGATATATAAATAGTGGGCTCTTTCTATTGGACTAGGTATTCGGCAACAAGCAACAACGGAAAACGCTAGATCCAACCCTTATCTATAAACCCAGGCAACAAACCACCCTAAACCGTCAAGAGTCCTGTCTGGACAACGAGGTATCCTATGACTCGGTTACAGGGTGCACGCACTATAGACTGCTGATAGTCAAGCAGGCTATATAAAAGATCACACAATTAAGTTGACTTAAAGCTTCAAGGAAAAGATAGATTACGGAAATAAATTACAGAAACAATTTAATAACAAACTAGAAGAAAGTACATTTAACGTTACGTTAATTAATACAACTAATCACCCCTGTGTGAAAGAAGGTGAAAGCAAACAGTCCTCTAAACATCGTACTGGTAGACAAGATGCGGGTTTCTAAACTGCATGTGGCTACTGTAGGATCTGATGCTTAGCAAAGAAAGTACGTTACGGATTTAGAGAACTCTTAACTCATAAGCAGGAATAAATACTAGTGATAGGACCTACAGTGTATAATGGCATAGGTATAATTAAATAAAGGCAGCAACTCGCAACATAACCACATACAGGTGTGCTTCTCACTCTTAGTCAGGCAAGCCTGCTCGGACAGAGTCTCTAAGCCACACCCTGACTCACAATGCTCACAAAAACGGTAAACTGTGGCACAATAACAAGCATACAGAGATAATAAACCCCTAGCTGTTAATCTGCCAGGTGGCAGAGGTCTAGCCGGAAGGATATAGGCTTCGGATACCCGGGCTGAGCCACCTGCTCTAGCCTAGGGACGTTCCCAAGTCTGTGCGCCAAATTACTCTAATTGAAAGGGTGCTCTCTTGAGAGACTCAGATCGCAAGTATCTGACTCTCTCCTGGCGACCCTAAAACAAAAGCAAGACGTGCTAGCGCAGTGCTGAGTGGACTAGGCAAGGGCCCTCACTCAACACAACAATAGACACACAGGGACACAGACAAGAAAATGCCCCCAGACACCCACGGGTATGCTAGTAAAGTCGTGCGGGTCCACAGGACTCGCACCAGCAGACTTTACTTAAAGGATCGCAAAAAGCCTCCCCTTCGGTCTAGCCCCTGCTAACCTGACACAAGAACACACTAGCAAGCATGAAACCACCAAATATGAGACAACAAAAAAGCTTCCTAGGTCTCATTAACAATTACATCTCTGCATAAGGCCCAAAATCCTATCTAGTTATCTGAGAGCTCGTCGTTAATACAATAATAGATATAAGGTCTATCAAGGGGATGGGATAATTAAATAGATTGGTGAAGTAGTGGAAGGAAGGTATACAAAGTAAGAGAGAAAGTTTCTAAGTGGGGTTGAGAGGGATAGATATCAAGGGGGTCCGAAGGGTACGACAGTGAGGTGAGCTCTGAGTCTTGAATCTGTCTGGACCCCGCCCTAGGCATGTAGAATACATCCCATGCTTGGCAACACTCAACACAGTTGCCGGGTCAAAATCCTCTACCCCGTGCCTGAGTCGAAACTAAGCCTAACGTTGCAATCAAATGCATATGGCAACGCTTCAGGCTCGTCCCAAGCTGGCAAGCGAAGCAACGTCCCAAGCCGGTCTCTCTCTCCCGCTTGTCTCCTCCCGCCCTCACTAGACTTACATCTTATATATTATAATGAAACAATCAACTATCGAGAATAAAATATACTAAGATGCGTTGGTTAAGAATAAGGGCAGCTACAAGCTGTGAAACAACATAAGAATATTCCAGACATTAGTTACGTTGTCGTAGGATATATACTAAGGAAAAGCCTGCCGGCCGGCTGCCGCCAGACGGTTTCTAAACGGCTGGGCAGCCGGCGCGCGCGCATGCCCGCACGTGGCTACTATGCAGAAGCGTCACAACAACTTGGGGGAGTAGCTGGGTGAGGCGGGGTTTATGAGCATTCTGTCTGGTCAGATGTGGCGTTTACCTGAGGTTAAAACGTCCCACATCTTGGGCGGGGTGTTACGTTGACCAGCTTGCCAGAATGTGCTCGTACTCGCTAGCGCTCGCCAGGGCAGTAAAATGGGCTATAATAATCGTAGAACGATGTTCTTTCTTTCTTAGTATTCATGTTGTCACAGCCAGATCAGTGGTGGTCTTTATTCTTGTCTGTGACACTTAGAAGTATTTTATATCAGTGATAGAGTATAAGATATGTAGTGTGAAGTTAAGGAGAGAGAGAACGAAGGAGGCAGCGTGGTGGTATTATGTGCGTGTGTATGTACGTGTGCCTTCCTCGCTCGGGCGGGGGTTCCCACGCTCTTGATTGGCCGGTGGGCCTGGCGCGTCATATGACGCTTGCTCTTCATGACGTAGTGGTCTGTGATTGGGTGCCGCTGTCCTAGTGTTGGTGCTGGGGGGCTCCTACTCGCGTGTCTCCTTAGAGCTTGGCATGATGTGCTTGGTCCTAGACGTCCCTTGCAATCTGTCCCCAATCTAACCCCCTGTACTACTGTTTCTCTCTCTGAACTTCTTCTTTTCCATTACTTCTCATCTTTATTCAATTACTTATCCCTTCTGGTTCTGCATACGACTTCCATAGTCGGCCAGTCGTATTACCAGCACCAGTTCTCACATATATGTTTTGCACTAGCTTTAGGGATTATCAGTCATAGTCACATGGAGTCATATTATCATTGAGTGCTTCTAATTATTGAGTTGTTCTTTGTTACTATTTAATGCTAGACAGTGGAGGGTATCTTTAGTCGTTGTCTGAGTTATGTACATGGCAAGTCAGAGCCTGTACGACTTCGACAGAGCTAGGTGCCTGTAACCCTTGTGCATATTTTTCCTTTGCGAGTGTAGCAGTATACTAGCGAAGGGATTTTGCCTACAACTTACTTGTATGCTTGCTACCTCATTTTGTTGACCTTTGTGGAGCGCCAGGATAAGACCAGATACTTGAGATCTGGACTTACCAAGAGAGCCTTCTAGTCACTTAACGTAACATAAGGGAAATCTGTTCAAGGGGAGACAGTAGGCTACGAGCATGCTTGCGCTCTGCCTAGCCTCCTGGTACCTTGTATGCCGCTGCTAGACTTTATTAGTAATAAAGACAGCATTGTGTTTATTAACTTTAACTGTGTATGCTTTAGGAATTATTCACATATTCTTTTTGCCTAGGTTGATGCTTGGTGCACAACCCAGTATGGCTGTTACTTTGGCTAAGGAAGTACTGTTTTTAGTGGCTATTATTAGTGCTGTCACAGAGTTGTTGCACTCCCTTGTTTTATATATATGTATCCTACTTATTGGTGTATTTAAGATACACGCTTTGTTGTCCTGCCCCTGCATTATTTCTGTTCTATATTTGACGAGCATCTTAGAGCATCAGACGTTTTCAGCAAATTCCATCTCTGTTTGCTGTAGGACTAGACTTCCAGTGTTTTCATAGAGCATTGAAGAGTTTAGTGTTTAGTACAGACTCACACTAAAGTTAACATAAGCATATACTCCTTTATTAAATCTTGTTATAGTTTATTTAAGCATTGGTATTACTTGAGAGCATTTTATTAACGTAAAGTACTCCTGTTGTGAGTAGGCTTTGCCGTCACCGGAAAGCCTTTGTAGAAGTGCACTAAGCCCAGTTAATTGATACCCCGTTATCCAGTAGATTAACTCTGGAGGGTTTAAGTGTGTTGTTCACCGGCGTAATAGTTCGAGGGTTTGGAATTAGCGTACCATTGTTGCAGATATAGCCTATCTTCTAGTCCATTATTAAGTGCCCTTGTTTATTTCGTAATGCCGGTCGTAGTAGTGAGGGGGGGGGGGGGGGGGAATGGCACAGGCTTGGCAAAAGCCTGGGCTATGTCCCTAGTTAAGAGGAAGCTATTGCATTTGGAAGGGCATTACCTCTTACCAGGAAAGCCCTTTGGAGGTTACTGAGTTCAGGAGCAATGAAGGGCAGGGGAAGAATCCTCTGCTGCTAACTGAGGGGCTATGAAAAATAGCTAGAGGGACTCCACCCGGTTGATGGTTTAGCCAGTCAAAACTCGGTAACGTGGGGAGGGGGAACTGGAGACAAGGAATTGGATGTAATAGCTATCACAAATTGCTGGAGGTCCTGATCCCACCTTACCCACGGACCATGGCCCACCTCACCCAGATTTGGGCGAGGTGGAAATATTACCGAAGGCATGTAACCTGACCGCTTATCCGGCGGGCATTCCAGGTATAGGTCGTCCCGCCGCAATACTGTTTCCTGATCCTGACAACTAGCGTCCCGGCAATAGGGACATGGTATATGTTATGTCGAGAATTTTTGGAGATATTTTAAGTCTTAGGAAACAACATTGGGTAAAAACTGAGATGATCGATTGGACTGCTATAGAGTCGATCTTTAAAACCCCTGGGACTGATGCGACCAAGATCGCCCATCCGTTCGTGGTATGTTAACCGGGAGACAGTGAACCCCGGCGGGCTAATTCCCTAGAGTTTAACGTGGGCGAAAACACTCTCCCCCCCCCACTCTGCCGGTCATAATTTTGCGAAATATATGAGGATCCTTCCTCGATCCCAACATCCAAGTGGGAATGAAAGCTAGAGGTCATTGAGTAATTAAATTATGCCTCTGACTTGAAACCCACTTTTGCCTTACTGAGTCCGTAATGTACTTATTTTTAATTACGCCTAACACAGGGCGAATGCGCCGGGAGGGCTGGTATGATTAAACAAAACGAGACTCTAATATATGGAGAAAGTGAGAAAAGGTCTACTAGGTATACCGTGTACACCATTGCCAACTTAAATCAGAAGGGTTAGATTAACACTAGATCTCTAAACTCGTCGTATTTAGAGGAACGTCGGGTAGGAAAAACACTAGCAATGTGCTTGTCACATCTCCCCTTACCGGCGACACATGATGAAACCCAAGTATTCGAATGCTGAGTGCCGTTCCGAGTCTACAGGTTCGGCTGTCCGTCGCGACGGGACGCAGATATCAGCCACTCTGAAACGTAGTCGTATAGATAGTATTAGGGTGAACCTGGACCGTTCCAACTAGGCCTAGAGACTTGCAGTTTCAAGTACCTATAATAGGAATATCCCCTGTAGATCTCAAGCAAGCTGATGTCTACAGATAAGCTTGTAATATGGTCCATACACCGAAAGTATAAAATAACACATATTACTTGTAAGAGTTATGTCGTTAAATTACAACGGAATGCATCCAAATTCGTCATCCGTAAGATCTCGTAACCTATGACAGATTCGTGAATAAAAAGAAGGTAAAAACTTTGCATCTTTTTACTTCATTTTTAGGATAAAAGAGAGAGCCGTCTCGCCGGCTGAAGTTCAGCTGAAACAAACAAGGTGTCCCGCCGGCCTAACTGCATGACAATTATGAGCCGTATGACTGGCTTAATTAATCGCAGGAACCATTAATCGAGATACTGATCGACCCCTCTTACCTTAGATTTTTAAGGAAAGAAAAATAGACTTACCCTTGCAGGCGACCTAGGTTCGATTACTCGGGAGTGTCAATCTAGAACGATGTCCGGCGGAGCCTGGAGGGTTCTTGTATCGGGGGGGTGCGGGGGTGTGTGTCAGGTGTTACCTCACTGGGTCTGAGTTATAGCCAATACCTAATTGCTCAGCTAAGTGTTGAGTATTGGTTTCCTAGATGCAACGATATCCCTGACTCTGGGGAAATTTGTTTTGAAAGTTAGCAACTGTAAACAATTTCCCTACTGTGGCCATTTAGGTATCTATCGATCCTGGCCGCAAGGCCCGAATGATCTATACAAAAACTCACCCAGTCCGCACAAGGCTCTATGCCCACCGGGCATTGCTGGGAATTCCAGAGGCAAACTTAGATGCAGCCTGTAGCAATCTTAGAGTGCAATTAACAAAATGTTAAAATTTAAAAGGGGAGGTATGTGTGGAGGCAGAAGTAAAATTTTTGTCTGAACCACTGCCCCCCCCCTTTTTTTCTTTCCCCACACCGGGAACGGGATGGTCCCTTGCCGTGCTGATCTGGAAAGAATTTCCAGGAATCAATGCTCATAAGGATAACTTGAAAGGTGTTATTAAACATGCTAGTGCAAGTCCGCCGAAAAGTTAGAAAAATAGTCACTATTATTCTAACCTTCGACCGGACCTGATCCTGCCAAAAATTGGAATTATCTGGTGTAGAAACTGCTTACCTGTGACTAGTGTCACTGGCCCAAGAACCATGTAGATTATAGCATATAATCTGACCTTCTTAACTGTATCACCGCAGGGCGATGAAGCCGGAGGTCCTGGTTATATAGACTTCCTCACCATGGCGGAATCGCTGAGCGATTAGCCCTTGTATATTCATATGACACCCGAGGTTGCCCGATTAGATAGAAGAAGTAGAGCTCTCTTACTCTTAACATTACCTCTCCAAAATTAGTCTCTGCCCACAGTTAACTCAAAGACTACAGGAGAGGTTGTAGTAATTACACGTAAAGGTTTTAAATACCCCTGACGGTTAAAAAGAACTGAAAAAGGCTCAAACTCGCGTCATATGTCAGAGAGGGTAAGCCTTATTGCGCTCGGCGAACGGTCAGGGCGAGTTCCCTCGGCTGGCCTAGTACAGGGTCCCTTTAGGAAGTAGCATTTTCCGTCGGGAGGTATGTAGGTAAGCCCAAACGCCGGGACATTCGGAGAGTTTTTTAACTATTTGCAAAATAGAACCCGGCGGCCCTGCTAAGAAAACCGCCGGAGAAACCGTCCAAAAAATATCTAGAGGCGTCGACTTCACACAGAAGACGGAGTGCCATCCTATGACATGGGTCATAGTTGTGTAGGCCAATTGGCGGCAGGTATCTGCGTGCTATTATAAAAAATTGCTAGCAGCCGCAGGTACGATTACGCCATCCTATAACATGGGTCATAGTTGTGTAGGCCAATTGGAGGCGGGTATCTGCCTGTTTATTGTAAAAAATTGCTAGCAGCCGCCGGGACGTTTACACACTTAGCCGCTGCCAAACGGGGTAAACGCAACAATGGGCCGGGCGGCACGCCGAAATCCGTATCATTACCGAAGAGCTCCTTCCGCGGGCCATGCAAGAACGCCAGAAGGAGGTATAGTGGCACACTACCACACAGATCACAATGACAGGGGGGGGGAAAAGAGAGGAACAAAACCACTCGCCAGCACGGCGGCACGGAACCAAGGTCGCAGACCCGAGGCCGGCGGGTCAAGCGAGGAGACCACTCGTTGAAAAAGCACAACAACGAGTGAAAACCAACCCTAACTCTCAGACCAACCCTTACGTAAGGACGTCTCCTTGGACTCCCGGGAAGTGTGCGACACTAACCCGCCGGAGCGCAAGAGAAGGGATACAAAATAATTCACACATAGAGAAAACAAAATTCTACCCCTCAAAAAACTAACCTGAAGGCTTAACATCTCGTCAAAATGAATAAAACGAATGAGCAGCGAAAACAGAGCAAAAGGCGCAGAGAAAGCCCCCAAATGGGACCTCCCAGCAGGCTCGGACGCCAGAAGATCCCACAGCCACGTGTGACAATCTTAACCTGACGCGTCTGCTAAAAAGACAAAGACAGGGTCCCAAGACCCAAAGCTGGACTAAGGAACAGCTAGTGACGAAAGACAAGCCTCCTAACCAAAGGAAAAGCAAAAACTAAGGTGCCTAGCAACAAGGAATACCACGCGTGTGGCAACAAAACTGAATACAAGTGAGCGCCTGAAAAATACCCTAGTATAACACTTCTTGCGGGCCAACAATAACACCACCCGTGCTAGCTAATCTAAACCCTGCTCACTAACCCTCAAATATATACAAATGAGTAAGGACTCACTAGAGGAGAGCGAAAGTCGAATGAAGCCGGAGCCCGGGGGCACTAGTGTTGACGGTTGG
The DNA here is from genome assembly GCA_032716605.1 of Paralithodes platypus. Taxonomy (NCBI): domain Eukaryota; kingdom Metazoa; phylum Arthropoda; class Malacostraca; order Decapoda; family Lithodidae; genus Paralithodes; species Paralithodes platypus. The sequence goes on along the minus strand of CM064575.1, from coordinate 66,141,971 downwards.
CCCGCGGGGAAGAGAAGAACGAATTGTTGCGCTTGGCGAGAGGCGGTAAGAAGCCACAACACAAGAAAATCCACCGAGTGTGGGAAGCTTGTTGATAACAGTGTTAAAGTATTAAAATTTCTCCTTTTTCTCTTATTTTTTACGAAAGTTTTTTCGTAGTGGGTACCCAATCTGTGACGATTCCATAAGAGATGTAGCGTTGCACTTATGAAGATGACTCTTTTTCTTCCCCGCACCGGTTGATTCAAATGACCAACGTGGGTATTGAATGGAGACTATTATACTATTAGGTAACATCGGCAATGATGAAGGGGCCACTATTCAATTAATACTTTGCGGTATATTTAGATATTTAGTCCCACATGGATTACATTTTTTATTTTTGTTTTTATCTCTCTTTAACCCCATATACCCCCTACACGTTTGTATTATTTCATGTAACCTATTATGATTTGTAGATATTTATGTAGGCTGTTTCTTTGCTCTTTAGGCTGAAGATGGCTTGTGCTTAAGCCAAAACGCGTCCCCCAATCAATAAAGATGTTTATATCAGCACTGGCCTTACTCTGTATATATATATATATATATATATATATATATATATATATATATATATATATATATATATATAATAAACCGATTTTACTTAAGAGAATCAATACTACTTGCAGAATTGTAGGTCGCAGAGTTGCGTATGTATTTTTTTTTTTTTTGGGGGGAGGGGGTAATGCGAAAACTGCACACCTACTTTATTATTATTATTATTTGTATATATAATATGATTTAAAATATGCAACATTGCGGCCTGTAGAAAGTGATTATAGGGAAATAGTAAGAGGAACTGAGTTGATGAGACGAAATGCTTTTGACTCTTTCTACTCTTTCGAGAAGTGCATATATATATAATATATATATATATATATATATATATATATATATATATATATATATAATTATATATATATACCGGTATATATATATACTGTATATATATGTATATATATAAATATATACATATACCGGGTATATATTAGGGTGGCCCAAAAACATAGGGCTAAAAAAAAAATATAATAATATGGTGCTCCACAAGGCTGGTTTGGTTACATATAACTACAAGACCCTACATGCGAAACATTGGAGAGATAGGAGCATGTTTAGAGGTCCCAACAACGTAGGCATTACAATTCAAAGATTTGTTTCTGCCTTATGTGACGTTAACCACTCCGTTAGAACCGCATGGCTTGTCCTACAGTGACTCGCTAGGATTGCCAGGGCAGTGGATGGGGCTACAGTTTATGTATTAGAGTGTGCTTTATTTCATATGAAAGCTCGTGTCATGGGCAGTCCAGAAAGGCTCTTTGTTTTCACCCATGTCAAGGCTTTATATATTTAATTGTAAAGTATATGTTTTATCATTAACTAGTAATGATGGGATCTGGGAGAGAGAGAGAGAGTAGAACAGAGTGAGAGGGGGGCGCGCAGTGTTTTTGCCCCGCTCGATGACGTCACGGCTGGCTGCCTCGCGGGGGTTGGTTGAGAGAGGTCCTTACCATGCTGCTAGCTCCCTTGCTAGTGGCTAGAGGACTTGTTACCGCTGTACTTTGCGCGGTGAAAACTAGTCCCGGTATATATACTGGTTCCTCGCCACTCTCTCCCTCAGATCTGGTTTCTAGAACGCATCCCTCTTTTTCCCTTGGATATCTGTCCCCCTTCCCACACCTGAGAACCTGTTCCTCTGCCTATCTCTCTCATTTTCCATATCTTTCACCACCTTTTATTAACATTATATCCCCTCTGGTTAACTCTGCAAAATCAGCTTCATGCTGGCCAGTTGTATTGTGCATTAAGGTCTGATATAACCCATGTATGTTAGTTGTTAAGATAAGTGGATCACGAAGCATTGGTTGGCATTTATATTGTTTAAGTACTGCTTCCTTTTATTATTAGTGTTCTGCTGGATTAGATAATGCTAGACTAGGAGTCTGATATTATAAGGTATTGTTTCCTATGAGTGCTGGCTTTAGTTAAAAGCTGCACGACATACCTGAGAACTGGAGTTGATTGAGTAAATTCTAGTCCTGTGTGCCATTGAGAGTAGAGCATGCACGAATGAGGGCTTTTTGCCTATACCATTCTGCACTGTTCTAAGCTCGTTGTTTGTCTTTGAGGTACGCCAGGAGAACGCTTAATACTTCGGTATTAAGGTTTCTCACGAGAGCTACCCTTCCCTATAACGTAATATTTGACGCACAGACTTGAGATTTGCACTAGGCTATGCGGCATGCCATGCGCACCAGTATCTCGTATCATTGACTCTAGCTAGACTTTATCAGTCACAGTAGACATTAAGTATATTAACCTAATTACTCTTTTTATGCATACCCATTTATGATTACACAAGCATTTCGCAGCCTAGTTTGATGTATGGAGACACAAACGACTTAGGCTCTTTTTGTTGATAGGAATACTGCATTGACGTGGCGATTATTATTGTTGTAGTGTTTAGGATATTCTTGGCTCCGACTGCATTATATATTCTGCCTTTTTGTGTGCATAGCCTGCACGAGCATTGTTCCGCTGCCTGCCTTTTTGGGTTCCATTTCCGATACGAGCATCTTTATAGCATCTAACATTTAAAGAAGATTCCTTGTTAGTGTTGAAGGACTTTAGTGCACTTTCTTTCATGCAGGAGTGCCTGACATTTATTGATTAAAGTAACGTAAGCTGTAACTTCTTTTACCACCTTACTTTGCATACCATAACCAAGCACCTTCGGTTATAGGTAGTAATAGGCTCTTTTCACATAACATTAAGCCTAGAGTAGACGCACATTTATTGAGAGTTTGATAGCCTATTATTGCATATAGAACTCTGTAGAGTATTTGTGTTCTTTGTTCACTGGGAATATACATCAGAGGTTGGATCTAGCGCTTTCCGTTGTAGCATTTATGCCATTACTAGTCCAATGAATAAGAGCCCTGATATATTTGAACCCCAGTCGTAACAAATGGCGACCTTACCTAGGATTTGGTGAACCTACATTTATTAAGCAGGGAAACATTTGTTGTTTTGGGGAATATTTTGCAGGGATCAGCAAGAATATATTTTTTTTGCAACATAGTATAGCCCTTGAGTATTTCCGAGAATTTTTGTGTGTATATCGAGGTATAAGAGTTTGGGGTGCTTCTTTTCTGAATATTGTGGTGAGAAATTTTTGTGAGCATCATGTCTTATACCGGATCAGAGGAGAATGGAGACACAGTACGTAATGTCGAAACTGAGGAACAGCAGCATGATGAAAGGGTTAATCGGGTGAACTGTGAGGAGGATGCTAGGATATTTTTGCACCTGTTACTGCCGAGCGGTTGGAGGGTATGGATCGGTACGGTCTTCAATGCCTGGCCACAGCTATCGGTCATGCGGTTACTAGCAGCATGACCAGGGATAACTTAATAACGTGTGTACTGGGCAGGGTGACTGGTGAGCGAGATGGGTTGAGTGCTCAGAGCCCTTCGGCCATGCTTCCCCTACACTCGACTCCCAGCCATCCCAGTAGTTTGCCGACCCCGGGTACGCTTCCTCAGTTGGGTGGTGACTGGCAGGGTGGGTTGCCCCTGGGGGGACCACCGGTAATTTCAAACATTGTAGCACCTTCACCTCCTCAAGGGTTAACTCCAGAATTATTGCTTCAGCTCGAATTAGCTAAGATCCAGCAGCAAATAGAATTAGCCATGATAGATGAGAGAAAAACTATCAGTCAAGCAAAAATCCAAGCTGAGTCGACTAGGTACTGTGCCGACATGGACGTAGAGAAGTCGCGAGTAGAGACAACGGGACAGCGACTTGGGGCTGGTAACCGTGTTCATGAGCAGTCTCTCTCGCACTTATTGAAACTGGTTCCGGTGTTTGATGAGAGTGGGGTAACAGAATTTTTCGCACGCTTTGAGAAGGAGTGCCAGGAACACCAGTGGTCACAGGATAAATGGGCAGCACTTGTATCCTCTAGATTAATAGGCAAGGGTCTTAAAGCCTACGATGCGTTACCTTTGGAGTCATGTATTGTGTATGAGGATCTCAAGGAGGCTGTCCTGAGGGCTTACGAACTGCAACCAGAAACGTACCGTTTGAAGTTCCGGGGTGTAACTAAGGGAAGAGATAGCCCCTTTTTGGAACACGCCCGGGACTTGTCCGATGCTATGGGGAACTGGCTCCGATCTGAGAAGGTCACAACATTTAATGAAATTAAGCAGTTAATGATGTTGGAGCAGTTCTTTAACCCTTAATTAGCGGCGAGCAACATAAGTCGAGTTAAATAAAGCTGGACTATGTGGCGGCGCTCGACATAACTCGAGTGGCAATTTCAGCACGTAATGTGGCGAGGGAGACAAGTGGTGGCAGGAGACTAGCGAGCGTATGACTGCTCCAGACCACCGCGGCGAACCTACTGACACAAATCTCAGCTCCCTCCTCCCTCTCTCACTCGCTACATACTCAATTATGTACTGAAAGTACCGAATTACCTGCTTTTTGCACTCGCGTTGCACGGTTATTGCAAGAAAACTATCCATCATACAAGGATCGTTATGGTGTCATTCGAAAGCTCTGTGTATGCCCTTTCAGGGATAGGTACTTGTTTTTACGTTCGGGTTTTTATTTAGGCATAAAAATGACCACGAAAACAGCCTTTTTTGGGCAAAAAACACCCCGCTGTGCGGTACACATAAATAAACCGCATAGGCCGCTCGTAAGGTGTTAAGAGCACGGGCGGTGATCTAACTTTGAACTTAAAGGAGAAAACCCAAGAACTCTAGTCGAAGCAGCAGAAATGGCTGATCGACGGCTGTCGTTGATTCGGGGTTGCGGGTCCTCACAGAAGTACGATGTAAGTGCTAAGGAACGTTATCCTCCCTCCCCGTAACAATGACACATTTAAACAGAAGAGCCATGAAACTAAAACTGAATCCAAACCTTACACCACACCGTATGTGAAAAGTCAGGGGCCTTTTACATCACAGTATAAGCCGAAACCAAAATTTATGTGTTTTAGTTGCCACCAGGAGGGTCATAAGGCAAATGAGTGCCCTAGTCGACCTCCTCCGGCAGCCGTGTCTTTTGCTCACGGCATTGGAGTGTTCAAGAGGACATCGGAGTTTGTTAGAGGCATTTCTTCCGAGGTAAATACACTGCCAGTGCAGAAGGATCCGGAAGGCTTATTCCCTGTCCGTGATGCCTTTAGTGACCACAGGGGACTCGGTTGTGTGGAGTGGGGGGGTAGAAGACATGAGGTGAGAATTTTGCGTGACACTGGGGCATCGCAAACACTGTTGAGAAATTTCACTGGTAAACCTGTCAATACGGCGCGGGTGGTTGTGGTTCAGGGAGTTAATGCGACAAGGTCATACCCGCTTGTAAGAATGAAGGTGGAAGTTGATGGTGTGACTCGGGACCTGGATGTAGGAATTGTGGAGAAGTTACCTGTTGGGGGCGTCGACCTCCTTCTCGGCAACGACTTTGCGGGACCTACTTCTGAGGCCCCACCCTTGGTCGTTGCCGAGAAGCCGGCCGACGTGAGTAGGGAGGAGCAGGAGTGGGTTGAGAAGTGTCCGGTGCAGCCTATGGCGTGTGTTGTCACCGGAGATCCTGCATCCAGGGAGTCTCATTCTGGTCAGCAATCTTTAGATCAGCGGAGGAAGGGTACCGAGAAGGGGTTGAAAGTTGATGCGGTTGAGAGTTTAGTATCAACGGACCTTCTCGGGGACTCAGTATTAGGACCAAATATAGAGTCTGAAGAAGACCCAGTAACTGTTGTGGAAAAGGCAGAGGATGGGCTTAAAAAGACGGAAGAGTTGAAGGAGGACAGTGATGCACAGTCAGGAGATGTAGCAACAAGGTACCCTGACGCGTACACTGTGAGAAATGGGTCGGCGAAGACAGTGGTCCGAAGCTTGCTAGTGTATTTTTCCCGGTATGGTTACCCGCAGGGGATTCAGTCAGTCCAGGGACCCAACTTCACTTCTAGCCTCTTTGTTCAAGCAATGCCGCAGCATGGGATTGTTGGGGTTGTGTCATCTGCGTATCATCCGGAGAGCCAGGGTGTGTTAGAGCGATGGCACTCAGCCTTGAAATCTGTGCTTCGTTGTTGTTGCTTTGAGAGTGGGAAGGATTGGGATCTTGGCCTGCCATGTGTTTTGTTTGCTGTGCGGGAGGTACCTGGGGAGAGTTTGGGATTCAGCCCTAATGAGCTCGTCTTTGGACGAGGGCCCATGGAGGGCCTCTCCATATGGTTGAAGAAGTATGGGAGGGCGCAGAAAAACCTTGTTCTATGCTCAAGTGTGTCCTCAACAGTCGAGAACGGATGTTGCGCAGTATGGAATTGGCTGGCCGTAATTTGACTAGCTCTCAGGCCCTCAGGAAGGACAGGTACGACCTCAAGGTTGAACTCAGGGAGTTGCACGTGGGTCAGGAGGTGTTGATTCTACTGCCCCTTGTAGGTCACCCCTTATCCGCGAAGTACGCTGGTGCTTATAGGGTGGTGGAGGAGCTATCAGACCTGGATTACTTGGTAGCCACTCCAGACAGACGGAAGCGCAATCAGTTATGTCATGTTAATCCCGTGAAGGAGTATGGGAGGCACCCCCCTGAGCCTCTCACTGTGCCTGTGATGACGTGTAGCAGTCAAGGTGGAGAAGGAGAACGGGACAGTCAAGCTCAGGTGGAGGATAACTGGAAGGATAAGAAGTTCAAATGGGCGCCTGAGTGTGAGAAGGTGTTTAGAGAAGTAAAACACCTGTTGTGCACTCACCCGATCCTCAGGGCCCCTGACTTTAGCCTACCTTTCCAACTAGCAACGGAGGCTAGTGGTGTGGAGGCTGGTGCCGTCCTTGTGGAAAAGGACGATGATGGGCTGGAGCATCCTGTTAGTTTCTGCTCGGAGAAGTACAATTCGGCCCAGGGGAGCTGCTCTGTTGTCGAGGAGGAGCTGCTGGCGGTTGTGCTTGCGCTGGGGCATTTCGAGGTCTATGATCCAGCCTATGGTCCGGTCGTTGTAGTTTACACAGATTATCACCCTCTCAAGTTCTTGGACCAGTTTCACAATTGGAATATGAGGCTGACCAGGTGGTCACTAAGGTTATTGGTATATAACCTGGACATACGCCATATTGCCGGTTGTGACAACGTGGTTGCAGATGGTCGTTCAAGGGTATATGATCCTGGGTAGATTGACACACGGGTAGCCTCCTGCTTTAGTTTTAATTGTATTTTGCGCTTGGTGCTGGTTGGCTCGCGGTTGTAGCCCAGCGTATTGGGTCGTAAAGCAGGAGTTGAGCGTTTGGTATAGAAGAAAAAACTAGGCTTGCCCCTATAGTGCAGCCGAAATAAACAAATTAAAAACATAAAAATCAAATAAAAACTCTTTCTTTGATAGTTGAATTTTTTCAGTATGTTATAGCAGTAATTCTGAGTTGCACTCCTCTCAGAATGCTGGGCTAGAGAACCTCGCTCTTAAGGAGCATAACTACATATAATTTAACCTATTGTGTTGGGGAGGGTTATAATTTTGTAAAATGTTTTGTTGAGGATCTGTGCCAGATATTTTACTGCCGCTGGGTGATGGGAAGTAGAGATATAGCATGGGTTCTAACCATCAGATTTTTGTGAGCCTTGGGGCCTCTGAGAAAAATCTTGGGGGGGGTGTGACGTTAACCACTCCGTTAGAACCGCATGGCTTGTCCTACAGTGACTCGCTAGGATCGCCAGGGAAGTGGATGGGGCTACAGTTTATGTATTAGAGTGTGCTTTATTTCATATGAAAGCTCGTGTCATGGGCAGTCCAGAAAGGCTCTTTGTTTTCACCCATGTCAAGGCTTTATATATTTAATTGTAAAGTATATGTTTTATCATTAACTAGTAATGATGGGATCTGGAGTAGAACAGAGTGAGAGGGGGGCGCGCAGTGTTTTTGCCCCGCTCGATGACGTCACGGCTGGCTGCCTCGCGGGGGTTGGTTGAGAGAGGTCCTTACCATGCTGCTAGCTCCCTTGCTAGTGGCTAGAGGACTTGTTACCGCTGTACTTTGCGCGGTGAAAACTAGTCCCGGTATATATACTGGTTCCTCGCCACTCTCTCCCTCAGATCTGGTTTCTAGAACGCATCCCTCTTTTTCCCTTGGATATCTGTCCTCCTACCGCACCTGAGAACCTGTTCCTCTGCCTATCTCTCTCATTTTCCATATCTTTCACCACCTTTTATTAACATTATATCCCCTCTGGTTAACTCTACAAAATCAGCTTAATGCTGGCCAGTTGTATTGTGCGTTAAGGTCTGATATAACCCATGTATGTTAGTTGTTAAGATAAGTGGATCACGAAGCATTGGTTGGCATTTATATTGTTTAAGTACTGCTTCCTTTTATTATTAGTGTTCTGCTGGATTAGATAATGCTAGACTAGGAGTCTGATATTATAAGGTATTGTTTCCTATGAGTGCTGGCTTTAGTTAAAAGCTGCACGACATACCTGAGAGCTGGAGTTGATTGAGTAAATTCTAGTCTGTGTGCCATTGAGAGTAGAGCATGCACGAATGAGGGCTTTTTGCCTATACCATTCTGCACTGTTCTAATCTCGTTGTTTGTCTTTGAAGTACGCCAGGAGAACGCTTAATACTTCGGTATTAAGGTTTCTCAAGAAAGCTATCCTTCCCTATAACGTAATATTTGACGCACAGACTTTGAGATTTGTGGCATGCCATGCGCACCAGTATCTTGTATCATTGACTCTAGCTAGACTTTATCAGTCACAGTAGACATTAAGTATATTAACCTAATTACTCTTTTTATGCATACCCATTTATGATTACACAAGCATTTCGCAGCCTAGTTTGATGTATGGAGACACAAACGACTTAGGCTCTTTTTGTTGATAGGAATACTGCATTGTCGTGGCGATTATTATTGTTGTAGTGTTTAGGATATTCTTGGCTCCGACTGCATTATATATTCTGCCTTTGTGTGTGCATAGCCTGCACGAGCATTGTTCCGCTGCCTGCCTTTTTGGGTTCCATTTTCCATACGAGCATCTTTATAGCATCTAACATTTAAAGAAGATTCCTTGTTAGTGTTGAAGGACTTTAGTGCACTTTCTTTCATGCAGGAGTGCCTGACATTTATTGATTAAAGTAACGTAATCTGTAACTTCTCTTACCACCTTACTTTGCATACCATAACCAAGCACCTTCGGTTATAGGTAGTAATAGGCTGTTTTCACATAACATTAAGCCTAGAGTAGACGCACATTTATTGAGAGTTTGATAGCCTATTATTGCATATAGAACTCTGTAGAGTATTTGTGTTCTTTGTTCACTGGGAATATACATCAGAGGTTGGATCTAGCGCTTTCCGTTGTAGCATTTATGCTATTACTAGTCCAATGAATAAGAGCCCTGATATATTTGAACCCCAGTCGTAACACTTATTATGTTATATTTATTACAATTAACACACAATTCTTCAATTACAGTTATTGGTATATATAATGGCAACAACCAAGAATAAATTAAGTACAAAATATCTATATTATATTTCAAATCGAAAATTTACATATAGTTGGTACCTCTAAATACAGTAAAATATTTATGATTTTTTGCATGCAAACTCCCGTTGTGATATGGAACAGGATCAGCCTTGTGGAGAATGACACTTTAAACTTGTTGTTATTGGGCCACCCTAATATATATAGTATATACTGTATGTGTGTGAGTGTGTTCCCATGTGTGGGAAGGTTCCAACCATACCGCACTTCTCGAAAGAGTTGAGTCAAAAGCATTTCGTCTCATCAACTCACTTCATCTTACTAGTTCCCTGCAATCTTTTTCTACAGGCCGCAATGTTGCATATTGTTTACTCTTCTATCGCTATTACAACTATCAGTGTTCTTCAAAGTGCTTTCAGTACATATCCCCTCCCCTGCGGCGAGTGTGAGGCACCCGCCTTTCAACACACTCCCACTTCTATTCTGTCTAGTTCTCCAACCCTAGAATTAGCAAATTGTAGCAGTCTTGCTTTTATTAAATCAATATTTCCTTCATGCTATGTCGTAGACTGCATTAAACTTCGTGTGTCCAGGCATTTTTACCCCAACGTCCCTTGAATTTGGCTCACTGTCACTCTTTTGACTTTGGGGGAGACACTCGTTACAGGCAGCCTGCGGTTTGTCTCCTTCATGCACATAGAAACAAAAATAAAACTGACAAACACACAACGATGATCACATAATCTACGCAAACTACGTTTGGCGTACAGGTAACTAATAATGAAACTCTACTATCAGAATGCTGTAACTGAAGTAAAGTTACCTATTAAAGTTATTGGATTTAGCACCCCAGCAGCCTTTCGGGTCGCAAAGTACCGCCACAGCATGTTTACCCAATATTTAGGACCACCAACAAATTTTCTCCCAACTCATTTAAGAAATATACGATGATAGAAATTGACACATGGTGGAAACCAATACGCGTTACCCACCTGCTGTACAACCTTAACCCTAGGATATACTGTATATATATATATATATATATATATATATATATATATATATATATATATATATATATATATATATATACTGTATATATATTAGAGTCTGGGTCTTTTCGAGCTGACGGTATATTGCCATGTTCCCATCTTGATAAGACGTAGCTTTAACATGATGGAGAGACATACTAGATTAATGTTTTCCCGTTATTTATTGATAAATCTCCTGCTGTGGCATGGAAAGTACCATCAGCTGAAATGAACAGATAACATTGATAACACCAGCTTCCAATATTACCCTGTTAAAAATTCACATCATACTATACGTTGGGGAGTTCATGTTTAAGTCCATGACCCAGGTAGTGAGAGAGTACAAAGGAGTACAAAGGAAATCAAGCAACAACAGATCTAGTGACCCTTCTAGGCTGCTTGTCCTCCAAAACACTGAGGGTCAAGTGTCCAAACAGTGGTTTAGAGTGGGTAAGGGAACATTGGAAAGGGAACTACTGCCCTGCCACTAACGTGGCAGGACTAGGAAGTTAGTAGGGGACATATGGGTTAGTAACTGAGGGGAGGATAAAGTTATTCATTTACAAACGCAGTCAGTCGCGGGTTTGATGCGAGATATTTGTCTAGGCGGAATTTAAATGAATCAACGGTGCTGCAGTCCATAACGTCTCGGGGAAGCCCATTCCACAAGTTGACAACTCGATTGAAGAAGACATTCTTAGATTCGTGTGCGAGTTAAAAGATTTACCAATAATTTTGCAACCGTTTCCCCGCGTGTAATTAGATTGGTCGATAGTGAAGTACTTACTACAGTTCATATTGTCGATGCCTTTGATGATTTTGAACACTTGAATTAAGTCACCTCTTAATCTGCTCTGGGTTAAAGGAAATAGATTTAATTCTCTAAGACGCTCTTCGTATGGTTTGTTCTTTAGGCTAGGTATCATTTTGGTAACTCTACGTTGAACTCGTTCTAGCTTGTTTATGTCTTTTTGGTAATAAGGGCACCAGCATTGAACGCAGTATTCCAGAAGAGGGCGGACTAAGGAATTGTAAAGGGTTAGGATTACGTCTTTGGATTTATGCTCAAATGATCTGCCTATAAAGCCAATTATTTTGTTTGCCTTCTTAACAACTTCTGAACATTGTTGACTCGGTTTTAGGTTACTCGATATTGTTACTCCCAGATCGGTTTCTCGGTTTACATTCTTAAGCTGAGTGCCATTCATCGAATAGTTTGCTTTCTCATTTAGGTATCCGATATGTAGTACTTTACATTTATCCGCATTGAAACTCATTTGCCAAATTTGGGCCCAATGTGACAATTTATCTAGATTGTGTTGCATATCGTCAACTTGATCTTTTGAGAGAGAGAGAGAGAGAGAGAGAGAGAGAGAGAGAGAGAGATAATGAGTACTGATGTTACTATATACCACTCTTCAACATCATCGAAGACTAGACAAATGTGTGTTGTATCTACCAACATCAGCAGGCGTGTTTGAAGATGTGACAGATACCTTTCATGTTTGTTCGAGAGAGAGAGAGAGAGAGAGAGAGGCTGGGAGATGATGTTGATTGGAGATCCAAATCTAGATGCAGACACTCTGACCTCGTATATTTCACAGTTACAGCAGGAATTTGTACCACATCGTACTTATAGAACAAAACCTGAAGATCAGCCATGGTTTGGGTACAGGTGACGTCTCGTTGCTTATACCAAGTATAGAGCCTGGAGAAAATTAAAGCATCACTCTACACAAAGAAACAAGTACCTACATAAGAAGGATTGTAAGAAAATGAAAGCTACCATCAAATGGGCTATGTCAAAATGGGAACAAAATACAAAAATGAAACTACTTGGCAACCAAATTCTCACACAACAATGGTTGTCACTAATTAAAGAAGGACAAGGCCTTGTAGCTCATGAAAGAATTCCAGCCCTAAAAAAGGAATATGGTACCTTCACTACCAGCAACAAAGAAAAACCTGAACTAATAGCTAACATGTTTAGCAAAAAGATGACTGTGCCACAACCAAACAAACCTCCTCCAGTCATACCATAACTAAATAATGTTCTGCTACAAGATATATATATACGAGAGGAGGATGTGCTGAAACATCTTGAGGCACAACGCACAAATAAAGCGACTGGACCTGATGAGATTATTAGTCCACACACCTTGAAACTCTGTGCCTCAGAACTAGCTAAACCTCTGACCAAGCCTTACTAATCCTGACTACTCACAAAAACATGGCTAACACTTTGGAAACAAGCATGAAATAGTACCAGTACATAAGAAGAACTCTAAATGTGATTACAAAAACTACCGCCTTATATCCTTACTGTCTGTTGTGAGTAAAATATTTGAGAAAATTATTGCTGACCAACTTCCAATCTTCTTAGATGAACATCACTTAATAAGCAACAAGCATTATGGCTTTAGACATTGCCGTTCCACATCTGACCTCCTCCGTTCACTTTCACAAGCATGGAACAACGCTCTAGATGCTGCTAACCCCACTCTGGTCATAGCACTAGATATCGCTAGTGCATTCCATTGTGTATGGCACCTCATATAATAAGCAATATTTAAATAAAAAAAACAAAAACAAAAAAAAAAGAGAGAGAGAGAGAAAGAGAGATTATTAGAAAGAACTTTGCCCAGTTCAATGATAACACATTATTATATCATACAATGTGATCACTGTCGTTTCTGTATCAGGCAACAAATGAAAGACAGTGAGAGTGGGTGGTCTTTCTGTGTGTATGTGTGGGTGTGTGTTTGTAATAATAATAATAATAATAATAAACGGTTTATTAAAGAATGGCAGCCTCATGCGCTGAAAATACACATTTTACAATTTAGTGGATGAACATGAGATGTACCGATATGAAAATGGTAAGCTCACTTTACAATGTGTGAGTATAATATACTTTACATTAAAAAAAGAAATTAATACAATAATTATGCTAGTGCAAAATACAAATTATCATAAATTAACCATGAGAGTAAGTGATTTACAGTGCATGTACACTTGTACAGTACACATTTATTTTACTTATATATTTCATTAATCGATTTTAGGAGTAGAGTTGGTTGTTGGATAGAACATAATAATATATACAGAACATACATATATACACATACGTACACACATACATACGCATATATTACAGTATACATACATATATAAGAACATAAGAACATGCAGTAAGTGTGCACATGCCCGTATACATAAACGCTCACGTATGCAAACAAACATACATACATACAAAAACTGTTCTGGTAGGGTCAGGTGAGGCTAATAATGGGAGTTAAATCCTTGGGAGAGATTAAATGAGGGAATTGGAAAAGGGTTAATGGGGCAACGGACTGTAGGTCAGGTAAAACCAATTAGAATGGAATGTCAAACGTCGGAAGAGATCAAATGAGGAGTTTGAAAAGGGTAAAGGCGAAACGGCCTACGGGTCCGTACAGGTAGGGTCAGGTAAAGCCTACTACAATGGGAGGTAATCCTCGGTAGAGAACAAAAGAAGGATATAAAATAAGTAGAGACAGCTTGGGGGAATTATAGTATATGGGACATTCTTTAGTGTAGGTGTGTGTGTGTGTGTGTTTGTGTTTGTTCGTTTGTGTGTGTGTGATAGAATACTCTCAGCCGGGCTCGAGCCTCGAACCACAAACAGTATACACTATAGACACATACATATATAGATAATTAACGCATACATACATACACATATACGCACACATACATACACATATACTGTACATACATAAATGCACATATTATACATATTACACATATACATAAACAAACTCAAGCAAATACATACATATATTCTAATACACACACGCACACACACTTATGCATACATTATTAAAGGTGGGCGCGTATATATGGTGTGACAGGCCGCCATTACACATTATTAATAATATTTACAATGGTTGGGATAGGACTATTTTTGTATCTGTCAGTTCTTGCCCTTATTGGTTGGAGTGTGTTGAAGTGACGAGCTGCACGTGTTGGTCTATGGGCGTCTGGTGGAAGTAAGTTTCTGTGTCGTGGGTGAACAAGCAGCTTAGATGCAAACTGCTTGAGTGTGTTGTAGTGGTGGGTTGAAAGTGCAGGTATGCTAAGGGTGGTGAGAGCTTCCTCATACCCTGGGTATGTGCCACCCAGGATGATCCTGCATGCCCTCCTCTGCACTCTCTCCAATTGACGTTGTTGTGTCATGGTTAGAGAGGAGGACCAGGCGGGAGAGGCGTAGGTGAGCTTAGGGAGAATGAAGATGTTATATATACTCTTCAGCTCATTCTCCGGCGCCCCCAGGGATCTCAGCCGCCTTAGCATAAACAACTTGTATGTGGCGGTCCTGACTGTGGTAGACACATGTTTCTTCCAGTTCAGCTTGTTGTCCACAGTGATTCCGAGGAGTTTGGTGGACTCAACAAGCTGAAGGGGATGAGGACCAATTGTGACAGTGGGTGGAGGAAGGTCGGTAACGGAGGTGTTGATGTGCATGACCACTGTCTTGTCATGATTGATTATCACATGATTGTCTGTGGTCCAGGCTTGAAGACGGTCGAGGATGTCTTGTAGGGGGTCATAGTTAGTGGAGGTGTTATCAACAGTAATGCCGACTGTCGAGTCGTCCCCGTACTTCCAGTGGAATGGAGTGTCCTTTAGGGCATCATTGATCAAGATGAGGAACAATAGAGGCCCCATCTTTGTGCCCTGTGGGACTCCACATGTGATGTCTAGGAAGGTGGAGATGAAGCCTTGATATCGCACTGCTTGCCGTCTGTCACTAAGGAAGTCGGTCAACCACGCAACCAGGGTAGGATGTAGCCCCAACTCTATGGCCTTGTTGATGATGATGGTGTGGTCAACAAGATCAAATGCTTTCCTAAAGTCAATAAAGGCAAGAGCGAGGGAAGTCTCTCTCTTCTCAAGATTTGTGTAAATATAATCTAGGAAGCTAATAAGACAGTGGGTGGTGGAGGAGGTTTTTACGTTGCCAAACTGTTGGGGATCTATTAAGTGACAGATTTGTGAGTAAGCCAAGGTGAATACAAAGTCCTCATAGATTAGACTAAGGATGGGCATTATGGCAACTGGTCTGAGTTCATTACGAGAATGTGGGGAGGGGGTTTTGGAAATTGGAGTGACGTATGAAGTTTTCCAGTCTGCAGGGCATTTACTTTGCCTTAAGGAGGCATTAATTATCGAGCAAAGGGGGGTGGCAAATTCAACCGAAAATTCTTTGTATATTTTCATGGGTAGGTCTACTGGGGTTTTTGATCTTTTTTATTTAAAAAATGGAAAGCTTTTTGGCCACTTCATATTCTTTAACAGTTACTGGGGGGGGGGGGGGGGGGGGGGGGGGGGGGGGGGGGGGTGGGGGGGTGGGGGGGGGGGGGGGGGGGGGGGGGGGGGGGGGGGGGTAGGGGGGGGGGGTGGGGGGGGGGGGGGGGGGGGGGGGGGGGGGGGGGGGGGGGGGGGGGGGGGGGGGGGGGGGGGGGGGAGGGGGTGTGGGGGTGGGGTTGGGGGGGGGGGGGGGGGGGGGGGGGGGTGGGGGGGGGGGGGGGGGGGGGGGGGGGGGGGGGGGGGGGGGGGGGGGGGTGGAGGGGGGTGGGTGGGGGGGGGGGGGGGGGGGAGGGTGGGGGGGGGGGGGGGGGAGGGGGGGGGGGGGGGGGGGGGGGGAGGGGGGGGGGGGGGGGGGGGCGGGGGGGAGGGGGGGGTGGGGGGGGGGGGGGCATGGAGGGCAGGGAGGTTGGTGCGGGTCTATGGCATATGGTGCGAGGTCTGGACATATGGTAATAAGAACTGATTATTTATCAGTTCAGGTACCAATCTTCACGTAGGGACATGGGAACTCACTAAAGCGGGAGCGGAAAGGAGTCTTCCCACTACTATACTAAGCCACAAAGATTCTGTAATTTTAGAGTACCCACTGACTGAATATTGGTCTTGTTTAAAATGATGGAATCTTTGTAGGGTAGTAGGGATTTCTTTGTCCCCCAAACGGATCTCCCTTATTCACAATGTTGCGTAGGTCCTTTGTAGCGATTGTTGTCCGTAGTAGAAGGGCCGTAATTTTTTCCGATTCTGGCATCGGGTCTCTTGATCTGAGGAAGTAATCCATGGACGTCAGAGGGGTGCCAGTTTGGTCGCTCTTGGTGGCGGAAAAAGAAAGTGGTGGGAGGCTTCGGTGGTGGTAGAGTAGATACGAAGTTTGTCCCTTTGGCATTTGACATCTTCTTCAGTGAGAACCTCCTATTTCCACGGGTAATGAACGCAACCACTGCCCGAACCCCCCGCATTGCAGAGTCTGGCGTTGGTCGGTAGGAGTCCCGAAAGGATTTTTGTTGAATTTTTTTTTGGGGGTCCTGCTGTTGATGGGAGGTGGTAGCGGGCAATGGACCCGATAACCAGAGGAGAATTGAGTACTGGCGTTTCCCACAGGAGGGTAAAGGTTCAGTGTGGGAGGGTACTGGTCTCCATCCCTTGTCCGTCAAGATCAAGGTCAAGGAGTGTTGTGGGTTGTGGGTGGGGAATGTTCAACAATTTGTGAAAGATGCAGGCTGTTGCTTGAATCTCCCGGTGTCTAGTTACATTTGGAAATCCCCCCAACAAACCACCAACTTGACTGATGCGAAATTGGAGTTTGGAGATCCATCACATGTATCGATGATGTGGTTGCTTAGTGCAGGGCCGGTGGTCGTGTGGGTGGTAGATCACACACAGTAGATAATGGAGGCAGTGTTCGACGAGGGTGGGAGGGGATTCACTCCTCACCCAGAGTGCTTCGGATTCCCTCCCGGGACCTCAATATCCAGGCGAGATGCACACAGCTGTTTCCGGCCGACAAATAGCTACTCCTCCCCTCCTCCTCTCTGTCGCGAAGTTGGTGAAAGAGGTCGTAGTCTTGTATCACGCATATTTCCTGGGGTGATTTGCCATGCTTCAGTAACTGCTTACAATATGCAGCACTAATATTTTGTTTAACTGTCACAATAAGTTCGTTCGAGTTTTATTGCACAAACGAGGTGACATTGGAATTTGGGGGAAAACCCCCAGGGTTTTTTTTTAAAAAAAAAACAAAAAAAACAGTAGCAACGATGGGAGGTTATACCAAATACGGGGAACCTCAAAATGTGCGTATGGTTTCTGTACTGTCACTTTTTTAGGTTCTTTTTTGTGTGTTTTTATGATAGGAATTCGCTTGGGGACATTGTGTGTGTGTGTGTGTCTAGATGAAAAGGCTGTTCAGTTTGCTTATATATGCTATACATATTATGTTATCATCTCTTGTGTAAATATTGTATATTACTCATAAATGTAGCCTTGTGGGAAATAAATATAAGTTACTATTTTAAAGAGAAGTGTTATTGTTTGATTTGACTATCACTCTCTCGCTCTCTTTATATATACAGTATATATATATATATCGTAATAGATATCTATAATCTAATATATATATACGATATAAGAGATATATACCATAGTAGGCATAGGAATAGTCAACACTGTACTTGATGCCATGCTTTATTTACTCCTTCGATTTTTCTTTTTTCTTCAACATATATATATATATATATATATTTTAACGTACCATCTTCCAGTTTTGCGTTTTACAGAAGTTTGTGTTTGAGTTTGTCTTTGAAGTGAAAAGGCTTTGTCCGATTATTTTGATTTTCGCTCGCTATCATTTTTCCAATATTGCAGACTAATTAATTTTACAAAAGTTGGCCCTGGAAGGATTTTTGTTTTCTACGTCCTTTGACTGATGGAAAATTCTGTATACATCAAGACATATCTGACTGTTGGCGTATTTCGCTTGTTTTGACAACATTTATTATTGAAAGAATAATATAGATATTTTGCTGAAAACTAAATGAGAGAGAAAGAGAGAGAGAGAGAGAGAGAGAGAGCTAATACTGCATTTCACGGTGGGGCGAGCTAAACGGTGGTACAAGGGATACTCTCAAAGGGTTTGCGGTCTATTCCAGGGAGTTATTACTGTAGTGAACTAGTGGTGTCGGGTATAACACTCCTCCCAAAGTGCACAAATTACCAGTTATTTTCAATTTAAGGAGATATTTGTATTTATTAGTATTTGTTTAGCTTGCTCCATAGAGCTCCAACAAGCTCAACAATAAATAAATACATAACTAAATACCCCCAAGACCCCCCCTCGAGATAAATGTGTAAATTTTCCAGTATTAAAATGTCTCGGCCGATAGCCGGTTCCTTCTAAACTGCAGTCTCGCTATCCCTAGCTAGGATAAAATCGATACCCAAATGGTACAAAAGGTCTTATGATTGACAGAAATGGGGTGACATATCTTAAATTCACTAAACTAATGGGGCAAACGTCGTGCAATTTCAAAACTACTGGGGCTCAGCATGAGGGAGATGGGGTTCCGGAAAAAAATATATCCTTATAACGCATTTTTAAAGTGTGTTTGTTTTGAGAATTTAAGATTATTCCACCATGGGTTTGGAGATCTTAAGACCTTTCGTCCCATTTTTTTCATTTCTAAAACCTTTCGTGCATTTTAAGAGTCGTTTTTGTCCTGACGAGCGCTAGCGAGTATGAAATTAAGGAACAACAGGCTTTTGACCGTTACATTTTACTACCGAAAAATGTATGCATGTATTTCGAAGGGGGGTCTTAAGGGTGTTTTGGTGGAGGTCTAGGGAGCAAACTAATAATCTCCTGTCAATCGGCAAGGGGTTAATGATATTATATGATATAATAAACAGACAAAAGGGTACCCCTTGGTCACGAACATCTGGTATGGCTCTGGAAAAAATTTCAAGTGGGTACAAAAGAAATCAAGTAACAACAGGTCTAGTGACTCCTCTAGGCTGATTGTCCTCCAAAACACTGAGGCTCAAGTGTCTAAACAGTGGTTTAGAGCGGGTAAGGGAAAATTGGAAAGGGGACTACTGCCCTGGAACTACTGTAATGTCTGTGGCAGGATTAGGAAGTTAGTAGGGGACAAATGGGTTAGTAACATAACACAGTTATAAGTGATCTTTAGTATATCTGGGGAAAAGAGAGTAACGTCCTCCTACAAACCTGATCTTCTCTTCCTCACCGAAACTCAAGTGTCTGTAGCAACATCCAGCAGCCCCTTCTCTGTATCCTCCTACTTTCTCTATCCTAGTTTCAAAGCCAAAGGCGGATGTTGTGCATATGTGCACAACAAACTCATTTGCTCTTGCGTTTCCGATTTCGACTCCTCTGAATTCTCAACTTTATGGCTCAAACTTTCCTGTCATTCTCTTACTAAATATTTCTGTGCTGTCTATCTTTCCCCTAACTCTACCAACTTTCTCAAATTCTTTGATTATTTAAACTCTACAGTGGAACACATTCTATCCATTTCTCCTTTCTCAGAAATCTCCATCTTAGGATATTTCAACGTTCACCACCGCCAATGGCTCTCCTCTCATACTACTGACCCAGCAGTTAGTTCAGCAACCCACCCGTATCCCGGATCGCATCGGAGATCGGCCCAACATTCTTGACTTGTTTCTAACTTCGAACCCATCTTCTTATACTGTTGATCTTTTTCTCTTCCTTGTGGCTCCTCCGACCATAAACTTATTGCACTGTCACCTGTCCCTAATCCTCTCCAGTACGGCCACCCCGATCCTCCTACCGCGGCGGCAATATGAGTGCATTTTACAGGCGCTGGCCGACTGGGAAAGGCTCTTCCGGCAGTTTACTTCCCTTTTGATTTCTCTATGGAATTGGATTTCTGCTTCCGTGGGGCCGGGACCCTCGGAGAGTGGCTGAACTGCATTACCGATGGGTAATTCCTATCGGGCAATGGAAGCATACATTCCATTCTCTTCCTTTCTCCGCAGACTAATGCCTAGAAAAAATTTGGTTTTACTCACGCCTGTTCTACTGCCTGTCCGCAATAAGTAGGGAAGCATTCAAACGGGATGGTTACCGACCGCAGCCTTAAAACTCAAGACTC